>OX458321.1:13657200-14257200 GCA_949768715.1 Dascillus cervinus | reverse complement strand
TTAAAAATTATGCTCCTCGAGTGGGAAATTATGCAGAATTCATCTACTAACTGTCCTTTATATAATCGCTCAGTCGGTTTCCTGGTAGAATTTATGTCATGAAAAAATGCTTTATTGCCTGGCCCGATAATAAAAATACGACCTCGGATATGTCACAAATGTGCGCGGAATGGATATAACATAAAATATTTCTGAAAAGTTAATAACGGACATAAAACAATGGTTTCAATTGCATCGTGGAAATAGACTAAAAGGTAGACAAAGTAAACTAACTTTATTAATGTTAATGTTTTTACAATATAGTGAGCTACTCAACAAAAGAATGTGATATGACGTTGTCAAATTTTTACTTTTAGTACTGTATTTGCCTACTTTTAATAAAAGCACGTATGTTAAATAACTTCATATTTTAAAACTCCTTTAATTCAAGCATTCCTTTCTAAAATTCGTAAAAATAGTAAAAGTTCTTAAAATTAGAACGACGCATTCTTGAATTTGTCAAGAAGAATCATCTCGATATCGAGAATTGCCCATTCTTAAATTTGGCAAGTAGAATAAACATTCTTAAAATCAAGAATGATCCATTCTTAAATTTTGACAATAAGAATGAACATTCTTAAAACCCAAGAATGACCAATTCTTGGGCCAAAATTAAGAACGCGCAAGTTTAAATTTAAGCCCGATTTTTCTTGCCTACGAGATTGTTTTTTTCTGAGTGTGGGCGACTTGAATGCTCGAGTAGCAAGAAAGATGAACGATGAACGATGAAAACCCAATTAACGACAACGGAAGAAACATACCAGCAATTTTCTTTACTTATAATAATAATGAATGAGTATTTTTCATATAAACCCTCTAAGCACAAAACATCGCTGCGATGTTGCAACGTATTCTCGAGCTTTTGGGAGACGTCGAGGATACGTTGTAACATCGCTGAGATGTTTTCAAGATCGCTGCGGGAGATATTCGCTGCTTTTCTTCATCCCATGCAACCAGACAACTAGGTTGAAAGTGGAACATGTCCGAGTTAACACGTTAACGGGGTTAGTTCGTTGAACTCCAGCCTCGATACAGTTAAATGTTAATAAATAATTTTTTGTCGTGTACGTGTAATTACTCCCCTCCCACAATCCCATTTTTATAAACTTTAGTAACCGACTTTACAAATTGACAAGTTTAAAATAAAAAATTGTTCATCAATTTTGCGCATTAGTTTTCAGTGAGAGATCCGAACAGAGTATACATTGACATTGCAAATTTAAAAACTTGGACCAAAATGTTCCGATTCATATTCGTTAAACCAGCTGCCGTAAGTGTCATTTCTTCATTCGCTCGTTGTATTATCAAAATTAAGTGTTTTTGCAGAAGTGTGTCGACTGAATACCAAGCACTGTTGTAAGCCGCTGCATTGCAACTATAGCCCTAAAATTATATTTTAACTTCAAAATAAATTATTCCTACAAAATTAATACCGCTTCGATTAATTCATTTCCGAACCAACAATGACAAAATAACAGCATTGTTGCCACTATGGGGATCATTACGTATTCTAAAATTTGATCTGGATATTTTGTCTAAAACAAAAAATATCAATTGATTTGGTTCACAAAATTTAAATATCTTACCACTACAAAGATAGAAATGCCTATTATTAAGGCACTTGTTAGTAACTGAACCAACATAATAAATCCGAAACTCTTTTTCATGTTGTAGTAAGTTCTGAAATAAATACTTATTCAAAGATTATTCAACACATTCAATAAATACTTGCTTTGCAATAATTAAATGTTGTTGGATAAAGTTGGTTACGAGTTGTTCGTCCAATGATTTTTTTCTCAAATATTCCGAAGAACTAAAATGGCCAACAAATTTCCTTTTTTCGTTATCGTTTACTGAACCGAATAGTTCCAAATTGCTATTGATTATTTGAAATTGCTCGGCACAACTTAATATTATTATGACGAATAAAAAATCGATGGGAATGATAGCGAGGGACGCTAACGTTAAGACCAAATACTGCCACAAAAAAAACAATTCGTATAGGTAATTTTGATTCAAGTTGAACGCCACTGGAAGAGGCAACTCTCTATTACCCACAACAAAATTTAAAAAAGTGTATTGAAAAATCCCCAGCCATACAAATAAGCAACAGGTATAGATTATTATGCGATTATTTGTTGCTGCTTTGCGAATTTTAATTTCGTAGTAATTTGTAGCAGCGGTCACTGGCAAAAATTCATACCAAATAGTTTCAATTATACTTCGAAGTTTCTTTTTGTAAACGATTAGAGTTACCATTTTTGCAGTACACTGAAACGGTAAATATTTATTACCAGTTTAATTCAAATTGTACTTACTTGAAAGAATCCCACAGTAAGAGGAATCAGTCGATAAATAAGTGGTGTATTTACAATATTTTTGTAGCAGCAATGCGTCAGCAAAAGAAATAGCATAATAAAATTCATTAGAATGAAATATCCAAAACAATCGACTATTTTAGATTTATTTTCCGGCCACAATCCTGAACATTGGAGCACCAATTTTAACACAATAATGTTTCGTTTAACTGGATCTTTTCTAATCGTACGTAAAAATTCTAAAAGAAAACAAAAACTGTTGTATATAATTCCCATTGTATACTTACATAAAGGCAACCTGCTTGTCGTGGAACTTTAGACATTTCTAGTGAAATGGTTCACTTGCTACAGGTAAATGAAATTACAATATCATTTTCGTTTAAATAAGTTATGTTGTAAAACGTAAATTATGAAATGAGGTTTTACTTTGATGTTATAATTACAGGGCAGGTAAATGAATAATTAATTTTCATGATATGAATAATAGTAAAAATTTTATAAAAGCAATTCATTTATTCAGTTCACCTTACATTTTCAAGCGAGCAAGTCCGAGAAATGAGCAGTTCAAGAAATTATTGTTATTGTTTTATCCTGCTCGGATTATGAAACGAAATTGCAAGAAGGAAATTTAAAACGAAATGTGAAAATTTTGTCCATGAAATGGTCATGGTATTAAAAATCACATCAGAGTAAATAATTGCTGTTCATAGCAATTTATACAGTAATTTCATTAAACAAATAGAACAAAGAGCAGCAAATGGGCTCAAGATTTGAAACATCTCTTTCCAACATTTTGTAAGATATAACTGATAATATTGAACGAAAGAATTGGTAATAATTTAAAATCTTCATAATATTTTCTTAGAAATTTGTTATAGATGGTAATGCACATCATTTAGATATAGCGCAATGAAAGATGAAGAATCAATGTACAAAATGATTAATTTGGAGAATTTCATCTGTAAATGCGATGTTTATAAGAAGTTACAAATTACAAATAACAGAAAAAAATTAACAACATTAACTCCAAAATTGTTTCTTGAAATTTCAACTTTTGTTTTAATAACAAACAAAAATTAACAATGTTGGACTTTAATCTTTTTTATAGGGAGTGAGGCAATACTTCCCAAACCATTTTAGCCAGTGTATTGTTCGTTAGACGGGCTTAATGTTTTAGTGTGTTGGGGTTTAAGTAACACACCAAGTTTGACTAGACTTTTATTACATCTAGAGAAATATTTGCAAGATAATGTCCATGGCAAAAATTAACATATGTGAGACTCGACTGGCGCAGTTAAAGGATTCGGACAGACTTCCTGAAGCTCACTGAAAATTTTCCCGATCACCTTATCTTAATCCTTGCGATTTCTTTCTCTGGGGTCACCTCGAGAAATTTGTATATGCCACTCCGATAAGCAACATAGAAGAGTTAAGGCTAAGGATAAACGCAACGGTTGGTACAATAAATGTCCCTATGCTTCAAAGAGTAAAGGGAAACTTAATTCGAAGAGCAATATTGTGGAATGAAGTTGAAGGGAGGCATTTCGAGCAGTTGCTATAAAATTTAATCCAAACGAAGGGCTCTATGCAAGAAGTCTCTTAAATCACTTTCTCATACTTGGAGATATTTAAATTTTATGTTTCAATTTGATTCGGAAATTACATTATTTCGATTTTGATTGATCTTTTTTTACTAAATAACATGGTTAGGGGCCTTTTAAACGGAAATCAGTAAGTGCGATCGAAAGTTCATCCACTCTTATTAGAAATAGCCCAAATAGTTGAAAATCTTGACGTCACTTAGGGACATAAAACGGTATACATATTGGACATATTTTTATAAGCAATACCAACCTCACGGAACAATGATTAGGATTCTTCTCATTAGAAACCAGCCATTTACTGTCACAAAGACGATGTGATCCGCCTTGGCAAGTCTTTGAGAAAACGGAATTGTACTCATAACGCCCAGTCAATTTTCCAGTGAAATCTTTTTCTTCTTGAAAGTATTCGATCAAACATTTAGCCGGTTTTCGTCCTCTCCAAGCAAGCTCTCTTGCTGCAATTTGATAGAATTTTTTCTGGAGCCCTGAAGGAGTATCTTCGTTCCAGACGTCAATCATTTTTTCGTAGTTGTCATCTACTATAGATATTGAACTCACTTTTCTATTTTTATTTATTTTTAAAATATTTTTTTTGAATATTTAAAAAATATTATTATGACAGTTTTGTTTATACTTTAAAAATATTTTTTTAAAACATTTAAAAAATATTTCATAAAAAGATTTAAAAAATATTTTTAAGAAATATTTCTTAAATGTTTTTTAGGAATGTTTTTAAAATATAAACAAATCTATCATAATAATATTTTTTTAATATTTTTAAGAAATATTTTTTAAATGTTTTTTAGAAATGTTTTTAAAATATAAACAAATCTGTCATAATAATATTTTTTTAATATTTTTAAGAAATATTTTTTTACTGTTTTGAAGAAATATTTTCTAAATGTTTTGAGGAAATATTTTTGTAATTGTTTTTTAAAAATATAAAAAATAATAGTCAAAATAATATATTGTTATGTAATAATAATACATTCAATAATAATATATTTATTCATTTTCTATTGACCGGTTTGACCTGACAGCACTGCTGCTGACTTTTTAATTCCGTCCATGTTTATCTGCTAGTGGCGTTTTCTTGTTGCTGCTAAAATATCATTTAATTAATATTTTTCAAATTAATTTATTATGAAGGTATATTTACCAGTAATCGTATACGTTTTAAAGGCTAAGGAAAGATTTCTTATTTTTCCTTCCTTGACCAGAAAATAACTGAGTAATCTCATTAGTTAGTAACTTTTTTAAAATTGTTCTGTGGGTATCCTCCTCGCCTAGAACATAAAAAATCAACCTAAAAAATAGCATGTACTTGTAAAAATATATTAACAGTAAATTGTATATATTCCTACCAATTTAGTAAACGATGTGTGATCTTCCAACGTGGCGTGGCATTCAACTGCTCTAATTCTTCCACTGAGGGCAGGGGCATGTTGTTAAATTCGACGTCGATATTTAGATAGAAGAATAATTAAGTACTTACCTAATATTCCACAACTTTTTCCACAAAAAACAGCACTAACGGTAAACGAGATTAATCGCAAAACGCTAAAATAATAGTCTTGCGGTATCTCGGATATAAGTTCACTTATGGATGCACTTTTAATATCAAGAGTGTGAGTACGACTGTCTTGGAAAATCTTTTAAAACGATTATTAGAATATCAACACACGTGTGCAGAATTCGGCTTTAGTTTCTTGGAAAAAGAATTAGCGACGCTAAGTAATAATTCATGGGTTCTTTTGAAGGGACCAAAACCTGTATCGGTCAATCGAACAAGTTGGAGGGTAGTCTTTTCGCTATGCAATAAAGATTCCACAAATATAAACAATTTATGAAAACTTTAACATGCGTGTTCTTGCTAGGGGATCACAATGTATGGCACTTTTTTAATTGATTCACGATTTATTATTATTGTAGTCAAAGTGGTATATCAAAATTATACGCGAGTGAAACGTGTGAACTCTCGTGTTTTTCACTTTTTCGAGAATCAAGTGAAATAAAAAATTGTCCACCTAATCACGATCACAAACCTTTGTAAAGTACAGATGGGCCTAAAAACTGTTAACATATTCATTTCAATGATTTCCATGAATTTAATCGAATGTGCTAAGATAATGAAATTTTTAATTTTATTCAAGTTGAGTGATTTGTTTACAATTCGTTTACAAACATCCGCCTAAAACATATCTAGTATTTTTTCTTTAACCGAAAAATAAGTACGTAGGTACTTTAAGAAACCACACATTTAAGCTGTTTTAAATATAAATCAAATACAATTATTCTTATCGTCTTCTTTTGGTTATTGACAAATTGTTTCATTGTATCAAACTGATCATTAAATAAACACAACAAACAATCTAATATTTTTTAAATATGGAAAAATAAATATTTCTTCTTGATTTAAATCTAATATTTCTTGAATACACAAAAATAAATATTTTCTTCGTTATGTAAACCTAATATTTTTGAATATGCAAAAATAAATATTTTTTTCTTGATATGAATCTAATATTTCTTGAATGTAGAAAAATAAATATTTTTTTCGTTACGTAAATCTAATATTTTTTGAATAGAGACAAATAATTTTTTTTTCTTGATATAAATCTAATATTTTTTGAATGTACAAAAATAAATATTTTTTTTATTATGTAAATCTATAATTTTTTAAATATGCATAAATAAATATTTTTTAAATATATTTTAAAAATATTTTAAGAACATTAGAAATATTCGAAAAGATTCGAATATTTTTTAAATATTTTATAAATATTTAATAAATACTGCATGTTACTAGGGTTGCAGCTGCTTTCGCTTTCCGTCTCTTGCTGCACGCCCACTTTTAAACTCAATATCTGAGAATGGATTCATCTTCACATTAAAAGAATTATCTTGCACCATTTTGGCAGTAGTATTCCACATTGTTTTTAAAGTGGAATCTTTGTAATCCATTCCATCGAATTTTTTCATATTGAATGCATAATCTTCTAATATGCTGCTTATTTTTGAGATAGGTGACACTTCCGTCAGGGAAAATTTTCTCGTGTCGCAAAACTTTTTAAACTGCTCCCATACAGAATTACAACACGTTTTGTATTCTGTGGAATAGTCATCACTACTTTTGCCCGTATTTCTCTTAAGGCTGCGCCACCCAAAAAATTGTTCCCAAATGCAATTTGCTTCAATTGCTTTGGCGTACGCCTAAATATAGGCAAGACCCAGACTTTTTTGTAACCCAGACATCACCTCAAGTTCAGTGGATAATGCGTCTGTGTATAACAATAGAAACGACTTCCGACCGGCTGCATTCCAATATAGGTATGTACCTGTTCAACAGATGCGAAATTTTTCTTTCTTCAATAAATTTAGAGCGATATTTTGTAATCGTGGAGTGCTATATCGTATTAAAAGTAACTTCTGTGGAGGAATTAGTCACAAGCTGAAACTTTCACTGATTGAAGCTCATATCATAATAAATCTAAATCCAAAAGTAATCACTAATCAGAACGGGCAAAACGGCACTATGATTAAAAATTTAGATAACCACACCATCGTGTAGAAGAGAACACGGTGATCATTTTGTTTTAAGGACATTGAAAGTTTTGTAGGAATTATATTTTATTTCATTTTTCAAAGTTTCAAAAATGTATGGAGTCTTATAGGAGAAAAAAACTAAATAATTCAATATCTCGGTTAGGGCCTAACAAATTTGAAAGTTTTCACCTTTACACCACTTTTTCTTCCAAACGGTTGCGTAAATCGAAAAATTTTGCTCTTTAAAAAATGTTTGTACGGGTTTTTAAAAGGTGTTCGTTCATGTGTTATCTATATTAAACAAGATATGAGTTTAAATGTAAGACAAATGCATTTTCGACAATAATCGAGTTATTGCTGAGTAGGCGTCCCCACTCCCCAGTCGTATCTCGCATCTCTACTATCTCCATAGCTCCATCTCTTTTCACTTACAATTAGGCAAATATTTTTTGAAATGTAACAAAATAATAGTTATTTTCGTATCATGTGCGGAAACAAATGTTTTGGTAATGAGTGCCCGATTTGCAAACACGAGTGCGCGTAGCACACGAGTGAAGTGCAAATGGGCACGAATTTCCTTATATTGTTTACGCACGAGGTGTGTATGCTATTTTTTGAACGAATTTTTGCCCCAAAATAAAATAAATAAATAAATTGAACCGGAAACAACTGTCAGCTGTCATTCTAAATTTACAACTTTCAATTTATAATTTCTGCAGTATTCCTCAATGTATTGAATTGAAAAGTGGCGTAAATTGCATTGTACACATTAAATAATATAAATGAAACAATAATCTGCTTTCAAACGGTCTGATTAGCGGGTGATTTTTGACACGTTTTCACGCACGAGTGTTTCAAAGTGGATGTTTCCGTGTATCAGTTGCGTGCGCATTTCGCTTGTTTGGATGCAGCGAGTGCAAAAAATATTAAAATGTAAATTTTTATAAAAAACAGTTTACGGGTCCAAAAATCTTATTATAAAAACGAATTTAATTGAAACTTTCGTTCACAATGTCTTAATTTACGCCAAAACGGGTTAGTATGTTGATCGCGGGTATTTTTTTCAACGTCATTTATATTTATATCGTAAATCGTTTTTAAAAATTCATTTTTAGCCGTTTCACATTCTATTAATGACATATCCGGAGTATCATCTATCTCCACATCACCATAATCAGAATCTTTATTTTGAAATGTACGCGTTTAATAATTTTGCGGTTACAGTATTTTTTGACAATTTCTTAGATATTCAAACAAACAGATAATGGAATGCAGCTGACTGTAGTTAAAATTTTAGACCAAATTACCTGTCTGAAGAAAGGTTGTATGTATTGTCAAACATCATAAAATTTTATTACTTATTCTAGAAAATTCTGTTCAGAACTCAGAAGAGATGTTGAATTTCTTTTTCGAAACAATGCGTGAAAGATTAACCCCTTAAGACACAGTCTATGTTTACAGAAAATTGGACCGCGTTTGCCTTAGAATTTTATGTATACCTGGTATATACAATAAACTTACTTCGTAAAAATACCGTTGAGATTCCGGAACACTAATAATTGTTACTAATTTAAAACACAACGAGTAAAAGATTAACCCCTTAATGCGCAGTGTTTTTTTTTACAGAAAATTGTAGTTTTAGCTTATTATAAGTTATTACCACTACAGCTTATTTTTTTTAATTAATGTGGGATAAAAAAGCCAAACATTTTTTTTGGAAAAAAATTATAATTTAAGCTTATTCGCATTCATTTGTTTAAAGGGGTCTTCACGAGCGATTTTAAAAATTAATATGACCTTAGAGTTGAATTTATATCCTATTAAGTTAATGTAGATAATAAATATTAAAATTGCCCAAGACTAAAAAATAATTTATAGTAAAATAACGTTTTCAATAAAACAAGCTTTTATTAAAATGTACGCTTTGCTATTTGAAAACCAAACCTGCCTTTAAAAGCATTTCGGATATTATTTTCATTAAAGTATCTTCCCTGTGGCCAAGATAATGACCTGCTGAGAATCTTGTAAATCTTTTTGACGTGGTTCGAAAATCGGCAAAAATTAGCTATTTCAATTTCGGTTCTTGATCTAAAGAACATTGAATAAATCAAAAACTATTGCGTTGTTTAAAACAGCTAGGGGTCAGCTCAAAAGAAAAAAGTCTAATCTACGAGTCCACAAAATTTTAATACAAAATTTTGATAACTGAAGGCAAAAAGAGGAACATCGGAATTTAATGTTTTAATTAATAACTTGGTTAATTATGATTATTTAATTATGGCTTGGGGTAAACTCAAAGTAGATTGGTATTCTCTGTAAGATGAAGTATCGACCTCCTTTTCAAAATTAAAAATGAAGGCTTAAAAGGGAAAGTCGTTTTACATGTATTGAAAATCTACGGGAGGAATGCCGTTAAATTTGTTTCACCGAACCGCAACTCTGCCATTTCGCCAAAACTGGTAAAATAATAAAATGGTAGAATAATCTACTGTACATTATTCCCGCGAGAATTATCTGACATCTGTCACCAGTTTTATTTTAGTTGAGTTAAACTGTATTGTTTATGCTGTACTTTTTATTTAAACATTAAAAAATAATGTTCCGAATGCCACTCGTGAGTGCGAATTAATTAGAAAATAATTCTCCAGTTATTTTTTCAAACTTGTTGCCATTTGGGAATAGCAACAAGTTTTCGAAAATCTGTCAAATTATTTTCAATTTATTCTCACTCTCTTGTGATATTACTTATGAAAATTTCACAGTTTTCACAGAGTGTTTAGAAAATGATTGTTGGGGGGAGGGAAGCGTTTCGCTCAAACAGATTTTCGCATCGAAAGAAGTGTTCTACAACCGCTAAATTTTGTACACCGAGCGAAGCCGGATACTTCAGCTATTAATTATAATTATTAAGAGATGTGATTTTAAGAGGTTGTTTATCTTTATTAGTTAACTTTGCTTTTTGTTCTAGACTGATTTTTTGTTTTCTTTTAATTTAAAATGTTTTAATTGATGCGCCGACAAGTTTGTGACCTGCTGATTAAATAATGTACGCATCGTAATAAGCACACTGGTGATGTAACACAAAGCTGTACAAAAAAAAATTAATTATTAGTTTAATTTTCGATTTTAGTTGGCAAAAATGCTGCTTGTGTTCACGTACCATTGGCTTTAATTTTAAGGACGTGTTCATTTTCGCAAGTCTGATCGGATATTTCTTTGTTGTTACAAAAAAAAAGATGATATGAATATGGCTGTGCATTTTTGATTTTCTTTGTTTTAGGTTTAAGGTTTTTTAATTGTATCGTTCATTGTGCGCTGTTTCACAGGAATACTCTCCAGGTTATGTTAGAGTATTCCTGAAAATTTTATCAAAATCGGTTCAGCGGTTTCCGAATCTATAAGCTACATACATACATACATACACACATACATCCAATTTTATATGTACCGGGAACTTATCTTAACAGTCCTCGGCACCCTGACACTAAATTCAATGGTTTTGTACGTTGTCCGTACGGTCTCATTTTCAAATTTGAAAAGAAGGTCGCTATCTTATACGACGAGTACACGCTAGCCAGACGACTTCCAATTAATTACAGTTTGATATTATGTCAATTAAGTTTGTTATTAATTAAAATGTCCAAATTTCACCTAGTCCTACAACTTGCTGTACGCCTCCAATTTTCAACATTTTGCTTTAAAATTGTAATGGTCTTGTAGCTTATTCATTTATCGGCGGCCCTCACTATATCGTTTTTTTCATATACTACCGTTTTTTAATTATTTCAATGTTTGTAAATTCATGTAAAAAAAAGTGCCGAGAAATGGTCAAGAAAAAGATCGCCTGAAAGCATCCGTCAATTTGATTTATTGGGGGTACTCAAGATAATAATGTTTTGTGGTCTGTTGTGCTGCAGCAAGAGAATTCTAATTTTGGTATATGAAACATTGAATGCTAACGCTGCACATTTTGTGTATATTCTAACTACCTGTTTCCGACCTTTTTTTAAGTGAAAACTAAATATCTTGCCGACTTGTTGACTTATGTTCTTTTTGAAACGATGTTTTAAATATCATTACAACTTACGGTCGCAGTCATTTGCGATTTAAGCTGGTTAGATACAAAGAAATAAGGATTATTGCAAGATTGTAAAACTCGTTTAAAATAATGAACTATAAAAGAAGGTCGCTATCCGGGCGGCTTTCGCTAACTTACTACCGTCTTTTGATTATTTCAATCTATTGTATTGAAAACAATAATCAAACCTTTGGCAACATTTTACTTTATCGTATTTTTTCTCTTCAATTTTTTTTTAATTAGAAATAAAAATTAAAAAGTAGTTAACGGCTGCGTTTAAGCTATATTTCCCTGAAAGTTGGCACGTGCAATCACGTGTATGTGTAGATACAAAAACTAAATATTTCAATCTTCTATTTTCATTTGTTTTGTTTTTTTTTCGTTAAACAGATTAATTGTGTTTACTCTTCATTTTTGCAATAAATTTTTAAACCATAGCATTTTTGAATAGACCATAAAGAGACATTTCAAATGAGATATCACAAACTCCGCTTTCCATTTAAAAATTTGGGGGTTGCAACTGTAACTCGAAAGGGGTTGAGGTAAGGAATGAAACTTTCACTTTACAGGATATCATGTGATAGACTAAAAATGACTTGTTTCGGGATTTGTTTTCAATATGCAGAATAATTGAGATAATGAATTTATTCCAGTTGGTGTTACCCACGGGCTTAACGAAGGCACGTAGCAACGGAAGCGTGTCGAATTCTTTCGGCGCCTGCCGAATTCTTATGCCCCGAAGGGATGCTAGTGTTCTAAAAAGAACGATAGCTGAACGTTTGCGCACGCCGAATTCTTATACCTCGAAGAGGTGCTAGGGTTCTAACAAGAACGGTAGCTGAACGTTGCGTATGCCGAATTCTTTATGCCACGAAACGGGGCTAGCGTTCTAAAAAGAACGATAACTGAACGTTGGGGTTATCGACAAGAAACTACGGTTAAGATAGTTACTGTTTATTGAAGTGACTCTAGTCAGAGTCGGAGCTCAACTGCTGAATGTTCAAAAATCCCCACCTTTTATAGGCGATTTTGTGGGATCGGGGATCGTCGTGCGAGACCGTTGTCATTCGTGGAGGTAGGCGGTAACATTGGCTGGCGCTTACTGAATATATGTATAGGTATCGGAGATATAAAAAAATGTTTCAAATGAAAATTTTGCGTGAATTAGTGTACATAAATGTAGCAAAAGTCATTTTTCCATTTGTAAATTAGAAATATTTCTGTTTCCCAAAATAAACAAAAACAACCAGTTATTTTTGAGTCCGCGCCCCGTTTGAAATAAAGCTGCACTGGTCCAAGGGTGTCAGTAGAAAAAAAAAATTTGCACTTCTGTGCCCCATAAGCTGTCACGTATTCATGGAATGTAAAATTTTTGAGATAGGTTATAATGGGCAGGTTTTAGAGCACACTGAAACAATGCTAAATATAGGCAGTTTTTTCAATAATTTTCCAAGTTTGACCAAACCTGACAGACCTTTTGCAGGGTAAAAATACATTTTTAGTGGGCTAAATACATTGTTTTCAAATTTGAAATTTTGTTTTGAAAAAGCGGTTTTACCTCAAATCATAGACCCACGAAAACGTACGAGTGCAGAGATCGAAAAGCCGGAAGCAAATATTCAAGTAATCAATTAGTAAAAAACAAAAATTGTTTTCCTATTTGCAATTCCTACCGATAGGTACTATAAAGTTTACAAATATTTAAATAACGCTAATTACATCACAAAAAATTTTCGGTTTTTTATTTTGTTTTACTAATAACATGCAATTGGATCCGTTCGTTTCAAAAACCATTTAAGTCAACAAAAAAAACCCTCCTCCCTCTGTAAGTCCCATTCCGGTACAAATATTTTGCTACACATCTGGTATTTAAAAGAATAAAGGAGCCGAAACGCCCGAATACATATTGTGTCGACTGCATTTCGAGTAAATGTAAGTCGTTTTAAGGAAGTTATTTATGGCTACTTCACCGTGTTCCATTATACACAATGATTTATGACCGTGGTGGTAGCGTGGTTGCCTATCATTTAGTACAACGCCGAATGTCGTAAAATACAACTTTTACAAAAACAGGTCCTCTATGCCGAGAAGTCTTAAAAGTAAACATATCCTATGTATACTTTAAAAAAAAACGAGTCAACGCATTGCTTTATTGCGATCTGTAGGCAACCAAGTATACACCACAATTCTCAACATTTGAAAAATTGGCTCTTTCAACAAAAGTCAATTAATTTTTCAGTGTCAGTTTAACATAAAATTGCAATTACTGTAATAATCATGTACAGCAAAGACGAAAAAATTGAATTGGACAAATTAAATGAGACACGGGTTAATTTTTAAATTTAATTTCACATCTTTATTTTGTAGACAATTTCTATGTATGAAGATAAATGAACAGCGCAAGATTTCTTACAATTTAGTAACAGGTTTTTTTAGATTTTGCAGAAAAAATTGTAGGTATTGATGACTTTTGAAAACAATTGATGCTTTTAAATTTTAACTGACGTTTTCAAAACTGCAATTAACTAATTTGAATTACAATTGATGATTTTTAAAAAACAATTGTAATTCAGAAAATGTCAATTTTAAATAAATGGAAAATTCTTGCGGTTTCTTTAGAAAACCGGTATTTGAAGGCGGTTCAATTGTTTGGTTCTTGGAAGTATATGTCAAGCTGCTCAGAACCATTTGAAAACAATTTGCTGTTTGATTAAAGATGACAAATTACAATTATTAGGTACTTTTAAATTTAATGGCGAGTAAATATTTTAAAAAGAAATTTGTATGATCTGGTTTTATGTAGATACTGACCTTGATTTGGAAATAATAATAATTCAAAAAAATAAAGAATTTTCGGATAATTGCATATTGCTGGTACTTTTGAATAAATTATTTATCACAGCCAGATAGATGTGTATGAACTAACTAAATCGGTTAGCGAGCGAAGCGAGGAGTGCTCCAATGTCATGAGTGCGACAATACGTCTTATAAAACGAGTGTAATATACTATTTTTTCTACTTTGGTGCTCTTAGTTTCATGAAAATTTGAAAATTGTGCTTTATAAATATTCTAGAGATTTTTAGGATTAGGTACTGGTTGTGTTGGTATTTGTCATGTGTCATATGTCAACTAAAACTTCAAATTTAAAATTTCGAGTTTGATATTTTTGTGAATAAGTCATGGAAGAATTAAGCTGTACACTTGGCTTGACCTTGACAGGAGCTCTGTAGAGATGCCCGACGCCGGCCAGCGTGCTATTACAGCAATACCAACGTAATAAGTATCAAAAAAAAAAACAAAAGGCGTTTCACAAAAAGTTCCTTTGTGACACTACTTTCAGTTTCACAAAAACTCGCTTATGATACCAAGGTAGAAAAACATATTTAGATACGTAAGGTGGTAAGCAAACGCACAGTTTTCGAATCTATGAGACGATTAAGTAAGGGGCCATCTATAAATTACGTAACGCAGAATTTGAACAATTTTTACACCCTGTCTCCTTTCTGTAACAGTTCGTAAGACTATGTAAACCCACCCCCGTAAAAGTTCCGTAACGCAAAGATTCTACTACCCCCCTTGGAAGTAATAAAAAATTAATTAAAAAATGTAAATGTGACATAACCAACAAGATTAAACAGAAACAATAAATATTCAATAAAAATCTTTTTTTTAATGAATGCACAACAGTGCGGCTCAGTAAATACGTCAGGACAGAACGAAAATCATTCTAGCATAGGGTGAATCGGGGAATTACAAAATTATGTAAACGGCGAATTGCGCACCGGCGTTATTGTGAATCGGCGCAAATTGAGCCAGCGTAAACCGAGGACTACCTGTACGTTGCCGTTTTATCTATATATGAGGAGTTGAAATGAAAACCGTGTTCAATGCTTTTTCATACATTTTAAAATATTCAATTTTTTCTCTTATGCCTACCCACAAATATTTCGCAGGCACATTATATTGATGCCAAAGAACTTTCTTAATTTTTTACAAATTATTAAACTAAAGTTGCGTACGCATTAGAGAATAAATTGAATATCTTAAATATCTTATTTCAACTCCTCAAATATAAAACTGGATGTATGTATGTTCCCTATAGACTCGGAAACCGCTGAACCGATTTTGATGAAATTTTCGGGAAAACTCTAGCATAATCTGTAGAGTGTTCCTGTGAAGTTTGGTTCCGATCGGGAGGGGGGGGGGGGGGTATCGCCCAACAAGATTTTTGCCTAGAAAAAAGTGTCCTACAGACACTCAATTTTGTACACCAAGTGAAGCCGGGTACTTCAGCTAGTGTTAAATAGATACCTAGTTATTTTAATGGCTAAAATCGTATTACTTAAAAATTCTTGTGGTGCCGCAATCATTCCGCAAGCTTGTTGGTTTAAGCCATAAGGTATTTGTTCAAAAAAAAAAAATTCGTTTTTTAATTGATTTTATAGGTTGTCGACTTGGGGAGTCAAAAGTAAAAGCTCGACCAATTTACGGAAGAGTTAAAATATTGAGCAGGCAAAGTTTAAGATTGAAGTTAAACTGACGTAAGTAAGAATGACGATGTACTGAAAGCGTTTAAATGGATTGGCAATAATATCGGTACAATTTCTATTGGAATCAATAACGCTGGAGAGTTGAAACTAAGAAGTTAAATTGACGGCACCATTGAACTTTGGAAAGCTACTTGTGATACTAACGTTCTTCGATTATTTATTGTAACGCGTGAAGCGGTCGAAAACATGCGATTTAAAATCAACGGACATAATATAATTCACATCAATAATATCGCATTGTATCAACGAAGAATATAGACTTAAAAAATATTGTCCTGCATTTTTTGGTTTGAAAATTTTACTAATAAAATAAAAGCTAGACGTAGTACATTGAATGAGAAAATTTTTATCTCACAGACCTGCATCCAGGAACAGAACAATTTAGACCCGGAGATGTTATCGTCATTGTAGTTTAATGTTAATTAACCACAAAATTACAAATAATACAAAATAAACCACAAAACTATCCCACATGTATGCACAGAACATTTGTGTAAACAAATTGTATCCTTTCCATGACTTATCATCTAGTGCTTTATCTACTCACTACTAGAGGCGCCTCGCTTAGCTTGAATTCCCAATACTATACCATTTACAATATCAGTTGGAACAATGTCGTTAAAGTACTTATCACGGCTGAAAGTAATAAAACTGTTATTTAGGTGTGAATTGTTACCGGACGTGTTCAGGTAAAATTTTGGATACTCGACAATTTGTACAAAATTATTTAAAATTCTATATTTGTATATTTACACATTAGAATTAGTCATTATGCAAAACTGAAAGTTTAGTTCGATTCGTGTAAATTCGTAAATTTACCTGTTTTACCTATTTTAAAGTTACTGATTGTAAGTCCGGTACTGTTCTCTGTTTTACTTGAGCAAGCTATATTTCAATCTTTTGTTACGATGACTAACGTAAAATCATTTATTTCTTATCTCTAACAACATCGCCCCAACTGATATTGAAAATAGCATACCTACTTATTTGCGGCCCTCCTTGGTTTTAAAATGCGCAGTACGGCCTGTCATCTAAAAAAATGTTTTCCAAGCCAAGTCAAAAGGTATACAATTATGCTTACAATACAGAAAATAAAATTATAGTATTTCGTAAACACACACACTTACTTATCAATTTCATTACTTTATATTATCAAAATGACCTTTTCTCAAGCCATTAGTGTTCTGATGTGTCGGTTTGCTAAATGAAGACTCGTTTTCCGTTGTTAAAATATGGATTTTTATTAATGTCGCAAAATACAAAAAAACGAACTTCCATTTTTTTTTAAAAAAGTCAGAACACACTACATATAAAAAAGAATTTGTTTAAAACATTTTTATTTATAAACTATGTATAAGAACTAATTATATATAGTTGTTTCCGTAAACATTTTAAAAAATTTCCAACTTTTATTTCGGAGACGAACGATTTTCTCCAATATACGTCAACTTTCCTGAACGCTCCCACCGTTTGAATTGTTTCCATATTTTTTTTATTTTTGATGGGGCCCTGACAATTTTACTGAGTAGACAACCATCCAAACACCCTTGCAAAACCGCCTGCGAGCGCTCGAACGCCGTGTCTCATTTAATTTGTCCAATGGTACATACACAATAGGTAAATAATAAATAAAGAATATTCAATAGCATCGGTTTGGTATGGCATGGTGTGGCTTAAATAAGTTGCGAACATCAACATAATTTTTGATATTATCTTCAAAAATTTTGTAAACACAAGCGTCCGAATGTCGCTGAAGGACCATACAGACCGGCCTCATTCCTTTGAAATAATGCCGATCGCAACTATCTATCCGTTTTCCATTTTCTTCCATCCATCGTAATATTATCTTCAAACAGCCGCACTGCCATGGATTGCCGCCTAACACCAGTCGCTTCAGTCTTATCAACGCATACAAAAAGTTCAGCGACAAAAAAGACAGCTCGTTGTTTTGGAGTTCTACATAGCGTAAGTCTTGTAAACCTCCTGCAGGAAATATATCAGCATTGATTTCTTTCAATTTATTGGAACGTAAATCCAAATCAAACAAATGCGGAGTTTCATTAAATGAACTAGGATCGATCGTCGAAATTAAATTATCTCGAATATACAGACTTGCCAGGCTTTGAAATCCCCTAAACATTTCTGTTGAAATTTTTGGCAGTAAATTGCTGCTAAGATCCAAATGTGTAATTGATGTCTGGTAATTGAATAATTCTTGTCCATTGAAAACCGAAAGGCGATTGTTTCTTAGTTCCAATTGCCATAATTTCGTCAAGTTATGAAACGCTCCTTGTCCAATATAATGGATTTGGTTATTATTTAATGCCAACGTCATAATTGGTAAATTATTAAATATACCAACCACTATAGTACTTATTTCATTGCCCTTTAGTTTTAAATAATGCAAATTAGACATATTAGAAAAAACTCCTGGATAAATAAATTTAATTTGGTTCTTATTCAAATATAAATCATGAATTAGCAGGTGGTTAAATACTCCAGGCATTAGTTCGTTAAGAACATTGTCAATGAATTTAATGCTATACAAAGCTTCGCTGTTCAAATGTTGAAAATCACCAGGATTAAGTTTTCGCAAACAATTTTTGAAAAGCAATTTATTTATATTGGTGTGTTGAAATATGGAGGCGTTCACAACTTGAGATGGTTGCGTTCCTTGGAATTCGACGTCGGAATTTGTTGGAAATTTGAAATTACCGATTTCTTCAACCGAGCTGCACTTAATATTATGAACGTCATAATAATCCAGATATTCTGTGCACTGCGATGCAATTTCGGTTATTAAGCCCTTCGCCACCCGTTTTGTTAGTGAATGAGTTAAACACAAAAGTATTAAAATCGTCCCGAACTTATACGACATCATTTTGACAATAATAATGAATTCTGTTATTACGCGGTATTTGCTCTTTATATCTTTTCGTTATCAGAAGTTCACGAACTGTTGCCAAAGTGAACCGAACAGATTATGGTACATTTTTCTAAACCAATGCTTGTTTTCGTTTATAAGGTTTTATCTTGTAACCTTTATTAACGTCACAAAAATTAAATACGTCAAATTAATACAATCGAGCAAGTTGTCTTTGAAACCAAAGTTATAATTTTAAAAAGCTGAACTTTTGCCAATTAGGAAGTTAAATTTTAAAATATTACCTGCTTCATAAATATTTCCAGGAATTGAAAACATTGATATTCCTTCTAGTATTTTGCGATTTTAAAAATACGAAAAGTCGTTCTAATTTTTCATTTCCATAAAAATAATTTTATCTTGAAACTTGAGTTCGCGTTTGAGTTTCGTTGTGTGAAGACGTGCCCAAACGCTGGCGATAAAATAGTTGTTCTTCGGTAAGTTTTTATCGGGTGATAAGTGTAATCTGAAGCCAGCTGTTTTTAAAAATTGAAATACATTTAAACTTCTACTTATGTTCCCATCTGGGAACTCCGGCCCGGGGCCACCAAACAAAAACAAGCAAAAACAAAAAATTAGCAATGTGTTCAGCCAACCCATAATACAATCAAAAAATGCAATACAAGTACCCTTAGTAAATCCGATGGACTATCCTACTTCACTTACGACCTCACCTCGTGTGATTCAATATCAGGCGCCTATGGAGCATACTCCGATACCCAATAACCCATATCAAGATCCAAATCTAAATCAGTTTCAAGCAAATTTTAATACCGTCAATGAAGCAGGAGGGAGCAAAGAAATAGCATACGCTTCACTCAGTGACGATGACTCGGAAACAAATGAAACAGATACACTAGCAAAGAAACACGATTGGCAAGCGCCAATTAAGAAACGTAAACGAATATCTTTCAAAAAAGTTAATGAAAGCAACACACAAATTAAAATTACAAATAAATACCAGCCATTATCAACCGACGAAACACTAGAAAACACATCTCAGACTATTCGTGAAGAACCAACACAAAAAACCAAAGATCCCAGACCACCGCCTATATACATTTATGGCGTGACAAACTACAAAGCAATGATAACTAACTTAGCGTTAGTAGCTGATAAGGAAACATATTTTACTAAAACCCAGTCAAATGACACTGTCAAAATAAACCCTCACACCGCAGAGACGTACAGGAAATTAATTAGACACCTACGAAATGAAAACATTGTACATCACTCGTACCAATTAAAACAAGAGAGAGCGTACAGGGTAGTTATACGAAATCTCCATCATTCGATGCCAGTCAAGGAAATAACTGAGGAATTAGCTGCCAAAGGACACAAAGTCAGAAACATCCTGAATATAAGACATAGAATAACCAAACTCCCGCTGCCTTTATTTTTTGTGGACCTTGAACCTCAAAGAAATAATAAAGAAATTTACAAGCTTGAGCACCTTCAAAATATAAAAATCCAAATCGAACCACCCAGACCAAAGAAAACCATAATACAGTGTACTAGGTGCCAACTTTATGGTCACTCAAAATCATATTGCGCTAGACCATTTAACTGCGTAAAGTGTGGGAAAACACACGATTCAAAAGTATGCCAAAAAGATATTAACACGCCCGCTAAATGCGCACTATGTGGTGGTGACCACACTGCAAACTACAAGGGATGCGCTGTCTACCGAGATCTCCAAAAAATTAGGAATAAAAACTGTGAAATATATGTAAATTTATATGTAACACTAGCGACACCTATTGTATAGTAAGAGTGTCAGTAGTAAAGGAAGTAGGAAGTGCGCAGTCGGTGTTAGAATGGCTGTGAACAGAGTTGATGCTCGCATTAAATAAAGTTTAAGTTTCGTTGTAAATCTGTATATAGTTTTTCTTAAATAAATACTTTTGGGTTGATCGATTGATAAATGTGATTCGGGACCGCTGGGAGGTGGTATTTTTCCTCCATAAATCTAACAAAAACAACCCAAATATTCAGCGAAGCCACATCGCCCAAAACCAAACTATCATCCCTCAAACACAAAACCAACCACGTCTACTAAATTCACTTTCAAATCCAAACGTTACATATGCTCAAAAAACGGAATTAAATGCCAGTCCAAGCATAACAATCAAACAAACCCAACCAAATCACGAAGATGTAAATATTACAGATAAATTAACAGAATTTCTCAGTGAATTTAAAAACATGTTCAATCAGTTGCTTAATCAAAACAGCATGATATTAACCATGCTAACCACTGTCATAGGAAAACTAGCTAATTAATGGATTCAACATTAAGAATTGCTGCATGGAATGCCAACGGGCTGTCAAACCATATACAAGAAATCACCTTATTCCTATTTAACAATAAAATAGATATTCTATTAATCTCTGAAAGTCATACAACAGAGAGAACTCACATTAAAATCCCACGATACACCGTATATCTCACACATCATCCTGATGGAACTGCCCACGCAGGATCAGCCATAATTATTAAATCAAATATAACTCATCACATAATGCAACCCTATCAGATAAATAAAATCCAAGGAACAATACTCAAGCTAGAGACGTCAAACTGGCCGCTAACTGTTGCAGCTATATACTCTCCCCCACGTCATAACATAAAATCCGAAGAATATGATACATTCTTTCGACTTCTTGGACCTCGTTTTCTCGTCGCCGGAGATTGGAATGCGAAACATATTATGTGGGGGTCTAGACTCACCACACCAAAAGGACGTCAGTTATTGCAATCTATCCAAAACAATAATTTAAATGTTTTATCCACTGGAGAACCTACTTACTGGCCTACTGATCGAAATAGGATACCAGACCTTTTAGACTTCGCCATAACCAAAGGCATTGCCGACACTTATAACAACATAGAGTCTAGTTTAGACCTGAGCTCTGATCATTCTGCAACAATAATAACACTAAGCGCTTACTTAACATGGAAAGAACCGTTACCTAAGCTATGTACAAGACAAACTAACTGGGAACTCTTCCAAGACGAAATCCGTAAAAATATTAACTTAAGGCATAGAATTAAAGAGCCAAAAGAAATTGAAGAAGTAGTACAACACTTCACCGACACTATACAAGAAGAAGCATGGAAAGCTACGCCTAAACAAAACAAAATACCGCCTGAAACCCTGAATATACCGTTGTATATTAGGGAACTAGTCACACAGAAAAGACGTGCACGTGCAAAATGGCAAAGAACGAGAAATCCCCATGACAAAACACAATACAATAGGTTAACTCATCTACTTCACTCTGCTCTGCAACAAGCTCGGAATGATTCTTTTAATCACTACATAACTAACCTTTCACCAAATGATTGTTCACTATGGAAGGCCACCAAAAAGTTCAAAAGACCGGTCGTATCAATCCCACCAATAAGGAAGCAGGACACAAGCTGGGCACGAACTGATGAAGAAAAGGCCAACGTCCTAGTTGAACACTTAGTAAATGTATATACTCCAATCACCGACAACAATATTGATGAAGATGAAATCAAAAATGCACTAGATGCTCCTGGTCAACTATCTCTCCCCATCAAGTGGTTCTCGCCAGCTGAAGTTCGCAAAGTAATTAACAGAACAAATTCGCACAAAGCCCCCGGTTATGACTTGGTGGTGGGAGAAATACTGAAACACCTTCCTGGAAAAGCACTAGTACTACTGACAGCAATAGTATATTACGGTTATGTTACTACCCCATTCAATGGAAATATGCCCAAATCATTATGATTGCGAAACCAGGGAAGCCATCCACTGAACCGGCATCCTACCGGCCTATAAGTCTGTTACCGATCGCCTCAAAAATATTCGAAAAACTTCTCCTTATCCGAATTAAGGAAACTGTGCACATAGACGACTTAATCCCAAAACACCAATTCGGTTTTCGTGAAAAACACTCTACAGTACAACAATGTCACCGAATTGTAAATAAAATCAAAGAAAGTTTAGAAGAAAAGAAACTCTGCTCTGCTGTCTTTCTTGATATTCAACAGGCATTTGACAAGGTGTGGCACGAAGGGCTATTATATAAAATCAAGATGCATCTACCGAACCAAATATACTTAATCCTTAAATCATACCTCAACGAACGTTACTTCCAAGTTAAGATTAACAACAGACTTTCCACCTTCCACCCTATCAAATCCGGTGTACCTCAAGGCAGTGTCCTCGGGCCTTTCCTTTACCTTCTCTTTACGGCCGACATACCGACTACTGAAGAGACCACAATAGCCACATTCGCCGACGATACGGCAGTTCTGTCGTCAGACACCGAACCCAACAATGCCATCATGAAGCTACAAAACCATCTAGACATGCTGCAGAACTGGTTCAGGAAGTGGAAAATTAAAGTAAATAGTGACAAATCAGCGCAAATAACCTTTACAACTAGACGATGCAGTTGCCCTGGAGTCAATCTAAACAACGTTCCGATCCCAGAAAAAACAGTAGTAAAATATCTCGGACTTCACCTAGATAAGAAGCTCACCTAGAAAGATCATATCACAGCCAAAAAAAACTCAACTCAATCTTCAAGTGAAACAAATGTCCTGGCTGCTAGGTAGAAACTCTAACTCTAATCATTTACAAAACCATCCTGAAACCAATTTGGACATACGGAATTGAGCTCTGGGGATGCAGCAAACCCAGCAACACTAAAGTATTACAAACCTTCCAATCGAAAACACTTCGAATGATAGCAGACGCACCCTGGTACGTATCCAACCAAACTATCCATACAGATCTTGGTATTCCATTCATTAATGAAGAAATCACTCTACATGCCATCAACTCCAAAGGAAGAAGTACCGACCACAGCAGCCAGCTTATCAGTGAACTTTACAATCCACCGCTAGTAAACAGAAGACTCAAAAGAATATGGCCAGAAGATCTAGTGAGCTAGATATATTTCTGGACCATCAATGGATGGTACCCAACGCACGTGAACCCCCCCTCTCACCACATTTACTTATTACTTTATACTAAAGTAGATTGTAAATTTGCATTGGAACAAAAAAAAAA
Source organism: Dascillus cervinus (assembly GCA_949768715.1). Taxonomy (NCBI): domain Eukaryota; kingdom Metazoa; phylum Arthropoda; class Insecta; order Coleoptera; family Dascillidae; genus Dascillus; species Dascillus cervinus. The sequence goes on along the minus strand of OX458321.1, from coordinate 14,233,093 downwards.
AAAAAAAAAAAAAAATCTTGAAACTTGGTCAAAGTATACCTTTTTGTGTTTTAAATACCCATAATTTTTTTCAGATAAAAAAATCAAACTTTTTTTTCAAATGAAATTTGTTCTTCAGAAAATCATCGTACACAGTTCTTTCAGGGCTTAATTTTTTCGTTTTGACATTTACTTTTTGGTGAAGTAAAAAAAAATAATAGCCCCCATTTAAAAACATACTCAAAAATGGAACAAACTCAAAAAATTACTTTAGCCACAATCAATTTTTTCAGTTTAAATTTTAAAAAATCTTCAAAAGCTGATTACACCATTAAATTCTACGAAAGAAACTGACCAGAAGCTTTATTTTTAAACACCATTGTTTTCAACATTTAAGTCGAATAATGAAGCATCAGATAAATAAAAGTTTGGAAAATTTTTAAAATGTTCACGGAAACGACTTTATATAATTAGTTCTTATACAAAGTGTATACATAAAAATCTTTTTAAACAAATTTTCATCAACTTTAAAAAATAATTTTTAATTTCGTAAATTTTTGTTGGTGAAATAAAAAAAAATGTAATCACGTGTTTGTTTACTAGAAACATTGGATTTATATTCTAAGTATTTTTTTCTAATTCTGTTAAATTATGTACATAAAATAAGACCGCTTAAGTGACAGCTTGAAGAATTACAATTGAAGTAATGTTTTTAATTTGAATTCAATTGAATTGCACAATTAATAAATGAGTTTATAGATAAACCCAATTCTTGAGATAAAAGTAAAAACTTATCATTCACTGAAACGTACCAGGTTTCCAGCATTTCAACGAAACACGTAAGTAAAAATTGCAATAAATGCTTAGACTAAATTAAATTAGCACTAAGCAATTCTTATTAATTTTCAAATAACGAAACTTTATTGTAATTTGATGCAAAGGTTTTGTAGACGAAAATAAAAATAAACTTAATGTACTATGCCCAATCTAATCAACTTGATAAATGTAAGAATCGTATTTTAGTTTTTAAAATGTTTTCCTGTTCGCAGTTGATGTTGATTTAATAACGGTAAACTTTCAGAATGGTGTCAAGTATGAACAAAGTTATCGAGTTATCGAATTAGCTGAAAAATTAGATATAAATTATCCCGTCAACACAAAACAACAAACACCAGGTAGGTCAACAAAATTCTATACTACCGAAGGTCAAAGGCAAGAATTAATGATGACAAACATGGAGAAATTGATAAATCATTTTGATAATCACCTGGAAGGAAAGAAAGAAATTGAGTCATTATAGAAGCAATTAAAAGAAAAAGAAAAAGAAATAAAAGATCTACAATAAGAAGCAGCCGCTGAATTAAATACACACAATAATGAAATGCAAACTCTAAAATCTGAAAATCAAAAGTTAAAAAATGAATTAGCACGTTGTAAGGATGATACAACTTAACTTTTTCTTCAACTTTTGTTTTTTGGTTAATTGATACTACCCTAGTAGCAAAGAAATATTTTTAAAATATTTTTTTTGAATATTTAAAAAATATTATTATGACAGATTTGTTTATATTTTAAAAATATTTTTAAAAAACATTTAAAAAATATTTCTTAAAAAGATTAAAAAAATATTTTTAAGAAATGTTTTTTAAATGTTTTTCAAAAATATTTCTAAAATGTTTTTTAAAAATATTTTTAAAATGTAAACAAATGTGTCATAATAATATTTTTTAAATGTTTTTCAGAAATATTTTTTAAATGTTTTTTTAGAAATATTTTTAAAATATTAATAAAAGTGTCATAAAAATATTTTTAAAATGTTTTTAAGAAATATGTTTTTAATGTTTTAAACAAATATGTTTTAAATGTTTTGAAGAAATATTTTCTAAATGTTTTGGGGAAATATTTTTTAAATGTTTTTTAAAAATATAAAAAATAATATTCAAAATAATATATTGAAATGTAATACATAATTAGTAACAGATGTAAGTATATGAAATGGAAGCTCGTCGAAGTCATTAGCCTTCTCAAGGAATTTTGGCCGCCACGCAAATAAATTATTTTTCTCCCAAGAAATAATTGCCAAAATCTACGTCAATCTAAAAACAAAGAAACAAAATGTTTACATTGTACCACGGATATATTATTATAAAAATTTACCAATATAGACCAGTTTAAATGTTTCAATAATGACCTTTCGTCTATAAACAAAAAGTCGTGGTGTCATTCCATTTTATGCAGATTTCCTTTCCGCAAATCCGCGTACTTCAGGCACACTTGTATTTTGTTAAGTTCTTACAAAGAACTCTACATGCGCTAAAAAGTAAAATTTGTTATAAGATAGATATAACACTAAATGTATAAAAGAAAATCAAAATTTTTTCTTTACCTTCCTCGTTAATATAATTTCTGTTATCGAAGCAACTGGTTCGCATGTCCTTGTATGTTTTCTTAATTTTTGTTCCGACGGAAAGAAACTAAAAAACAATTTGTTTAATAGCTATTACACTGAAAATACTTTTAAGAAATTCATTCGGTTAGGTGTGGGAAAAATTAAAATTACAACAAATTTACTTACATGCGAATTTATCACACACCGAAATGGCCTTTGAAACTGATCATTTTGTTGATCGACATTGCATTAAATTAACATCTACATCTCAGCACATTAAACCACTTGTAATATTTCCCATTTCTTCATAATTAAACATTCACTAATTATTTAAGGTACTAAAACTTACTTTACATTAAAAATACAGAAAATGCACACCGTAATATATATTTACTTACTGCAAGCCGAATTAGGTCTGAGGGTTCGGTACCCCCGAACCCTCAGAAATTCTAAAGCAATTTATCTATTGTCAGTAAAAATGTCGGTAATAAACCAATTGACTGCATTCGATCCATTGTGTCCACTCGTAGCTGGCGTCCCATCCAAACAATAATGGTTCAAAAAGGTTCTTCGCTATGTAATAAAAATTCCGCAAATATGCATCTTTTTGCTACGGGGATCACATTGTATGGAACTTTTTTTAATTGATTCACGATTTTTTATTCTTGTAGCCAAAGTGGTAAATTAAGATTATGCGCGAGCGAAACGCGTGAATCCTCGTGTTTTTTACTTTTTCGAGAATGAAATGAAATAACAAATTGTCCACCTAATCACGATCGCGATTTTTAATTTTAGTAGATTAATAAGTGCCTCTTGAATATTTCCAACGTAAATTGCGGGAAAAATAAACATAAAACCGAATATTATCTACACTAATTGTAAAATAAAACGGGGCGGTAATTTCTACGATTTTTAGTGATAATTGGAAAGGCATAACAGTCGGTTAACTGCTGTTCAGTTGAAATATGTTTCTTATTTCTTAAAAATATTTTTTAAATCTTTTTAAGAAATATTTTTTAAATGTTTTTTAAAAATATTTTAAAAATATAAACAAATCTGTCATAATAATATTTTTTAAATATTCAAAACAAATATTTTAAGAATATTTCTTTGCTACTAGGGTAGGTAACTTTAAGAAACCACACATTTAAGCCGTTTTAAATATAAATCAAATCGAATTATTCTAATCGTCTTTTTTTGGTTATTGACAAATTGTTTCATTGTGTCAAACTGATCATTAAATAAAAACAACAAACAAACAATCTAATATTTCTTGAATATACAAAAATAAATATTTTTCTCGTTATATAAATCTAATATTTTTTGAATATGCAAGAATAAATATTTTTTCTTGGTATAAATCTAATATTTCTTGAATGTAGAAAAATAAACATTTTTTTCTTTACGTAAATCTAATATTTTTTGAATATGGACAAATAAATATTTTTTTCTTGTTATAAATCTAATATTTTTTGAATATGGACAAATAAATTTTTTTTCTTGTTATAAATCTAATATTTTTTGAATGTACAAAAATAAATATTTTTTTTATTATGTAAATCTAATATTTTTTAAATATGCATAAATAAATATTTTTTAAATATATTTTAAAAATATTTTAAAAACATTAGAAATATTAGAAAAGATTCGAATATTTTTTAAATATTTTATAAATATTTAATAAATATTGCTTGCTACTAGGGTACCCTTTGCTGTTTGTTGTAAAGTGTTGCTGTGAATTTAAGTTTGTGGCTACAATCGTTTTGATTTCGAAGCTGCAATTAGAATATGGACGTTACAAATTTCTCTGCGTCGATTTTCAGCGTATAATAGTAATACCTTAATTTCAGGGCTAACATTTCGTCGACCTAGTCATTATTTGTCCTAAATCAAAAATTACAATTGCTCAGAAACTGCGCATTTGTACAAAACTCTTATTTTATGTCTTGTAAGTATTATTCTCCAAGTTTAAGTCTGATGGTTCATAAATATTGTAGATATTATAATATTATGGATAAAATTTTGTTGCAATTATTAATACTATCCAAGAAATCTTTATTTTTTGTCGTGGATTTAGAACAATTCGCCATTTATTTCTCAAATTTGCTAATTTATTAGTGATATAAGACAATATGATTTTTTTAAGTTGGATATACTAGAAATTAAAGTCGATACAGTGTAAATTTAATTTTCCCCCATATCCTTTTTTATACCTGCATTCAAAATCAATTAAAAATGAGAGAATGTAATAATTATTTGGACAAAACTCAATAAAAAGTACCTACATATAAAACTAAGCTCAATAAACATTAAAAAATTAATATTATTCAAAACATCAATACAAAGTTTCTTTTTTGGCTTTATCATCATGTTTTAATATTGTTTGCTAAAATTCAAAATCTGCCCCATCCATTATTTTTAACATTAGTTCTAAATCAGCTTTTTAGTTTTTTCTTATCCCTTTTGTCAACTGGAATTTCAAGTGAAAATTGCTCTGCCTATTTTTTCGAACGTCTTAATTGTTTAATTCCTTTTACAATAATATTTTCAAAATCACCGTTAAATGAATTTCGATGCGATATCTTAAATGGCACCTGGTCCTATTTATTATTACAAATGATCTCTTTTACTTTTGTATTTAAGGAATTGCGTTAAAAGTTAGTTGTGTGAAGTTGTTTGATAGTTAAAAAAAATCATTAATTTGCATTTGCAAGACTTTCAGCTTAGTTTTAAATGTTTTTAGCATATTGCATAAAAGTCGTATAAGACTAAGCGAATTTCTATATCTTTATGTCGTAAATATCTTTCTATTACGCTGTGGACGGCATCATTTTAAGCACAAAAATTCCGATTGGTAAATTCGATATATCACAAATTGTGCTATCGAATTTTTAAAACATAATCGTCCATAAGCTCCCACCATATTGTGTACAGGGCACATGGTGAATGTAGTACAAACACATAATAAAAGTACCACCTCGGATATGTCACAAAAGTGCCCGGAATGGATATAACATAAAATATTTCTGAAAAGTTAATAACGGATACAAAACAATGGTTTGAATTACATCATGGTAATAGGCTAAAAGGTAGAAAAAGTTGATTTAGACCAAATAACAGAGGAAAATGGTAGTGCGAGTGGGATAAAAGACAAATATATTTAAAATAATACGGATATGGCTCAAAAGTTCACAGTTACAAGCTTGGATATAGATCAATTATACGCCTGCCGAAATTTTGAGTATAATAAGTCCAAACCCCCAAAATGTGGATATAGAACAAATAACGACTAGGGCGACGATTTCTGATTTCAATGTTTGCTCCCTTTCCTACACACGGTGTAAATGTAACTTATAAATACACAACTTTATTAATGTTAATGTTTTTACAATTAAATATCATGAGTTAATTAAAGTGAACAAAATTAAAAGAGAAAAAATATTAGAAAACATTAAACCCAAAACTTGTTTCAAACATTTTGTATGAAATTATTATTTATCGCATTTTCGTGAATTTATAACGCATAAGCCATTGACAACGCATAGTGGATTCCTATCGCAATATATTACATAGAACAATATGAACGCAAAGAGAACAACAACCAGTCCTAGTAACGTTAAAAACACATATGCTAGTATCTTCCACGATTTGTCCCATTCTTCGTTCGGTAAAGTGTTACTTGAAGAATTATTGTTAATTCCATATGCTGGTGTATTTTGTTTAGTTGCAGTCGAATTGCTTACAGCCGATTCTTCATCGATCATTAAATAAATGATTGTTACATATAAAACAATAAACTTCATTTTTGAACTGTCTATAACAGTAACACATAATATAATGAAAACAATACAAAAGGTACATACCTGTTTTTTTTTGTTCTACTTATTGTAAACACCAACTGGTGCGTTATTCAAATGTAAGTAACGATACAACAATTTCTAAATTCAGTCGTTGGTTGGAGTTACATTATTACAAAAAACAAAATTTTTCTCGACAGGAATTCGTGTAATACTAAATAACTATAAACAATAATAAACATCTCTAATTTATGAATTAGTCCCAAACATTTTCACGTTCCTCCGCGTTTACTCCTGACGCATTTTTCGGCGAATTGCCAAATTGCTGACTATACCAAAATTATCTAAATAAATATGTTTTAGGAACCAATAAATTTAAATTTTAATCAGTTCAGAATTTGTGCTTGAATTGATTAACCCGACCTTTTTTTCTTTTTTTTTCTAGGTGTTTAAATTCCTTAAATGTAACTATTGTTATTAAATTGAAATCAGTTTAATCAGTGACGGTTTTATTTTTTTTAAATGATGTTGTCGAATGATAATGCCTCTTGTTAGTTAGTTGCCACCATATATTTCCATCACAAATTATTATTGTTTGTTTTTTAAGAATTTTTTTTTGGGCTGTTTATTTACATAATTTACAATACCATTAACATTATAATTTTAACATTATAATATTAATAAGTAAAGCACACTAAACTAACAGAAAAATCTACAAACTGTTTAGAAGACTACCGAACAAAAATCGAAATTTTATGCATATAATTTTATTAGTTATTTTTGGTAAATTTGAAATATAATTTAAGTAATACAATAAACATTCCAGCTATTGTCAGTATACACCCATAACAAATTGACGTCGCCGAATCTTCCTGTTTAATAGTGTTATTCGAATAATTAACTTCCGACTCCGGTGTGTTTTCTACAGTCAGAGATATTGCTTCATATGGAGGCGGTGGGTCATCAATCATCCTATTCATTATTATGTATAAAACAACCAACTTAACTTCAAATAATCTGCAACTATTTTTGTCGTATTTGACAGAAAAATAAAAAAATACACAATTTACATACTTGTCAATAGTATCGGTTGGAGACTACAATAACGTGTGAACCAAGAAAATGTCCAGTTTTATAAAATTTAGCTGATTTCAAAATAATTTCACTATGAAATTGTTAATGCAACTGTTGATTGTGATGGTTTAGATTACAATAACCCCTCTATATCGCATGTATATATTAAATAAAATTAACGTCCAACAGATTTACTTCCTTAACAGTTATGGATTCGCCGAATACATTTTTTTTTCAGTGTTAGCCCATGCACGGTTTTACGAACGTAATTGACTCGCGTGGGGTGTCCTTTGATTTTTTAAATTATAAATCATTTAAATTCTTGTTTAACATGAATCTTAGAATAATACAAATATACCAAAATTTAATAAATAGAACGAAAATTTTAATGCAGCTTGTATATTGTAACACAAGTGAGGTAGGCATTCATTATACAGAGGAACTGTGCCTGAGATGTCATCGTAGGGTTGGATGGTGCAGTAATCTTTTCAACTCTCTAAAACGTTCTTCAAACAATTTTAATATTTTATTTTTTGACTGACAGATTAATAGTATCCTGTGTTTAGTACGTTATTATTATAAAACCAAACGAGTATGCTACTTTATCTTTATTAAATATTCGAAAATTATGTAAAGTGATTGATAGGTAATTATATAATTTACTCACATTACACCTCAGTTAATAATTAATAAAATAAGTAATAAGATTATTAAAAAGTAATGTACAGACTAGGCTTTAGTTAAATTGAAGTGCCATGTCAACCTGGAACATTTGGGTGAGACGGCACGCTAAGGTTTAGATTTTGTTTTTTTATCTATAAATTTGTATTTGAAATTTTTTGTGAGATTTTGATAATAAACAAATTTTGTAATAACAAAAATTCACGTAAAACCAATACTTCACGAAATATTTGAGACAAACTGAGTTTCACGACCTTTAACCTACAACAACTTCTTTGGCGGACACGAGTTTTCAACGGACTTTTTACACATATGTAGATACAAAGAAAATCCCGAAGAAAAATCTTTACTTGAAATTTTCTAGAAGATGAATACTAAAATGACTGGACTGTAAGAGCAATTACTCTACCGCGTTGTTGAATTACCCTGTATAAAAAGTAAGGCTCAAGTAACGTGACACCTGACTTCGCCACCACTAAATACTTATGTTACGTGTTGGTTTATACTGGAGAAATAAAATCGTTCATATCAGTTGATTTATCTGAAAAATTGTATAATTAAGTTTTCGTTAACTTGCGTTTTGCATGGTCAAAGTTATCATTTGGCCTATGACTTCATTACAACTGTAGATGAAGGTCAAAATTTTAAATATTTTTAGTTTAGACTGTTTCCTGTAAGCACAATGAGGAAAATGAAGGTTCCTACATTTGTAACCAAGAATCATGTCTGCAATAATTTATGAATTTTTTTCACATTAAATGCAAACCAAACTTTGCGCAGAAAGATAATCACATTAATAAATAATGTTATCTTTTGATAAATTCTTAAAAATTTCAGTTATCTCAATTCGGAACCTATCTCTTTAGGAGGTTTGTTGAGTTTTTGGGTTGCCAATATTAGTTATAAACGGAAACAAGATGAACAGTTGTTGATCAGTTCTTGAAAAGATATCGAGCTTTGGTAAAGTTTTCCAATCAATTCAAAACTAATTTATTTTACTAACTTTTAATTTTATTTGACAATACAGTAAACCCTCGTTAACACGAACTCAGCTAATTGTAAGACGAACACTGCGGTCCCGGCCGGTTTCTTATTGCTTCTTATGGAATATCGCTCGGCTAAGACGAATTCTCGTTAACACGAACTTCGAACAAAATTTTGGAACCTAAAAGCTAACAATTTCATTTAGCACGAACAAACACATGTTTTAAGGATGTATCACCTATATGTATAAAATGATGAAAAAAATATGAAATTTATACCAGTTGAAGTTAAACCCCTTGTGAACGCACTTAGTAAATTTCAGAATTTTTTGGTGTTGCATTAAAGAGCAATTAAATTTTAAATTTAACATGGGTTCTTATGGAGATGTGTCTCTGCTAGGCAAATATTCAGTTAATTAGGTAAGAATAAATGATGAGAAACGTTTACAATTTTCTGAGCAAATAGGTGAAGTTGCAACAAAAGCTAAGCTAAAGTTTCATTACGCCCTTGTGACTAGTTTTAAAAATATTAATTAAAAACTATTGAAAAACGTACCTATCACGTGACAATGGCGGGTTGGACACCCGAACGTTGCGCACAGCGCCCATGTGCGTCTTAGAAGAGAAACGTAAATTCGTCCAAACATATTTTCGCATAGAAAGAAGTGTCTTACAGCCACCAAATTTTGTACACCAGTGCATCTTAGTAGGGGGGCCTTAGTTTGCTGCCTGTCGTGGGGGGAATCGCCCAAAAAGATTTTCGCACAGAAAGAAGTGTCCTACAGCCACCAAATTTTGTACACAAGTGCATCTTAGTAGGGGGGCTTAATTTGCTGTCCGTCGCGGGGAGGGGCAAATAGAAGTGTCCTACAGTCATCAAATTTTGTACACTAGTGCATCTTAGTAGGGGGGTTTAATTTGCTGCCCGTCGCGGGGAGGGGCAAATAGAAGTGTCCTACAGCCGCCAAATTTTGTACACCGAGCAAAGCCGGGTACTTCAGCTAGTAAAAATATAACATTTGAATGATCAAGAGTATTACTGATCCTTTCTTGTGTTGTGAATAACTTAATCATGAACTCATCAGTGACTTTCATTATGCTAACTTGCTATTTTTTTAACAGTCGATTTATGAGTTGTGACTACTGGTTTGCCATCGACTTTGTTAGAGAGAAGCTGAGTAACACCAAGTAATCCGGAGGATCGATTAATTTCTTTTAGGTGATCAATAGTTATTCCCGAATTAACTATCTTTTTCCTAATTGCCTCACTGACTATACCTTTCAAAGACTGTAAAGTTGGGAGTATTCCCAGAATTTGTTTCTCACGCTCCCACTTATTCATCTCTGAAAAATACTGTTTGCCATTCTTGTATAATACTTCATCTGAAACTTTTGCTTTGATCAAGATTTTATCCAAAATTTTAACGTCATATAAAGCATTATGTGCACCAAAACTGGACATTTTTAGCCAATTCGCTAAGCCAGTGACTGTACATTCATCCTTTCCCTTTCGCCCTGTATACTTTTTAATTACATTTAATGTATCTATAAAACCTACAACAACTTCTGAAAATTCAGTGCGTAGGGAGCAAGAGATGATTGCATCGCATAATCTTGGCACATCAAAATTTAAGTTATGAGTAGCTATATAAACTTTCTTTTCAATCGATTGCAACCATTGAAAGAGATTTCCAAGAGCAATTGGCAGTGATACGGATGTAATTGTTTGTCCGTTATAACGTAAATCCCCATAAACATAAGTCAAACCATTCGCCTGGGTTGCTGCTGCAGAAATTCCTTGGTCGGTTTTACATATGTGTCAAATTTAGCTTCTCCACATTTCGCTGCTATTTGCAAGATATTGCAGTCTCTACCAAGACTGGAGGTCTCTAGATCGAGAAGAACTATTGGAAATTCTTTGTCTAACGTTTCATAAGAAAAATCAGGATCAATCTGGTCAATTTCTTTTGCATTTCAACATTTTGATAACTATCGTCACATGAAATGTCAACGCAATCAGCTACTGACGCGCAGGGCTGCCAACCTCAATCCGCAAAAATTGAGCGGTGTTGTCGCGTTAGTTTCCCAGATTTTATTTATTCGATTTATTTATAAACAGCATTATGTACTATTGTAATTAAAAAATCATACATATAAAATTAATATTTACGTTTTTACACTATAATAACTTGACCTGAAATGTTCTAGACCCTTAAAATATTGATAACAATTCTCGTATTTTTCACATTTAGAAGTTGAATTCAGGTAAAATTCCCATCCAAAAGTTTTTCTCGCAATAACAAATTTTTTATAAATTATAATAAATTATAACTTATAGACGCGGAAAAACGTGTTTCTATGATATATTTCGGTTCCATCTACAATATAAATAAGTATATGCATACTTAAACTGAAAAATAAATGGATATTCAATGGTTTGCACTTTTGCGGCACTTTTGGCTATGACTGTATAGGTGATACATCCTTAAATGGCGCTAGATTTGAAACTCTAACACTGACCACTCAGATTCTTATCCCGCTAGCAGTGCTTCCCCCGATTAGTGCATAATCTGCTGTCTTCAGTGCTATACTCTGTGTTTTGTTTTTCTAAGAACTTCTGTACATTTTAAACAACGGTGTGAGTAAATTTTACTCAGAAGTACCTTTTACGTAGGTATTAATTTTGGGTGATTACTTTGAAATATCAAATTGCGTAATTTTTTTGCCGATCTAGTATTTATTGTAATTTTTTATTTATTTATAGATACGATTTATGTTCATTTGTGTTACTATTGCAAAGATTAATATTGTAGGTTAGTGTATAGGAAAAGATGAGCAAAAGGAGGCTAGAAACAGATGAAGAAATTCTGGAAACATTTTGTGGTTTGGCTTCTGAAGAAGAAGACAATTTGGAGTGCGAGTCTGATGACTTCGATGAAGATACTTATGACAATGACGCTGATCCAGAATATCTGCCGGAACCGGAAGAGGATTCAGACGATATTGACGATATGGTATTGCATGAAATCATTGCAAATGTAGAAGCTGAAAAGGAGCAGAGTGTGGAATGTAATGAAACCCCTGGATGTAGTTTTTTTTTTTTTATCTTCGGGAGAGAGGAAAATTTTTAAGAAAACGTCTGTCGGCCCAACTTCAACAGACGAGCCAGGTTTTCCACAAGGGGTACAATATGCCAGCCCACCAACGGCCCACTACCGGCAGCATATGTACTGCCAGCAATGGGATATCAATAAGCCATCAGACCATACCCAGCGGGAACATGTTACTGACTAAAAACCCCTCTAGGCTTTGATGTTGTTTTGCCTGGAACAGGAAGCTTGGAATAATATTTATTCTATACTTCTGACGCTCTGGGTGGCTGTTCAAAAGAACGGGAAGTAGACGCACAGAAAGAGCCGCGAGGGCAGGGATTATACGATGATGGACCTCGGACGACGATACCGATCACGCAGATCGGGTACGTAGTCCGCTGACGCCCGAATCAAGAGATTCGGGTGGACTGTCGCGCGTTCGAAAAATTTGTTTGTCTAAGAGCAAAACGTGCAATACTGCACATATTTATTTTTCTAAAGAATTACTTTCAGGTAGGCCTATTTCTTGTATCTAAGCCACCAACGCTGACAGATACTGTCACTTGCGTAAGAGAAACAACTGTCATGTTGACATAACTTTTTTTATTTCAAAAGAATTTAATGTAATTAAACAAGAATACACAACAAACAGATAATTGAAGGGCTATATGCAAAAAGTCCCTAAGTGACGTAGAGATTTTCTACTATTTGCGCTATTTCTGATAAGAATGGACAGTGCACTTTTTGTAAAAAAAGTTGGTTTCAATAAATTTTTTCCACTTTTTTTTTAAAATACACCATCAACTGGATCACATTTAGATTCTAACGATGAAATTATTACAAAATTCTTAATCGTATAGATTTTTATTGTCTAAATAGGAAAGCTTATAACTTGGTGAAGAGACAACAAATTCCATTTTGGCTTTCAAATTCGTGTTTCGTTAGAAATCGTCTCTAAAACCCGACGCACACGAGGGTTGAAACGTGATTGAAAACTGGCATGCACCCTGTAGAAAGAAAATTCATCAGCCCCAATAAAACCGGATCGACGAGAACGTGTGGTGTGTAATGGCTCTAATTCTGTTTTTCTTTCTTTTTCCTCAATTCGAGCTGTGCTTTCATAATTGATTCAGGATCACGAATCTGCATATTCCGCGTGAATCGAGGATCAATCAGCTCTGGAAGAATACAGTCTTTGTAAAAAGTACATAATTTATGTAGCATTTGATCATTCCAGAATTGATTATTTCTTCTCACATAGCCACTTTCATAGGGAAATCATCACCAGTCCAAACTGCGAATAGACAACCCTTTCTGTCGGTAATTTGAAGTTGGCCTTGAATTTGAAAATACCACGTATTTTTGGTATTTACGGAAAAGGTTTCGGTTGCTGCATTGTAGGTCCAGAATTTAATTTTTTTAGAGCGAATTGCATCGTCCACAGTTGTATTACGGGCAGAAAATGGACATTTCACCTTGACAATGAGATCATCATTAATTACTCCATCAGGTGTAGCACCTAAAAAGGGCCATTCCTTGTGAATGAATAAACCACATTGGCGAATAATAACATTCTCTTGTCTTGCAAGCATATCGAGTGCTTTTTTCTCGTTGGTGCGGCCGTGGAAAATGGCTGGTGTATGAAGTTGACTGCTGTACAGGAGCTGTTTCACTAAACTGCAACAACTGGTAGTTTTTCTTCGTGAACACACGATATAAAAATTCGAAGCTGTTAACAGTTTTCTTCGATACTCTAACCATCGTCCACTCCCTGACTGTATCACCGTTTCTGTCTCTAAAACAATACGTTCCTCTTCGCTTTTTATTAAAAATGAAAGAATTTTTTTTTTTCAGTTTCAAACTCATCTGGAAGCATATCTGGTTTTTGACAAGTTTCACCGTAGTCCTCGTGACAGTCCTTATCTTTGGATCCAAAACAAAGCTTCTTTTTAGGCGGTTCGAGGCGGTTTTTTAAAGCTCTCTCGACTTTTCGTTTTCTACATGCCTCTAGGCGTTTTACTCTCTTACTTGGACTCGTTAGGTATAATTTTTTATGCAGATCGTAAAGAGGACGTCCCGAGTTAAATGATACCACTGCTGCAGAGCATCTGGCAGAGTAAGAATTTCGCAGGGAACAGTTTATTCTTTTTCCGCCGATAAATTTAGCCACTTTCGAATTGAAATGCTCTACAACATTACTATCGACATCTTCGATAAGCGATCTGGCATTCATAACTATGGTGTGCATATAGGACTGAACCTTTGAATACAACTCAGAGTTTGCTTTGAGTTGAACAAGATGGTTTGCCGCTCTAGTAAGTTTTCTTTTACAGAAATAGAGTTGACAACCATCATGCAAACCAAAGACGTGGTTAATCAGATTTTCAAGATCCCTTCTGAGCAGACTCATACCTTCCGTTTGCGACTTATTGTGGGCAATTGCACCTAACACTGCACTTCGTATTCGCCGAATGTTACTCTCCAATAATCTTCGGAGATTCAACGGATACCTAGTATCAGTTGTGAGAGCTCGTAACTTGTTACATAGGTTACGAAGCAGATGATTTCGGCACTCGATTTTTTCTACCGTCAAATTCTGATAAGGCCTAGCTTCCAATACTTTTTTGTAGGTGCTACTGTCACCGTCAGCAATTAATTTCGAATATTTCACGCCATATAATTTTTCACTATTTTTGAAACCCTCCAGCAAAATATCAGCTTCCATGCTCGTGGAGCTTCCTTGGAAGTTCATTGTGCATTTGTGAGATGGAGGATCTTTAGTTTTGTTTTTAGCTTTAATACAAACGACGCAGTATTTATTTCTAACGCCGATGTAGAGAACCTCCCCAAAACGTTGGCCTACGATCGCCGCAACACCTGACAAAGCGGAATAATTTTTCCTATAGAATCGTTTAGACCAACAGCCATCAGCTACTACGGTAATTAATGGTACGCCTAGTTCGCCAACTTGTCCATTTGCTATGGCGTGGTCTGCTTCACGCTTCGCCGCTTTCTCCATTGTTTCTAGGGCAGTTCTTTGCCACCCTTCACTTACGATATCGTGATATTTAGCATATGTCTTAGGGGTCATATATGGTATATTCATGGCCGTGAAAAGTTCTTCAGAATTTGAGAAACCAATTCCGATACTCATTGCGCCCACAACAGCTGCTGTGTTTACATCCATCAAAGAATTATGGGTGCTAAGAAGGGGTAAGGACAACTTTTCTCGACACATATTACATTGGAATTGAATTTCAGACGACAGACCCTTTCGATTTTCCCGTTTAAATTCCAGGTTGTTGAAAGTACATCCAAATTTGGATCCATGACAATTAAGTCTTCTTAGTTCCAAAAATAAATGTTGAAGGTCAACTATTCTTCTTCCTTCAATTTCGTTTGATGAAGTACAAACCTACATTTGAGCTGTATAAATAATTATTACTTTTTTCAATTTATGAAAATACCTCTTGCTCGTATCGTACATTTTCATCACAATTTTCTAAAATCGCATCTGTAGAGGCCAAAGCTTCGGGTGAAGCAGTAGAGGTGGTACTAGGACAAATATCAGGACGATTTTGAACTGGATTAGTTTCGTTATCCAATGATTTAGCGGGAGAATTTTTACACTGTAGGCCTGGGAATAGATACACAATGTACAAAACACACTACAGGTTTAAAACAAAAACTGACTTGAACTTTAGTATCTAGGCGCAAAGACCAAAAACGGCCACTGAGCGAATACATAAAACGAAAATAAAAATATAGTATTGGATTATACTACCCAGTGTCAAACTAAATGTTTTAAAATAATATTTGAGCACTTTATGAATATTTTATAAACATTCTTTACTTGTAATAATACATTATATTTTAACCTTTATGTTAATAATGTTTCTTAATTTTTTGTAAGCGTAAAAATTATATTGATCTAACGAAAGGGTTGGCGAAAGAAAAGGTAATGTGTTTTAAATATAACATAATTGAAATTTATTTATTCTTACAAGAACCATTGTTGTGTCATTTAGAATTGCATTTTATATTTCGTAATGAAACCAAAAATTTTATGATTACCTTGAATGTATGTACCGACTAGGGTCATAATATAGCACCGTTTTAAAAAGTACCTGGCTTAAAGTACCTAATGACTCGACTTATTCGGTCATTGGTCTTTTTGGGCCTTTGCGTCTTAACATCTATGCCAATACGTAATAACACAAACCTGCAAAATTAATTATGTCGACTACTGAAAACAGAAACTTATTTCCTACCACATATTAATGGGAAAAGTACGACTTTTCTCACAAAGTGGACCAATTTTTCTTTAAATATCTTTATCAAACGATAACCATTATAGTCATAACAAGATAATGGAAAGTGCTAGTTCCTAAGAAGAAAAGTTACTTTTATTTCCTACTAGCGACGAAAGTGATACTTTTCTTTTCGTGAACTTTTAAAAAATTGTGTGTTGTATGGGGTGTTTATAAATTAATTTGCAAAACAGTTTTAATATCACAGGTTTGTGGTAATCACGCTAATGCTAATGCTAATAATTTATGTATTTTTTTAAACCTGAATTGATTTAAATTTTGTAATTGCTGACCATTGCTTCGTTTCTTTCGTCCAAATTTGGTTACTTTACGTAAATCGCCACTAGATTTAACCATTTTTTTAATTAGTTAGATAACCAATATCTTCTGTAAAATTGAGACACGGGTGGAAACACAAACTCAACTAAAATAATTGTTCAGCGATTCACCACTGGTCCTATTCCGTTGACAGTAAAAATTTGCACGTGCCTTAAGGAGCGTCCAGACTTAGTAATAAGTTATTCAAACCTTGTTTCCCTGTAACACTGAAAACTTTTTGACGTGTATAGGATTCCTCGTTGACCCAAGAAAGACAGAAAAAAGGTTATTCCGAATATTTTCGAGATTTCGCCGAAAAGCACCAATTTGTATACTTTTTCAACCAATTCTGTTACCGGCCAGTTGTCGGTAAATATCAAACGAAATTTGAAACATCTCGAATACAACTGTCGCAGGTAGGTATTCTAGGTTCGAATGCATTTATTTATGTTCGGTAATAAAGTACTTAAAGCATGAAGCTTCTGGTAGAACTGTATTTTGCATAATCGGTTGATACAAAAAAAAGTTAGTCAAAGTATCAATGGTAAATCAGGAAGACTTTCTTCTCGCGGCTGCAGCATATGTAATTTTAAGTGGTGCACAGAAAAAGGAAAAGAAAAGACTTTGGAGTTGCCCATTGAAAAGGTATCGAAAGCGGTGATATGATCAACGAATTAAAAGCCGACGACATTGTTCCGTTTGCAATTAACCCTTTCAGTGCCAAAATGATTTTTAGAGAATTAGCTAAAATTGCCAATTCCAAAAACAATAAACAATAAACAAGAATCGATAAGTATGAAAGAGAGATCGATCGTATTAGTTAGTGCGGGAGCAAAAGCGCGACCGCGCTCTTGGCATTTTCGGCCAGTGTATTGAGGAGGGCGATCGCGCTACTTGGCACTCAAAGGGTAAATGATCAATTGCAGTGTGACGGAAATTTTAAAAATTTTGCCAGAATGCTAAGCGCCGGTTTTGAATTTTTAATCAACGAAGTGGGACATAAAATATGTAAAACGATTTCCCAACTAAACTGCCAAATATGTAATTCCTAAAGACGCAGTTAAAAGCTTTTAAAATAAGAAATTTATAACCATCATAAAATTTGTCACAGCACAAAAGAATTAGAAAATTTGCGATATTCAAGGCTGGAGCCGTTCGCTCTAGGGACGATTTGCATGCCAATTGTGGTTGCTGGGGCCACTGACCTGCTTAAATAATGACACTTTTAAAATTTCCTGTTCTGTTGATTTTCAATTATCTTAAATTTTAGCCTTTTATAATGTTGAGCTTGTGTTCGTACATTCGCGGCACAAATCTAACTACATTGGAATAAATTCCGTCTCATGGGATCTGTAACCGAAAATAAGTTCCGTTCTTAAAGGGTTAAAATGTTTAATTTGTGTGTCTAAATTGGTGTCTTCGGCCGTATTTAATAAAATAATAATAAAGGAATTAACAATCACAATAAAATATTTTTGACCTTCTGGTAGTCTAATTAGGGACGGTTTATCGATTCTAAGTTTATAAGGTCAGTAAAATTTGCCAGTCGAATAATATCATTTTTATATAAAAATAATATTAATATAATATTTAACAAACACTTCGATTCGCTGTCTATAAAAAAAAGGTTATCATAAGGAAACCTATCATTTTGATCTTACAAATGTGATTAGAAACGTTTACAAAAGTGAACTTATTGTTAAACTAGTAAAGCTGTTGCGAGATGCACTAAAAGAATGAAAAAAAAATTGGCAGTTATTGGGGACTGCCGACAGAAGTGAAGACTTAAAACTATGAAATAACAGTGGAATAATATTTTGATAAGGAAAATTTTAAGTATTTAGTTCATAATTTGTTATTATTGGCTCATGTAATTGTGGAACATAATTAATTTGAACTTGTGAAGGAATATCATTGTGAATTTCGTCATCATAATCTGAATGTGACTCTGGAATGTATGGTTCATTCGGTGTTGATAGGCCCCCAGTACCAGTATGGGTCTCCAATTTGTAAATTATGAAAATTCTGACATTTAGAAACATGCTTTACAATTGTTTTTGAGGATTCATCTGTCGATAAATTAATCAAATTAGTGGCTCCGTGACGCGGTAACTGCGTGACGTAACTAGGTGCGAACTCGTAAGATTTACCCTTAGAACAGAGAGTGGTAGGAAGGAGCATTATGCAAGGTTGCAGGGGAACGGGAAGGTTGATGCAAATGGCGGATCCTTGTCAGTGGCGTACCGAATAGGATTTCCATCAATATTAAAACTATGTAATTTTGTTCAAGAATTACCCACGCACGCCAATGAACTGGCTTGTCAATGTCAACATAAACTCAAAATAATATTTTTGCCTGAATTTGAACCTAATTGAATTTTAAATAAAATAATAAACATTTACCGATGAAACGTGATCCCTTGAGAAGTAATCTTGGGCGTTTTGGTGCAGCCACACGCAGCACAACTCACCATGTTACACAAATGTTTAAGTTCTAAGTTTCTTTCAACTATCAACTATTAACTATCACTAAAGTCTTAAAAACTATAAATACACTATACTCTACTCGATCCACCACAAAAATTACAAACTAAGGTCTTTAAATCACAAAAAAACACTCAAAAACCACTTGGCATAGAAAACATAACAAACGATGTGTCAAAACGAGGTTGATACAAATGGCCGACTTTGTTCCCCACCTGCCGTCCATAATCGGTAGCAAATGCTCTTTCCTCCCACTCTCTGTTCTAAGGATTTACCCCATCCAAAAATCGTCTAACGCGCCTAAAGAAGTTTTCACTTCAAAAATAACTTGTTGCTCTTCGTCGAAATGTAAAATAACTTTGTTAATAACAATGTTTCCGACAAGTCTGGACGCGCCTTTATCAAGATTCTTTGTCGGCGCCCGCACCAATCCATTTTCATTTAATTGACTCCGTACGTCAGCTGCATGGATAATATAGAGAATGTTTTCAATGCGTCATCTATTGGTATCCTACTTTGAACTTTGCTTGCTCTCTCAGCTCACCGTTCACATGCGGGTATAGAAGAGTCTTAGGGCCGATTGCACCAACGTTCCTTAAATGTAAGGAATGCTTTAAATCAACTTAAGGACGGCCCAAAAATGGTGGGGGTTTGACAATTTTATCCCACGGTCCAAATGTTTCTAAGCTAAGAAAGTGTAATAATTTTTTTGCTTCATAGATGGCTCTACAATATCAAAAGAAACATCAAATCTATTTTTAGAATTTCTGGGATGGGAGAGAGGGTATTTGCGTATTTGCGCATATATACATATATGTCCTTGTTGCACAGTGACGTCACTCGTAGAACAAGTTCAAATCCCCACTGGACTGAATTACACATAAAAGAATTAAATCTGAATGGTTGAATTTTTTTAGAAAAAAATGTATTCCTCTAATCAAAAAAGAATAATCGCTAGTAATACCATAAGAAGACACCAGTTTAGACACACAAATTAAACATTTTAACCCTTTAAGGACGGAATTTATTTTCGGTTACAGATCCCATGGGACGGAATTTATTCTGATGTAGTTAGATTTGTGTCGCGAATGTGCGACATTCGGGAAAACTGCTTACGTCCTTAAAGGGTTAAAAAACAAACACAAGCTCAACATTATAAAAGGCTGAAATTTAAAATAATTGAAAATCAACAGAACAGAAAATTTTAAAATTGTCATTATTTAAGCAGGTCAGTGGCACCTAGCAACCAGAATTGACGTACAAATCGTCCCTAGAGCGAAGGGCTCCAGCCTTCAATATCGCAAATTTTCTAATTCTTTTGTGCTGTGACAAATTTTATGATGGTTATAAATTTCTTATTTTAAAAGCTTTTAACTGCGTCTTTAGGAACTACATATTTGACTGTTTAGTTTGAAAATCTTTTGACATATTTTGTCCCACTTCGTTGATTAAAAATTAAAAACCGTCGCTTAGCATTCTGGCAAAATTTTTAAAATTTCCGTCACACCTCAATTGATCATTAATCCTTTGAGTGTCAAGGAGTGCAATCGCGCTCGTCAATACACAGGCCGAAAATGCCTGGAGCGCGATCGCGCTTTTGCTTCCACACTAACTAATACGATCGATCGCTCTTTCATACTTATCGATTCTTGTTTATTGTTTATTGTTTTTGGAATTGGCAATTTTAGCTAATTCTCTAAAAATCACTTTGGCACTCAAAGGGTTAATTACAAACGGAACAATGTCGTCGGCTTTTAAATCGTTGATAATGTCACTGCCCATTACCACTGTATCGCTTTCGAGACCTTAACAATGGGCAAATCCAAAATCTTTTCTTTCCCTTTTTTTGTGCTCCACTTAAAATTACATATGCTGCAGCCGCGAGAAGAAAGTCTTCCTGATTTACCATTGCTTTGACTAATTTTTTTTTGTATCAACCGATTATGCAAAATACAGTTTTCCCAGAAGCTTCATGATTTATGTACTTTATTACCTCCCATAAACAAATGCATTCGAACTTACCTACCTGCGACAGTTGTGTACTCCAGATGTTTCAAATATCGTTCAACGAAATAAGATTCAGTTTGTAGCACACCACGGGTATTTGCATTCACGAGTTGCAATTTCCTTCTGGTGGTTGGTACGCATTTTATCAGTTTCGTGTAATTTCAGATTTCAATGGGAAGTAAAAAAACATTTAAGAATCGTAATAAGTGTAAACGTAATAAACGGTCGAAAGCTGCTAAGTTACGTTGGTCCAATGGAAAAAATGTCCAGTCGCAATTGCTGTAAGTTTTCAAACACAGATAACCCTCCTATAGCATAGCACGGTAGATAGGTTCCCAGAAAATGCCATGTTATGTGAAACCGTGTTATAAAAACGCACGGTTATACATATCGCACCTCGGCTGCAAGAGTGGCCGCCAATGATTTTTTTTTCATTCATTTATGACGGTGGTACAGTAGATATGTATACCATTTTTTTAAACCATTAAAATTAGTTGAAATTTTACACAACTTTAGAGTAATTAGTTCTACATCACTATGCTTTTTTCGTGTCATTTTTGTTATACCTACTAAGTTTATAAACAAAAAAATGTCTAACTAATTTTAGCGTAATTTTATTTGATGTGCATCAGTCTAAATATGTACGAATATTTGTTACAAACGGACACTGTCTTTACAATATATGACATTATTTTTGTTGAAAAGGGTTGATCTCAGCTATTAGTAGCTCGCTACCTCAATCAGTCTTCCAAATGCTGACGAAATGCGTAAGAAATTTATCAGTTCCGAGAACTGTACACAGAAACACAGATAAGTGTTGTGATCTCCAGGCATTTGCTGTTCAGATAAAATTTTGTTAGTGAATGTTTAGTACGAAAGCGTAGTTAGGACATGCAAAAAATTTAAAAAAACTTGAAATTATAACATTTTTCTTGAAATTTCACCTTTTTTAAAAAGGTGAAATTTCAAGAAAAATGTTGAAATTTCAAGAAAAATGTTGAAATTTCAAGTTTTTTTTAAATTTTTTGCATGTCCTAACTACGCTTTCGTAGTTTAGTGCATACGGCTAATAATTTTTTTCTTTTTTATTAATCGCTGGTCAATAATGAACAAATTTACATTTTTTGGTGATCCTATTGCAATTTTAGAGAGAACTTCTACAACGATTTACTATAATGGGCAGTTACAACCAACGCCCGGATTTGAAATCGTTCTTTTCAATTTCCTAAGTTTATTTTTTGTAAAAATCTTACCAAATTTGTACGAAAATTCCTAAAAAAGATACTTTTCAATACATTGCATTTTTTCGAAATTGGCTAAAGGGCCCTCAATAAAATAATAAATTTAAAAAACCTAGACATTTCGTAACACTCAACAACAATGCAACAATTTCTTTTTTGAAAAATTTCTAGAAATAAAGTAAAGTAAAGTTTACGGTGTGTGTTGTGTGGTTTACGGAAAGTAGCTTCCTTTTTTATTTTCAATTTTGCCGTAGAAGTGAGACGCAAACAAGTAGTGAAGCGGTGCCCCGAATTTATGATGAAATTCCTTTGATTGAGACTGAATGTGTTGAAAATGAAGGAGTTACTTTAAATGATCAAACTATTACGCATCAAACTATTACATTGTTTGATGATATGGACATTTCAACTTACATAGACAGGTAGATCGAGTAATAATAAAAACCCAATTGATGTAGGCTAATTTTTGTATTACTTTCCACAGAAATGCTAATTGGGCTGCTAAAAAATATCAGGCGCGCCACTTTTAAAAAGAAAAGGTGTTCGGTGAAATATCATCAGATGAATATGAAAGGCAAAATCAGTAACTATTTAATGAACCATGTAATATACCTATTATTTTCGTAGAATCAACAACTATCCCCTATGTATAGAAACTTCTTCCTCACCTATTACTGGCAACAGAATTGTCGAGTTGGGCTATGTTATTGACACAATTTTAAAGCTGCAGTCCAATCACTACAGAATATGCAGTCAAGGGCGATTATTTGTGAAAGAGGAGAAGCGAAGGGGGTCGGGCTTAGTCAGCACAATAACTCTGCAGTGTACAGTGTGTTCTAATATGTATGATTTTCTAACTGAAAATCCCAACACCCCTGTCTCTGCAATAAATACTGGAGCAGTTTATGGAACTATGGCAACAGGAAGTACCTTCTCCCACTTGGAAGAACGTTTCAGCTGCCTGGACATTCCTTCAATGCCTGAGAACATGTTCTACGCATTAGAAACACAACTTGGGAAGGAATGGAATTTCTCTCTATTGCGTTCCATGGAAGCTGCTGGTAAAAAAGAAAGGGAGGACGCCATTTTAAAAAAACAATTTAGCAAAGACGACAACACACCATGGATAAAAGTATACGTTGATGGCTCGTGGAGTGAAAGATCGTACGGTACAAATGTTAATTCTCTGTCCGGCATGGTCGCCATTATTGGATATCATACAGAACAAGTACTATTTATCGCGGTACGAAATAAATTTTGCTCAATTTGTACTCGTGCCGAAAACAACAATGAACAACCACAACAGCATACTTGCTACAAAAATTGGGCAGGATCGGCCTCAGGCATGGAAGCTGCTATGGTTGTGGAGGGGTTTAATGCAAGTATAGCAATGCATGGTGTCAAGTATGCTAGGTTTGTAGCAGATGGAGATTCCAGTGTGTTTGCCCAGGTGAAGCAGAAAGTTTCATATGGGCATGAGGTACAAAAATTTGAATGTACAAACCATGCCCTTAAAAATTATGGCAAGCATCTTCGAAAAATACAAAGTGACATGCAGATAGCTCCGAATGCAAGAAAGCTGTTGACCCGAGGGAAAATAGAGCTGCTCACAAAAAGAGCGAAATGTTCGATCTATGAACATGCCAAAGGAACCAAAAATTTGACAATTCTCCGAGAAGACCTACAAAATGGTCTACATCATGTTTTTGGGAACCATTTGAAATGTCGAGAAGGCATTTGCAATAGCATAGGTGAACAGAGCGAATGTCAAATTACAGAACTAAAGGCCTCAACAATGTATTTTCATTTAGCAGATAATAAACTAATCTTGATCTATAAGCATATTCCTATATTTATGTATTTATTTTAGGTGCACTCAATTTGCTGGTTAGGAAATCTCACCTTCTCATAGAAAATGAGAACAACAACCGAGCAGAGAGGTTGATGAATATTGTTGCTCGTTTTACTATGGGAAAAAGATTGAATCTAGTACAACGGGGTTCATATGAAAGAAGAGTACATCTCTCTGCACTTAGATACAATAACCCATCTTTCTGGTATGGTACTCCTTGGAAAAGATTTGTGACGAGAAGCCCGGGCCAGCATTTTAAAAAATATATGTTAAAATGTAATTCTATTCAAAAGTCTAAATTGCGAAGACGACTTTTTTCAATAGAAAATCAAAACAAAATGACAAAACGAAGAAAACCAAAAGAGAAATCATGTAAGAACACTGATTATGGAGTGGATGCGGAAGAGCCCCCTGAAGATTCTGATATTATTTTGGTGGAATGTAATAGTGTGGTGGAAAAATTACAAGCAAGTTTATGTTTACACAAAACTAAGTACCTATATTATTAATATGATCTGTAAATTGTAGGTTACAATAGAAGAAAGAAACCAAATTGAAGAGTTGTCGCGAGGTCAATTTGCGAATGACTATTATGAATGCGAAAGAAGATTAAGATTAACTGCATCACTCTTTGGAAATGTGGTGAAGAGGAAGCCATATACCCCCTGTCATAACATAGTGAAATCATGTTTACTCAACCCTCAGTTCTACTCAGAAGACTGTGAGTATGGGATTGCTCATGAGGATGTTGCCATAAATCTTTTCACTAAGACCACTGGGCTGAATGTGGAAAAAAGTGGTTTGTGGGTTGATTTGGATTATGGTTTTTTGGGTGCATCCCCTGATGGTAAGACGAACACATCGAATAAAACCGTCTCAATGACGCGTATTTATTTTTACAGGCCTCACTTCGGATGGTGCCATTATTGAAGTTAAGTGTCTGAATCTAAAAACTAATACAGTTCCCCTTGCTGATATAGGCGCCGTGGTTGACTTGAAAAAAAAATTTAAAAAACCAATATGTTTAGAAAAAAAGGATGGAGTAATAAAACTTAAACGACAACATAATTATTATTACCAGGTTTTGTACATATTAATAATGTTTTTCAACTAAATTAAAATAATTATTTTAGATTCAGGGGCAGCTGAATATTACGAAACAATCAAAGTGCTATTTTATCGTGTATGTGAATGATGCAATAGAATTGTTTGTAGAAGAAATTTACAAAGACAATGTGTTTTGGCAGAAGGAAATGTTACCGAAACTGATTACATTCTATAAGCAGTGTATAGCCCCGGAGATTGTAAGAAATCATATTGGAAAGGGGTTGAAATGTGTTGATCCTCCGTACATAAAAAATGCAAGAAACATTCACGAGGAAAAAAAATTGGTTAAAAAGGGAGCTGCTAAAACACTCCTCTAACCAATATGATGTGGGGTGTGACATTTTCGTTTTCTAGTATTTTGATAAAATCAAAGCAACTATGTAAATTCATCCTTTATACAGTGCTTTCTTAAAGTAAGGAATAAATTCGATAAAACATTTTAGAAGAATTTTCACAAAAAATCCTCGGATGATTTTATTATTGGTCTACTCTAATAATTTTATCATACATTTTTGAAACTTTAGGACTGATTATTTCGAAAACTTTCCTCTTCAATGTCATACGAATTTATTCCTTACTTTACGAAAGCACTGTATATCAAAAGCGATTAAACGTCAAAATTTAATCGGGTAAATTTTGACACATTTGAAACATCAAAATTTAATCGGGTAAATTTTGACACGTTTGAAACGTCAAAATTTAATCGCTATAAAACTGAGGAAAACTATGGTGACTGGGACTTTTTATGTGCACGAAGGAAATAATCATATATAATACCACGAGTAGTCCAAATTATGTCGATTATTTTTCAAGCTGGTCACGAATGTCAATTGTGGTTGCAAATGAATCCACGAGTGATTATAGTGAAAATTTTGCACCAGCCTGTTCAACCAATCAGAAGCCTTTCTTTTGAACCGCTACCAAGGCAACGCAAGTATTTTTTCGGATTTTTTTTCCGATTGGGTTATAAACAATTTACAAGAAAAAATCGTTTTTTTTTTAGTTGTTTGCTTGTAAAATGGAAACTAATGAAGCAATCCTACTAATGTTGTTAATAGACAAATTGTAGAGAATTAAATTACGAAGAGAATGAGAGGTCGAATGTCCCGATCGAATAATTAGAACCGGAGAGGACCCGGAAAATCCGGAAATTTCAGTGTTTTTTAAAAAAATTCACAATTCCCACATTTTTTAATTTTAAGAACTGACAACGCATTTTCTAAGTTTATAATGAGAAACTGTTCAATTAAAAGAAATGATATTAAAAAGCTGTATTTTTTATTTAAACATTATAAAATAACCTTTTGAATACCACTTGAGAGTGCGAATTAATTAGAAAATAATTTTCCAGTATTTTCTCTAACTTGTTGCCATTCTCGAGCCCTAACGGGCTCTCGTATCTATTCTCTGGCAACAAGTTCTCGAAAATCTGTCGAATTATTTTCAATTTATTCCCACTCTCTTGTGATATTACTGATGAAAATAAGAACACTGGATTACATATGTAAATTCACGCGCCCACTCTAGGGTTAAATACTGCTAGTAAATTTATAATCGTACCCTCTGGTGGATGGTATCCAAACTTTCTCAGCTAATGCGTCGGCCATGTTTTCACGGAACTGTAAACTTGAATCGAAAAATGTACTTCGAATCGAAAATATTAGGAATTGAACTGTAATATTGAGTAAACTCCGTTGGCGGCAATTTTTTCTATGACCTAACACCTCTATCATTGAATTTGAAGATAACATATAACTGGTTTTTGGTTGTGTTAAAACATCAAATAAACTACTACACGGCCAATGAATTATAATATGAATACCATTCTGACCAAGTTTGACGCATTAATTTACTAATAATATTTCTTTATAAACGATATGTTTGATAAAATGAGTGTAATTTACATTATACGAGGGGTATGCATTTGAACCGTGGTGACATCTATCATTCACTTTTGTGTAATGGCCGGTCTTAAGGCAAACTTCAGTTTCACCAACGCACCTTAGCTCTAAGGAGTCCTCAACTTTTCCTTAAAGTTAAGTCGTCTGTTTCGCTGGCTTAACGGCATTCGACCCGTAGATTTTCAATACCTGTAAAACGACGTTCGCGTTTAAGCCTTCATTTTTAATTTTGAAAAGGAGGTCGATACTTCATCTTACAGAGAATACCAATTTACTTTGAGCTGACGCCAAGCCATCATTAAATAATCATAATTAACCAAGTTATTAATTAAAACATCAAATTCCGAAATTCGTTTTTTTGCCTTCAGTTATCAAAATTTTGTATTAAAATTTTGTGGACTCGTAGATTAGACTGTTTTCTTTTGAGCTGACCCCTATCTGTTTTAAACAACTCAATAGTTTTTGATTTATTTAATGTTCTTTAGATCAGAACCGAAATTGAAATAGCTAATTTTTGCCGATTTTCGAGCCACGTCAAGAAGATTTACAATATTCTCAGCAGGTCATTATATTGGCCACAGGGAAGATACTTTAACGGAAATAATATCCGAATAGCCAGGGTTCGTTTTCAAATAGCATATTTGAAATAAGTTATAGCAAGAAGACTTTTTAAAAAACTTTAAAATCAATTTTGATATTGACCTAAATGATTAAAAATAAAAGCGTACATTTTAATAAAAGCTTGTTTTATTGAAAAAGTTATTTTACTATAAATTATTTTTTAGTCTTGGACAATTTTAATATTTATTATCTACATCAACTTAATAGGATATAAATTCAACTCTAAGGTCATATTAATTTTAAAAATCGCTCGTGAAGACCCCTTTAAACAAATGAATGCGAATAAGCTTAAATTATAATTTCTGTCCCAAAAAAATTGTTTGGCTTTTTTATCCCACATTAATTAAAAAAAATTAGCTGTAGTGCTAATAACTTATAATAAGCTAAAACTACAATTTTCTGCAAAAAAAAAACACTGTGCATTAAAGGGTTAATCTTTTACTCGTTGTGTTTTAAATTAGTAACAATTATTAGTGTTCCGGAATCTCAACGGTATTTTTTCGAAGAAATATATAACTATAGACATAAAATTCTAAGGCAAACGCGGTCCAATTTTCTGTAAACATAGACTGTGTCTTAAGGGGTTAATCTTTCACGCATTGTTTCGAAAAAGAAATTCAACATCTCTTCTGAGTTCTGAACAGAATTTTCTAGAATAAGTAATAAAATTTTATGACGTTTCACAATACATACAACCTTTCTTCAGACAGGTAATTTGATCTTAAATTTTAACTACAGTCAGCTGCATTCCATTATCTGTTTGTTCGAATATCTAACAAATTGTCAAAAAATACTGTAACCGCAAAATTATTAAACGCGTACATTTCAAAATAAAGATTCTGATTATGGTGATGTGGAGATAGATGATACTCCGCATATGTCATTAATAGAATGTGAAACGGCTAAAAATGAATTTTTAAAAACGATTTACGATATAAATATAAATGACGTTGAAAAAAATACCCCCGATCAACATAATAACCCGTTTTGGCGTAAATTAAGACATTGTGAGCGAAAGTTTCAATTAAATTCGTTTTTATAATAAGATTTTTGGACCCGTAAACTGTTGTTTATAAAAATATACATTTTAATATTTTATTTTGTTACATTTCAAAAAATATTTGCCTAATTGTAAGTGAAAAGAGATGGAGCTATGGAGATAGTAGAGATGCGAGATACGACTGCGGAGCGGGGAGGCCTACTAGGCAGTAACTCGATTATTGTCGAAAATGCATTTGTCTTACATTTAAACTCATATCTTGTTTATTATTTATGTAAAAAATATAGATAACACATGAACACCTTTTAAAAACACGTACAAACATTTTTTAAAGAACAAAATTTTTCGATTTACGCAACCGTTTGGAAGAAAAATCGGTGTAAAGGTGAAAACTTTCAAATTTGCTAAAGATTTTTGTTAAGCCCTAACCGAGATATTGAATTATTTAGTTTTTTTCTCCCATAAGACTCCATACATTTTTGAAACTTTGAAAAATTAAATAAAATATAATTCGTACAAAACTTTCAATGTCCTTAACACAAAATGATCACCGTGTTCTCTTCTACACGATGGTGTGGTTATCTCAATTTTTAATCATAGTGCCGTTTTGCCCGTTCTGATTAGTGATTACTTTTGGATTTAGATTTATTTATTTATTTTGTGACTAATTCCTCCACAGAAGTTACTTTTAATGCGATATAGCACTCCACGATTACAAAATATCGCTCTAATTTATTGAAGAAAGAAAATTTTCGCATCTGTTGAACAGGTACAGGTACAGGAATGCAGCCGGTCGGAAGTCGTTTCTATTGTTATACATAGACCCATTATCCACTGAACTTGAGGTGATGTATGGGTTATAAAAAAGTCTGGGTCTTGCCTATATTTAGGCGTACGCTAAAGCAATTAAAGCAAATGGACTTTGGGAACATTTTTTTGGATGGCGCAGCCTTAAAATGTTAAGGAGTATTTTTTGAGGTTAGATTCAATACTTGTGCGCATCGAGCAAGTCACCTGGTAATGTTTCGTCACCGACCTTGCAAGATTTAAGCGCGCTTTTTGTTAAAAACACGTGCCACCTGCATTACGCCTTTCGTGTGATTTGATCGACAACTTGTGCTTGCGATTTTAAAGTGAATAATTTATTATCTTGGTAAGTTTTTATTTATTACACTGCTGATCTTACCCTTACCTTTCACCTTTTATTATCTTAAATTTTATTTATCAGTACTATTGAGAAATGGAAAAGCCTAAGCGCCAGAGAACCGGGAACTTCACAGAGGAAGATAAAATCAAGCTTGCGGGCTTGATTCAAAAATACCAACGCAAGCTTCACAATAAAGAAACCGACTCTGTGACGAACAAAGAGAAGGAGAAATATTGGTCCCTCTTGGCGGATGAATTCAACAGTTCCTCGCTCTATAAAAGGTAATGAAATACATATTTTATCTTTTTTGTATGATAATAAAGTAGGTTTTAACATATTTCTTGAATTTTTTAACAGATCAGTTCTGTCCCTCAAAAAGTTGTGGGAAACCTAAAGAGGGATACAAAGCAGCGAAAGGCCAATGCAAGGGTCGAGCTGTTTAAAACAGGTGGGGGCCCTGCCACCGTTATGAAAACAAATCCTGTTTTTGAGGTAGTGGAAGCATTGCTGGGGACCGCTGCGACGGGTGTACCAAACATGTATGTATTTAATTTTCTTGATTAAACATTACTGACTTTTGCTGACTACGTTGAATGCAGCTATTACTAACAGTAATGTATTATAGGTTTGACGGTGACAGTTCATTCCGAAACATAAATTCACTGACTGCTGAGTGTGGTCCCAGTCAAGCTCCAGAAACAATTGTCTATCAATTGGAGGATTTATCTCCAATTGATATATTGGAGATAAATCCTCCACTTGATAGACAATTTGACGTACAACAATTGGATACACAACAGCATGAAGCACCGCAGCCACCGCAATGGTCTAGAAGACGTAGGCCTTGCTTGAATTCTGCTCCCACAAGCAGAAGCAGCGTCTACGGAGCAACGCAAGTTTACATTGGCGATAAAAAAAAAGTGGAACACCTAAGACGTCAAATTTTGGAAGAAGAACTGGAGCACAACAGAAAAAAATATAAATTAGATTTAGATATACTAGAGGAAAAACGACAATTAGAATTTAAAAAAATTAAATTAGAAATAGAAAATTACAACACTTAAAAAATGTGTATTATTTTCTGCATAATAAAGAGAGTTTATGGTTTCATTGGTGTTATTGCTAGGTATAAATGAGAAAATTCATTTTCAAACGAATCTGTTTTTACATGTCATCTTAACAGCACCTTACAAGTTTAATTGATTGAAAAAATAAAACAACATTTTCTGATTTAACATTTCTAAGTACTATTTTGCAAATCACTATTAGCAGTCGATGCCCTTGTTTCCCAACCATTTCCCGTCACTGCCGCACTTCAACTTGTACCTGCCACTTGGACAAATTATAACCACTTCATCATCATGCACGTATGATCTTCCTAAAATCTCAATTTCGTCAAGGACATCAGGTTTGTAACCCGATATTTCTATAAAATAATTGCAGAAATAGAAAGCACATTATAATATTCAATCGTTACTGCTGCATCTCCCTTGAAGACGCGACCAACGACCATTTGCCAAACATCTAACCACGTTGTTTCCGAACATCGTATATCCCTTACCTTTATCGCATTCAAATACAATAATGTTTCCAAAGTGGTACGATGGATTGTTCAATTATGATTACACTTCATTTGTCGAACCACCTGTAAGCAGCCAAACGCCTGCTGCACCGACACTCCGTAAGTCGATAGGGATGAGATCTCCTCCTTATACTTATCGCGCGTGTGTCGCTTGAACAATCGTATATTTTCGAATAATTCGGGCCGAGCTTGTTAGACGGAATATGGAAACATTTCACAGTATTTGTATTCGGCACCGGCCCTTTGTAAGCCGATCAACCATGAATCTCTTTCCTGTGTGTGCGCTCGTCTGTCGCTTGTAATATCGTTCATTTTAGACTCGCCCGAGCCAAGGCTCGGTAAAAACACCTCACAGCCACTGACTTATCTTTTTGTAATTCTTTACCTCTGTCTAGCTACAGTGCTTTTCAGAGTCGTTCTTTCTTACTGGTTGAGCCTCTTGCGACCACATACAATAGCGGGAAGCAAAATCTACCTTCTTTAACGACGGCATCTGGGTCAAAACGATGAAATATTCCAAAATCTAAAATTTGGCTTTTTGACTATAAATGAAAGAAAAGGAAGCATGAAATATGCTATAAAAATATTTTTTTCAGAATTGTGAACAAAAAGAAATTTATATTACCTACTAATATTTTAGAAGTTATATCTAACATTTTTCTCGCATTTAAAAAAAACGTACTTGATCATTCTATTGGAATATTTTAAATGCATATTTTTTATCAATTAAGAGATATTAATTATTTCATAACAACGGTTTGTAGTTAGGTTACAATGTATGCTTGTAACAACAGTAATTTTGAATTATTAATATTTTGAATTAGACTAGTTCCTAAAGAATATTGTAAGGCATAAAATCAATAATAATTAGAGCGATACCGTCGATCACAATTCATTTTCCTTTGAATCGAAATGTACGAGAACACTTAATTCTTGTTGTAGTAATACATTCATTTATTTATTTTTATTATTTATTAATTTTTAACAAATGTGCAAAACTTTTGTACAATGACATACATTCTAATTTTTAATTTTTAATTTGATACTGTATAACTAGGTAATGCTGAAATTATAACTTCTGTGAATACTTCAAAATACAAACTTTAAACCTACAATTTTAGCAACTGAATATTTTTTTATTTATGTCGGATATTGCCGAATGCGCAGCGAAGTTTCTCCCTATCGCGTATTCATCCTTATTTTCTTCAAGTTACGGAGTATCGGTGCTGGTGTCACTATTAAGCGGAATATTGTCCCAATTAAGCGTTCACATTATGTATTAGTTTAATAGTTTGGTTTCCGTTTTTAAAGATTTGTCCCAAATAAGCGGCTGCCCCTCGTAACCGGCGTCCCCCTTAAGGGAAATCGACTGTATTTACTTATTGCCCCTCAAAAACAAATTGCAATAAATAAAGAACGCTAGAAAAAAATTGAAGCAAATCAAACCAGAATATCTTAGTGTGAATTTATAGGTGATTGTTACACAAATATTTTGATAAGAAAATAATTTTATTTACAATACGTAATATTCAAATTTTAATTATTCTCCAGCTGTAAAATTTCCGTCTAATCAAACATTAAACAGACAATCGAAATTATTTTATGAAATCTTAATGTGAAAAGTTCTATGTAGATCACTGTGACTCCTCATTTACAGTACCAACAATAATCAGTATACCAAGCGAAGAACGAGTGTTGATTGAGTGTTAATTTAGTAACTAAAGGGTTTTCTTGTACCTTTTCCACTTTTCCAAATGTATCAGATAGTTTAAGGGTCTTGGCTTGCAACTTCTATTTAAAATCACTCTCTGATAATTTGCCGAACAAAAGTTTTCTAAATTTTTTTACACCTTCACGTAATTTGATGTTGCCATTTATAAAATCATTTTTAAAGTTTTTAGTTGTAGTATTAATTACTTCAGTTGATAAATAGTAATTCCTAAAAAGCTCATTATCCTCTAAATCTGCAATGTCATAGATCTTTAAACCCTTTTTTTGTAACTTTTCTTTAAATAATAATTCATTACTTTCGTCAAACAAGGTTTTTCGAAATTTTTTTACTTCTTCGGATAATATTGAGCTGTCATTTATAAAATCACTTTTGAAGGTT
This sequence comes from Dascillus cervinus, assembly GCA_949768715.1. NCBI lineage: Eukaryota > Metazoa > Arthropoda > Insecta > Coleoptera > Dascillidae > Dascillus > Dascillus cervinus. The sequence goes on along the minus strand of OX458321.1, from coordinate 14,199,418 downwards.
TTAGTTTTAGGTTTTTTACTTCGGATACTTCAGAGCTTATAAAATTACTTTTAAATGTTTGAGGTTTAGCTTCAGTATCAATTACTTTTTCTGCTAATGCTATATGGTATTCCTTGAAATGCTCATGCGTTAAATGTATGGACTTATTATTATCACTGCAAACATAGCCAGTCAATATTTGTACAAATAACAAAGTCTTTTAATTCATAATTTTCCTTGTTAAATTCGGGTTTTTGTTTAATAAATAATAATAAAGTATTTTTGTAGACCAAAGTATTCATCGTTTTCTGCAAGTAAATCACTTTCAGAATTTTTTTAATCTTTGTTCTGCTTATGTTTCGCTTGCAAGAAACGGTCCTCTTTTTAATCCTCGGTGAATTGGAAAACCACGTCATCAAACTTTTCAGCCACACCCCGGTCTGTAGCTATTCGGCGGCAAGTTTGGTTACATTACATATGTGATACTATTTAAATTAATTAAATTAAATTAAATTGGTTAACGAAAATAAATATAGTTACAATGAAAGCTATAATAGAACATTTATTACTATCTTAAGGTTTTTAGAGACAATAACAATTTTCTTATTTTGTTTATTTTGAATTGTTACATTGAAAACAAAATAAATATGCACTGCTTTACATTATCGACCAATTTTATATCACTTATTCTGAATAGTTGCTATAAAAGTACGGATTTCCATAGGATCAAATCAAATCAGCATATTCTACAGGCATGTTATCAACATCCAAAATTGACTCTTCCACAGATAGCAAACATTGCTTAAAACAAGCCTAAGCCTAAATTTTTAAATTTAAAGTCTGAAATTCACAGACATTTCATAAGTAAGAATCAAGTAACGCCCTGCACTTATACTTTGTTTAGGCCTTAGGTTTAGGCCCTTACGTAGGAAGGCTTGATTTTTTAAGTGAACTTTGTATCGCAATAAAGGCTGAAAAAGTCAACTTTCAGAAGTATACGACGGTTGACAATTTTGTATGCACTAGTGAAATCCCAACCGAGGATGACATCGTTGAGAATGTTAGCCGTTTTTAAGTTTGAAGGAGCACGGATAGTATGCGCTGCAAAAGGGGTCGAATTTGATAAATTTAGAGAAAATTTCGCGGAGAACGAGCGCGCTTTTGGATACATTCGCTTGCAGACCGGAGATGAGATGTCGAACTGTACATGTTAAATTAGATGTTGTTTTGGAAGGCTAGGCTACAATGATTAATTGAAGCTAACCATGTAAACATACAATTCGCCATTTATAGATATGGGGGTGGGAAATAATCACATTCGAAAAATCAACTAAACCCCAAGGTTACCCACTAAACACATAACGTTTAAAAAACGTTGAGCGACGTTGGAATAATGTCGCGCTGCGACGTATCTGAGCAACGTTCGTAGATCGTTCGGCGATGTAAAATTGAGACGTGGAACGCATTTTTTTTTTTTTTAATGAAATCAAAATTCAAATCAACGATTTATATTCTTGCTTTTTAATAAATGAATTAAAAATTGTATGCTTATATAATTTCCTAAAACACTTCTATTTATAATATGTATGTGTTTATTGTATTCATTCAGAATTTCTTATAATATTACGTTATAACAAACGGCCATGAAAAAAAGCACATCCATAATTCTAATTTAACCAAGTCCCAGTACCAAAATTTAATTTAATTTAATGAACGATTTTCTTTATTAATATGTGATAACAAAATCAAACAATTTTTTTTTCGAAAAAAAAATTACAATTGAAGCTTATCATTTATTTAGTTGAAAACAATATTTTTACAGGTTAATAACCCCTTCACGGGCAATTTTTTAATTAATATAACATTAGAATTGAATTTCCATACGAAAACGTTAGACTTGACATACTTAAATGTCGCAGTGCATTGGGGTTAATTCATATCAAATTTACAAATTTGCCTTTATTTCTTAAAATTTGGAAGAATAATAATCCGGCATTGTTCATAGCACCAGTTGAATTTTTGAATAGAGAATTTAACCAACAAGTCATTAAATAGCAATTAATTATAGCAAAAGTCATATTTTAAATTTATGTAAGTAAATGACCATAAAGAGGACAATGAAGGGGGCAGGGGGTAAATATTGTTCAAATTCTGCGTTACGTAAATTATGGATGGCCTCTAAGTTGACTGCGTTCCTTGAAAATCTGTTTTCACTCTTTTGCTGGAATCGTCTCAATTTTATGATAACGCGTTTTTATTGTTCGAATAGCATACTTTAGGTTCTGTGAAACTTATTTACACAATTTAAATTTAAAAAGAAAAACATGTTTTGAACAGGACCGACTCAGGAGCTGACTTTTTGGAACCCTAAACAGAAGTGCAGCACTGAAAGAGACTCCTCACTTTCAAATTTCTAAAAAAAATTATAATACAACGACTTAATGTTGGAATTGAAATAATTTGATAAACGGTTCGATGTGCTGTTGATGAAAAAATACTTTATTTAATTTCAAGCCCCTGCAAAACTTCTAGCCGTCCCTGAATGAAACCTTGAAATATAAAAGGACGGTACAAATAGTTTTTACACAAAGGCGGTGCAATTAACTAAATTGGTGACATAAAACCGGTCACATCTGTATCGGAAAAGGTTCTGCTTTGGCAAATATTTTAACTTTCAATTTTCGAAAGAAGACATTCCACCGTTTCTAGTGGCATTGATAAGTTGTATATTAGCTGAAAAAATGGAAGAAAATAAACAGCAAGTAAGTAAATTATCAATCCTTGATACAAAATCACAGTTTTTATATTTATTGTTATTTTTCAGTGTTTGTAAAACCAATTTAGAAAATTGAAATGAAAAAAGTATCCGAGGAGCTGAAAAAGTCGGGTGCGAAGAAAAATATTAAAATCAAAGATTTGAAAATTATAGAAATCTTCGAAGGTAATCGATTTTAATGATAATTTTTAATAAGGTTATTTATTTTACATTTTTTAATTCACAGACGTGGCGCTAAAACGTAGCATCAATTTAAGGGAAGAGAAGTTGGACCTGCATCCATGCCAAGAATCTCGAGTATTTTAAGTTTATTATCATTATCATAAGAATAAATTGCAATTCTTCGTTTATATCTTGTAATTTATGTTATGCAGTTATAAATTGTTAATATTGTCTATGCGTTAATTTTTTAAATGACGTTTTTATCTTTGATATGGTTGATATTGTTAATATTGCGAGTTAATTTTCTAAATTACGTTTATATTTTGTGTATGTTATAAAATTGTAAATTATTAATATTATGTAGACGTAGATTTTAAAATTTTCGTTTTTGTAATAATGAATTGTTAGTATAATTATTTAAATAATATTTGTTGTTGACATAGTTGTGAATTGTTAATATTAGGAGTTCATTTTCTAAATGTCATTTATATCTTGTATATGCTATGCAGTTATAAATTGTTAACATTATTATCAATACGATAATTTTTTAAATTTAATTTTTTTAATAAATTGTTAATACAATTTTTTTTAAAAACGTTTGTTATCTTTGTTTTATTTATGTAATCATTGAAATAAATAAATTTATGATTTTAACTGGTGTATTTCTGAATTGAAGCAATTACGTAAAAATGAAATAAAATAATTTAATTAAAAAATGAATTAATTACGTCTATTAAAAAATAATTAATTAAATTAATTAATTAAAATAATTTAGAAATCAATTTAATTCATTGATTAACTAAAAATGTCGAAAAACGTATCAAGGCGACGTCACCCGCATGTAGAGCCCGAACGTCGCGCGATGTCGCGCTGGTACGTCGCCTGGCGATGTTTTTACGACAGGCGTTAGCCGTCCTATATACGTTTTTCGATGTCCGAGCTACGTTTTTGACTAACGTCGTATAGCGCTACGCGACGTTGCTCGGACGTCCGTGATACGTTTTTGTGTTTAGTGGGTACGTTTTGTTCATTGGTAAGTAGATTCCAGCATGAGTTCTGCAAATTGTAGATAAATTAGGTAGAGTGGTAGGATTATGTGATGGAGTTTTGTGTGGGTGTCAGCATGGACTGATTTGAATTGATTCAGTTCATATCTTGAATATTATATTATACTAGCTAAAGTACCCGGCTTCGCCTGAGTCATAAAAAATTTCCACATGCTAATATACAGTGCGTTTTTTTTTAAATGTTGACAGGAAATTGCACGGTAAAAATAGTACCCAGTGTTAACTTTTGTTCTGATGAAAATATTTACACCATTTTTGGAACAAAGTTGGGAGATTCTTTAAACTATCGAATAGATTACAATTCAATATCTTAAACTGTCAAAAAAGTTTTGAAAAAAATATTTTTGTAAAAGCGTTTTCTTGCGAGTCGCATCAGAAACTGCAAACGTTTGAATTCCAGTGGCATATCATTGAGATACGTAGCAACAGTACAACTTCCTTAAATTTTCCATTTAACCCGGCCCCCCAAAAAAAATGTACTTAGGTCCCTACAAGAAAAATAATAGTTTTTCAACAAAACAGTTTATTTTTTATACAAGTTGGCCAAGGGTTTATTATAATATTCTGATAAAAATCTTGTATACCTGAAATTTGTTTGTTTGTAAAATTAACTAAGTCACGAACTTCGTTCCTTTTAATAATAAATGCCGATCACTACTCTGCCGTGCTTAGGAAGAACGCAGTAATTTCAAAAACATTGAATCCACGTGGATGGGTACATCCTGCCTTTTTACCTTGTAGTAGGAGTCAAAATTGTTTTCGCCTTATAAATTATGTACGAGTAACTTTTACTGTTTTTTCCCACTGTAAAAATATAGGTGACGCCTTGACGAATCCAATGATATCCATATCGCAAATTTCATATTTTTTGTAGTTACTGCAATTTTCCTAAGCACAGCAGTTTGGTTCTAATATTACAGATGCAATAATGGCAGGGAATTAATTTTAACACCAAATGAAAGGTGTTTTCTCAAATAATTGTTTCATGCATTAAATTGAAAAACATAAAAAATGCGACTTTGTTCTTCTTAATAATAAGCGATTCAATTATATGGTAGGTTATTTTCTTGTGAAATCTGCATGCACATTTTAATTATAGCAGAATGATATATATTACTGGTGTCGTCAGTTGTCAGAAGCAACAACTTTTTTATTTTCATTTGAGTTTTCTTCCAAATAACTTGGTACACTTCTACTTTTGTTATCAATAAATAAATATTATTTATTTACGTAACTAATATTATAAAGCAACAATTTAATAAAGTTTTACAGTAACGTTTTGTTTAAAGAGGATTTTATAGATAACAATAGTGATACACCTAACTCCTATTATATCTTGAAAACAAATCGCTTGAAACGTGATAACATTTAATTAACTTTGAACCACGTAAATTTTGTAACTGTTTGCATGATGGCATTTTGATATTTTGCGCAGTTTGGAATGAATCGGGATTTCCAAAATTTCTCATCATCCAAATCATATAATCTCCTATAAGACAAGGAAAATACAAAGTAATATGAGGACAACAACTAAATGTGAACTTACGGTAAATCTTTGCCCCGTAACAAGCGTGCTGCAAATTTGCAACATATTCTTTTTCGACTGAAACTTCTAATCGCTTAACAGAACCTTGATATTCTGTATGGAAGTTGTCCTTGATGTAATAAGAAATTCCAAAATTATGAGTGTGTCTCAACACTGAATATTTGGAAGAAGCTTGCAATTTATAAGCTGGAGCAGAAGTGAAGAAAAATAATAATACAATTGCCAACAATATTGGTGGTAGCAGCATTCGCAAAAATGCAGTGTAGTCATTCTGTTGTTGCTGTAATAAAAAATACAAATATTTGAAAAGAAGCATTAAAATCCCTTTAAATCATATGGTAATTTATGCCATGACATGCAAAATTCATCAATGGATGGTAGAACTGATTTTTACTAAATTTCAACTTACTTCTCGATGAGGGTGGTGATGTCCTTCAATACGTTTCAGTGGTTGTTCCATTTCTACTGTTGGTGCCATTAAATTTACTTGCACAAGAAGATCTAAAATTAAAATAATGCGAAAAATGACATTTGGAATTTGGAACACCACCAAGCATTATTATTATTATTAATTAATAATATTATTTATAAAAAATGTCAAAATAAATGAAAAATAATAAAATGTAAAAAAATTAGATGTTCATTGCATTATTATTATTTTTATAATTATCTTGAAACATTAACAATAACCGATTTAATGAAATTAATATAGCGTCGGTTTTTGATCATTATTCATAAATTAATTAAATTAATTGAAATTTACTCAAACAACATAATTTATTTATGTATCTATTTATTTGTAACTAATGCCTGTATTTATTTCAAAATGGTAATAATTCGTTAAAAAAATAGTTAGGCAAAATTAATTAAAATAATTGAAATTTACCTTTTAATTTTTAATTATTCCTCTGGTCCAGGTGTAAATTCTATTTGTTTTTTTTCTTTTCTCGTTTTATCTGAAATTTGAAAGATGTGTTTATTTTCAAATTAAACTATAGCTAATCTAAGCACAAATTCATTTTCTCAAACAACATAATTTATTTATGTATCTATTTATTTGTAACTAATGCCTGTGTAAGAATTCGTTAAAAAATTAGTTATGCAAAATTCAAATAAAATGAAACCGACGCCATCTGTAATTATTATAAGGTACCATTAAGCGAATTCCACAACCATCTAATTAATTTATTATAATTTAATTAAAAAATAATAAACCTAAGAACATAGTAATACTTTACAATTCACGATCGCTGCTAAAAAGGTTGTTTTAACAAGTTATAAAGTTGGAATGAAATCGGATTCAAAATGGAGCCTTCGAGTTTATCATGAACAAGGCAAAATTTTAGCTAAAACAACATATTAACCTCTTTCTACTTTAAATACGAGAACACAACGTGTATTTATAATGTTATGAATAAATTTAATTATTAAAAATAATAATTAAACAGAAAAAATTAAAAATTAGCTTACCCCACGCGTTCAACGAAAAGGACGCCACCAGACAAAAGATAAGCTTGAAACGGGAAATTAATTAGCGCCACCTATTTGTAAGTTAATATATTTTAGCGGTAAATTTAAATTTATTTAAAAATAATGCAAGTTTAACTTTTAAATTTAATTATTTCTTCTGGTTAGGGTATCAATGTTCAAAATTACAATAATTTAACAAGTTTTTCATTTGTGAGTGATTATTCATATTTAGTGCTGTTTTATAAATTTAAACAATTACATCATGTGGCTAATTAGGGATATTTTAGTGAAGAACGTAAATGGCGCAAATGGGCAGACGATACATTAGTTCAATATCTGATCAGTTTGATAAAACCCACAGATGAATACAGAGAAATCAATTGTAAGAGATCAAATCATTAATTTTTATTCAAGCACATATTTTGTACAAAATGTTTATTGTTCTCTATTTTTGTACCACTTGTATCATTTATCGAAATCTTTATAATTATGTAATACTATTTAAATTAATTAAATACCAAAAGCTCGAAATTGGTTAACGAAAATAAATATAGTCACAATGAAAGCTAAAATAGAACATTTATTACTATCTTAAGGTTTTTAGAGACAATAACATTTTGTTTGTTTTGAATTCTTAAAATGAAAACAAAATAAATATACATTGCTTTACATTATCGACCAATTTTATATCACTTATACTGAATATTTGCTATAAACATACGGATTTCCATGGGATTAAGTGTTATAAAGAAATCGGCACATTCTAAAGGCATGTTATCAACATCCAAAATTAACTCTTCCCCAGATAGCAAACATTGCTTAAAACAAGCTGGAATTAAACTTGCCATGACAACGATGGCAGCTTACTTCCAGCTTGATACGGAAGGCTGTCAAGCTTATATCCAACAAGGCGAATTAATGTTACAGTCGAAGCATATCACATGACTGCTCAGGCATCCATTTTCTGGAGACGTTGATCTCTGTAAAGAAAAAAACAAAAAATTAATGCCATATTGTGTATGAGTATTTGGTTCAATTGAAGTTAAAATATCAAAGCGGCCAAGTGCATTAAAACTTACACGAAGCTGGAAAATAACTTTCCTTCACGTTTAGAAACCTTATTCAACAACATATATTTTTGTTACAAATCAAACTTTCTCACTATATGAAGGGTGCAAGGGAAGAACGATCAAAGTCCATTTTTCCTGAAATTCAATTTTTAATATTATTTACTAGAGAAATTTGTAAGCTTTCAAAATATGTTCGTGGATATAATGAGAAAATAACAAATAAAGTTTCGAGCCTTGCCGAAACATATAGTAATTTCAAACATTAAAACTCGAATATCTCTACAAGACGAAAATGTGACTGTTCGTTCTTCCTGTGTACCCTTCATTTACATTGATCAAATTGATCACACACATTACCCTTGAATAACTTCTTTCTTTATCGGTGCACTAGTGAATATGTTAATTACACCTTCACATTCTTTATGAAACGTGTATTGGATGTTAGTAACAGTTCTCTGTTCTAAGCTCTCTTGAATTTTGTTTTGATTCAAGGCAATATCTACTGCATCATTTTTCCTTAACTGTTCAATATCCCTTTTTTTATTTTCACCACTGCATTTTCCACGCCATTCACCTGAATTATAAATAATAATGGTAAGAAAGTATTCCACATCTATGGAGTTTATTAACAACAATGAAATTGATTAATGATCGGTAAATTAATAACAATTAACTTTGATTTCTTTGCAAAAATATGACAATATTAAATCATGATAGAATGAGTTTAATTAATCATGTTTTAAAAACTTTTAATTTTTTGAAAGTATCCTTCAGGTTGAATTTATAGAAATTTGATAGTTACAGAAATATCAATTATACTTTGTTGTTACGTAATTACGTAATGTTATTGTCAATATCTCATAGAAAATTTTAATTTAATGTTATCAAACCGTTCTTGAAATCAAAACTTTACCTGACAAACGAGGTCCAGGTGATAGTTGCTGTCGATAATTGGCCAGTTTTGTTGGAGCACTGACTTTTCCCAGTGTATTTCATCATTCTTGTTTAACCTATTGGGTGCAGATACAAAGCCAGCCCACAGTTCAGACGCAAAATGTGGTGCTTTTGGAGCTACAAGGATAATTTGACATTATTAGTTTAAAACTCAAAAAGTACACTTACTTATTGAATTGTCCATATAAATTTCCTTTTTCCCACAACACTTTTTTCTTCTTTTACATATTATTAACAAATATTTTAAATTATAATTAAATATAACCGCGTCACATTTTACATATTAAATTTTTTTTTTTTTCTTTTCTTACATTAACACACTTTTTTTTTTATATGTTCTAGCCAAATTAAAAATTATTAAAAATTGTCTAGGAGGAAATTTAAATATTTTATTGATAATTTGACAAGCGAGAGCTCTTTTAAATTGTAAACTATGGCAAAATATTGCAGATGACATTTTCTGATAGTAAAATAAATTAATATTAAATGCGTGCAAGAGGGTATTTTTGCTTCAATTACTGAAATCATTTTCGCTACAATCTAATAAGATAGGTATGTTAAAAAGTTATTAAAATAATACTTACTCTAATACTGTTCGTTAAACCTTGCATTTTTGAAATTGCTACACTAAGTTGTTGCGAAACGCAGTAATTAAAAGTAGCTCCTTTTACATAAAGGTTTTTTGAATCAAACATATAATCATCAAATGATTTAAAGTCTTTTTCTGATGTCAAAGCTGTCATACTGTTCCTGTACTTAAGAAAAACCATAAACGTTTCTACCAATTCAAAATTCCCAGAAATGCCGATATACAATTACAAAAAGCCTGTTTAAGATAATAAGGCATAGTAAAGGTGTTTCACCTACTATTGGAATTCCAGTTTCGATGAGATGTAGGGGAAACATCAGCTAAAATTAATAATCTTGTAGTATCGATGCTATACTCCTTAAACATATCAATTGGATCTACCCCAATATATTTAGATTTACTCATTTTTTCCCATGACATTATAACTGGCTCGCCAGTATTTTTGGTAACAGCTTTGTTTCGTTTTGCATCTAAATTACATCGTTATTACAAAATGCACAATTGGATCCATATGATTACCTATAATTTTAACATCATTTTCAGGTACATAATTTCCTTTAATTATTTGAATGGTTATTTATTAGCAAGTAACCCTAATGAATATAAAAGTGACTAATAAATCTGGCATAATATAAATGTAAAACAGCTACAAAATTAAAAAAAATTACACTTTATGTAACATTTGGTATGTTACTATTGATTACCATGTTCTTTGCCACCTATGTATAGATCAACAGGCATAATTTTTTTAGCTTTTTGCAAACTAAATATTTCTTCAGTATTAGCTGGATCTAAATATCGCAAGTAATATCAAGAACTATCCACAAATGTATCCAGTGTCTGTTTCTCGTTGAGCCGGTGCATTGCACTTTGGACAAGGAATAGACACGCAGGCTTTGTGTTCTGCTAATTGTGATGTTTGAACACCACAATTTTTACAGTGAACAATAGGAATGGGTGTACCCCAGTAACGTTGCCTTGATATTAACCAATCTTTTAATTTTGAACTTATCCAATATCCACCAACACATAGTTTTTGTGCTAGATTACAAATACTCTGTTGTTTATTTTTAATGTCTTCTACTGTTAATAGTGTTTCTGAATCAATACTGTCAATTCCATGTTGATTACAAAATTGCTCATCACTTATAGCTGCTTTTGCTATGCCTACAATAAATTTAATTAATAAAATATAAAGCTTCAATATTTCTTGTACCTAAATGTGAATCAGTTTCTGGTAAAAATTCAATTTGATCTGTGAGAATTATTGGAATAATTTTGTTATTAAACGGATTCCGAGTCACATTTTTTAATTTTACCGTTTCATTTTGAACATGAATTCCATTTTCCTTAGCTAAAATGTTATCACTGGAAATTGCAATGAAATTTGCACTTTCAATATACTCAAATATAAATCTGAAGCGGATTTATTCTCAATTTTAAAATCAAATGAAACACCATCACATTCTACAATCCAATGCCTTGGAATTTTGATTATATCCCTCCAGTCATGCAATATGGAATCATTTAGTCCATCATACAAATCTTTGGCAAAAAATGTGTTTCTGATAAACCACTGTCTTAAGAATTTACGCTCTACTGGAACACCTGATCTCCATGAACAACCATTTCCATCTACTTGTTCATTGGCCAAAACAGTTTGATCTACAGGATCCCAATTAACCAAAGCCTGAAATATCAGTATTAATTAAATTAATTAATATATTAAAAGTTATAAATTAAGTATTCCATCGACCAAAAAGTACCTACAATGTATGCTAGACTATATATCAGAGCATTAAGTTTGTGATTCCTGCATATGCATTACAAAATATACAATTAAAATATAAAAATGTAAAACGTAATCCTTAATTCTTTTTGATAAACTAATCCAGCCTCATATAACTTAAGAAATAGTTGTTGTATCCAACGATAATAATTTGGGTCGCAAGTACTCAACTCACGATGCCATTCAAAACTACATCCCAACTGCTGCAGTTGTGTTTTCATATGTGCTATATTATCTTCAGTCCAATCATGTGGTGACACTTTTCTTTCTATTGTTGCATTCTCGGCTGGTAAACCGAATGCAACCCAACCAATCGGATGAATAACCTTATATTAATAATTAATTAGTCATTAAAAGTACAAAAATTTACATATAGCATACATTTTTACCATTCATACGTTGAAACCTCGCAACTGCATCACTAATTGTATATACACAAACATGTCCCATTTGAAGATGTCCTGAAGGATAAGGGAACATTGCAAGTATGTAACACTTTTCACGTTGATTGTCATGTTCGTTAAAAATAGGAGAATGCAATTTTTTTGACCAATAATTTTCAATATCACTTTTTATGGATGAAGATAATTCTTCGTTCTAAAACATAATGATACCTCAAGATACATTTATTAAATAGATAACTAAAAAGCAAACAAACCCATAAATTAAGGCCTGTTAATGTTCTATAGATTGGAGAAAAATGCTAGTTTTGAATGGTTTTAATAATTAACTTTAACCTCTATAACTTTAAAAGCCACTAGCAAGAATATAAATTATTTCAAAAACTGAAACAATTTCTAACTTAACCTAAAATGTATACAAACATGGAGACCTTCATGTACATCAACTGTCATCACATCACAAATATAGTAAAAACTATTTTATTTTCTAGAGATAAAAAAGCCTTCTGACAAATTTCACAAATATGTGGTTTTTCTCCAGTATGTATCTGCTTGTGTCTCCTTAAATTCTGTGCACATTGGAATCCTCTCATGCATACATCACAAAGAAATGGTTTCAAACCAGAATGTGAATTGATGTGTCTTCGCAGATGACTTGCTGAATAAAACGCTTTATCACACAAATGGCATTTAAAAGCTTTTTCAGTTCCATGAGCTGTCATGTGCACTTGGAAATGAGCATAATCTTTAAATTGTTTTTCACAAATTGTACACTCAAAATATGGTTTAGTATCAGAGTGTCTCGTTATGTGTAACAGAACTTGTTTTGCACTACGAAAAGTTTTATGACAAATCAAGCACTGCACATTATTCTGTTTTACTTCATGGTCATGTGATTTTATGTGTTTTTTCAAACGAGCTTTAGTTTTAAATGCACTATCGCACTGTTCACACATATATGGCCTCTCTACAGAATGAGTCTTCATGTGATCTTCCAAATGAGCAAATTGGGTAAATTTTCTTTCACAAGTGTCACATTCAAATCTTTTTTCACCAATGTGAGTTCTTATGTGCTTATTTAGATTACCACTAATCGAGAACACTTTTCCGCAAATTGAACAACTGTAAGGCTTTTCACCAGTGTGCTTTCTTGCATGGACATTAAGTTGGTTCATATCACGAAAAAAATTTCCACAAGCACAACAGTCGAAACTCTTGTCAATAGTCGGTCTGTTTTTATGCTCAGTGAAAGCTTGTTTATTTCCCAAATCCCGTTGGCATACTTTACATTTGAAAAGGCTGTCATCATATAATATATTCCCCATTTCCAACTTTTCCCGAGGACCTTTAATATTGACAGTAATTTTGAAAGTTTCTGTTTTGACATCAACAGGATCTGAAGCAATTTCAGTTTTCACAATATCGACTTCTGAATATTCATGTTTCATTGGAATTTCATGAAATATGATTTTCGAACTTCTTCCATTTAAAACAGACATTCTGTCACTTTGTTGTTTTCCTGTCAGTTCCGGGGAGGGGAGCGGTCATAACAGGCACAGAAGAGGGAATTGTCAGAATGGCGAGTCCAACGCATTTTAGAAGTGGTATAGTAATTGCCAAATAAGAAGGAGTTTTGCGTGGACGAAAATCTGCGCGAACGCAATATTATATATTATTCAAGATATTGTAGTGAATTGAATTTAAAATTTAAAATTTACGCCTGCACCGTCGGCAACCCGACACACGCACCGACTTAAGTGGCCAGATTGTTAAGGGGAGAGATACATAACCTCGCTTTACGTCAAATGCAGAGCAATTTTATTTCCAAAATTTCTTGCTTAAAGAGCAATATTTAGCTATACTGTTGACCAATTTAGAAAAAATAAGGTCCCATGAAGGACACCTGTGCATTTTCATAGCAAAAATTGTTAAATAGAAGTTGTAGTACATAATTAAAAACGTGATATTTGAACAATGGAAAAATAGATCGTATGACGATTATCGAGGGAATTTCAAAGATTAAAAGTAGGAAATGTCTTACATTATTTTACCTACAATGCATCTTGAATATTAAATTTTATTATTATTGTTAACTGAAAAAGATATTTTGGAAACAAAAGCCGATGCGAAAATTTCGATTCGTATAATTTTTCATGCAGAGGTGCTGAATCTACGCATGCGTCGTCTTGGTAAAACTTCATTGTGCATCACGTAGATGGCTTTGAACCTGTGTTTGAGAATTAGGCGAGGGCGGCATTTTCAAATTTGTTTCCTGATTGGAAATTGATATTTTTTTTATCGTGTCGTGCAGGGAAAACTGAAGCAGACAGACAATATTTTCAAACAAAAAGAATAACTTATTATCTATTATTAAATAAATTAAAAAAGTATAATACTGGTTTATTATTTACTCTAAAATATCTACAGTGGTGACATTTTTTAATTTGTTTTTCTTCTGTGCTTCAAGAATGTAGAGAGGATCGTCACATTTCAGCCCTTTAGGAATCTTCCTTCTAACTAATTCCTGCAGTACACAGTCCTTGTAAAATCTGCTCAAAATCGGCAACATTTCATTTTCCCATAAAAAGGCATCTTTTTCAATTTCTTCTATGAACAGAGGAGTATGGTCGTTCACATACACCACAAAATAGTATGTTTTTCTATTGGTTATGTTTAATTGTCCTTGGATTTGATACCAATAAATATGGTTTCTTTTTAGCTGAAGTTTGCGGGAATTGTTACATTTTTGCAGGCATATATTGTGTTTATCTGCAGCCTCTTCTAAAGAAATGTTCAATTTTGCTACCTTGTACAGGCATTTCACCTCTACTATATGTGTATCTCCTACAAGACCTACACCGCATTATTAAAAGCAATAATATTTAGCAATAACCAACCTACCATCTGGTGAAGCTGCAAGGAATCCATTTATTTTGTCAACGAAAAGACCAGCGTCTTTCACTGAAATGTTCATTTTTTCTTCAAATTTTCGCACAGCTACCTTTTCCATAGCTTTACCATATTCTATAGCTGGGGTATTTATGAAACTTCCATATAAAACTTTTTTCACTAAATTGTGACAAGAAGTTGACATGCGCTTCTTCATTACTTCACCAAAAAGGGAAGCTGTCAGCCTATCTGCTCTTTCTGTTTTATAAAATTCGCTGCCAAATTGTTCTTTGCTGTTTTCTTCAATAAAGTTGCGTTCTTCATCTGTAACCTGGAACAATTATCATTCAATTATAGAAAGCTAGTGTAACAAATAAATAAATGGAACATTACTTGCAACTTTTCTAATATTCTGTTAGATTCTTGTTGAACAAAATGTTCTGATAATTTAGGCTGCAACGCGTTGGGACCATAATCCTCATTTTTAATTTGTGGTAATTTCTCCTTTTTTCCGTTTTTTGACGGAAACAGTTTCCTTTTAGCGAGAGGTAGTTTCCTATTTGTTTGTTTGGTAATATATTTTTTTAAATGTTTCCCAGGACTTCTGTTAGTAACAGTTTTCCAAGGACTACTATGCCACTTGAAACCCTTGTTATACCGCATGCCACTTAGGTAACATCTTGTCTGGAAAGATCCCCTACTGGTCAAATTTAAACGTTTGCCAGCGTTAAATCTTGCCAATATATTCATGTAATTTTCAGACTTATTATTAGTTTGGTTGTCTAATAGTTGGTGAGACTTTTTCAAAAGTATCTCCAAGGCACCTGCAAATATCGATATAAAATAGTATTACATAAAACGATACTAAATTCTTACTGTAAACATGGTTATATAACCCAGTTTTCTTCATTTCTGCAGTTTTACTGTCTTCTTTGTAGCCTACACTAGAACAGTAATAAGTCTGGCAAAAAGAATGATCTTCAAAAATATGAAGCGGTCCATTTCGGAGATCTTTCTTTAAATCCTCAATGTTCTCGCAATTACATATAGCTTTTTGAGCGGCTTTTTGTAAGTCCTTGATCAGTTTATTTGTAAGGAGCTTTCTTGCAGACAAGTCGATTTTTGTGTCTTTTCGGATGTTGTACAACACTTTGCCATAATTCTTGATGGCATGGTTAACACACTCTATTTTTCGAACTGACCTTCCGTACGGCACTCTCTCAACAATTTTCGCATGTAGGCTTGAGTCGCCATCAGCTATGAAGCTTTTAAACCGTAATTTATAAGTATTTTCAGTAAAACAAAATCCTTCAGCAATAATATCTGCTTCCATCGCACTGGAGCTGCCACTCCAATTTCTAAAACATTTGTGTGGTTTTGGAAGCTCCTTCTTATTCACAGCTCTGGCACAGACAATACAATATTTGTTTCGAACTCCTAAGTATAGAACTTTGCCAGTCTCTTTTCCAATAATGACAGCCTAAAAAATAAAAAAGTACATTGTACATTAACACTAAACATTTCAGTAAGATACCACGCCAGATGAAGCATTATAATTGTGGCCATAACTCCTGTGACTCCATCCGTCATCTGCACATACTGTGATAAATGGTATGCCATCTGGATCCACATCTCCCCTTTCCCTTGCCAGAGTCGCTTCCTCTAAAGCGGCAGCTTCCATATCCTGGCATAATTGATCATGCCAAGTCTAAAAATTGCATTGTTGGCGGTAGGTATTTTTTAGATAAAACGAAAAAGCTTACTTCACCCAATTTGTTTTCTATTTCACAAAATTTTTTTTGATTCATTGGGGGTATGTTCATACAAGACAAAAATTCTTCCAAATGACCAAATGTACTGCCTGTTGCTAGAGTACCCCAAACTGCTCCATAATTTATATCGGAAGTTGTTTTTTTTTGATCCTCCGTACTTTTTACAACATCTTTAATGTCACACTTTGAGCACTTGAATTCAATGTGTCGAACAAGCCCAAGTCCTCCATCCAATTCTTTTATAGGATACACAATGCCAGAACATAACTTGGAATGTTTATATTGTAAAGTGAAGGCCCATTTTAAAACATATCCCAGATCAACAATTCGATGACCGATAATTGTTTTGCCAAACACATCTTCCTTCTCCACACATAACTCATGTTCCATTATCCTAAAAATTATTATTACTATTGAACAATTGTCTAAAATGGTACATACTCTTGGTAGGAGTCGTCACCCATCATACAAAAACTATCCTCCAAAAGAGGTGATTGTGGCCCTTTTGTTTCTGAAACAATTATAGGGAAACTTATGTTGTCAGACCTATTTTCAGTTTCCATGGGAAAAGGTGGCTGAGTGCTTCCTGGTTCTAATAAACCTTCCAGTGAAGTGTTGTGCGACTTATCTTCAACATCACTAATGTGATTATCTTTTGAAATATTTGAATTATTGCATTTTGTTGCTAGATACTTTCTTCTAGACTTGGACGCTTTGTTCTTTTTATGCGTCTTAGAAGGATTAACACGTGTTGCTCTACCCATTTGAAAAATGAGCTAATTGCACAGCAAAAGTGTCTAAAACTGTGTGCCATCCTCAGAAATGCCCAAAGTTTTATATAATAATTTTATGCTTACCTTTGTAAAAACAACGTGTGTATAGATTAGTCGTGAAAACGACTGATTTTATAAAACGAAGGCGAACAAAACACGTGAAACTAAAGCAGACGAAAGAAATTCACGGAGCCAATGCGAAATGCGAATGGACTTTGCACTTGCACTTTGAAGATTGTTGCTTGATGGTTCGTACTGAAATGCTGTTTGATTTTTTGGCAAAGACTGGGTTGTTTTGGGGCGTATCACGTGTTTAACAGTATTTTTTATGAGTGTCCGTTAGGTTAATCTAAAAAGGTTCCTTGTGCTAATTTTTTGAAATCGTGACTGTTTCGTTTCCTATTAAAATTTATTGTATACACAAGGGGTGGTAATAAAATTATTTGAAAACAACCCACTCAAAGGCTGGGTTGTTTTCGGGCGTAGCACGTGTTTATCGGTATTTTTTATGAGTGTCCGTTAGGTTATTCTGAGAAGGTTCCATGAATTTCGTTCGTTGTTTATGACGGTGCTTTTTTAATAAGAGTCATAAACTTGAATTTCAATTTATTGGATTATACTTACAATTACAAAATTATTACTTATTGCTTAAGAAGTTTCTAACTGACTGACAATCTAAACTAACATATAACATTTAAAATAAAAATATTTTTATTTGGCATTTGATACTTGTTATTTATTAATACAAACTTTGAACTTTGAAAATTGTTGCTTGATGATTCGTATTCAAGTGCTTTTTGACTTTTTGGCAAAGACTGGGTTGTTTTGGGGCGTAGCACGTGTTTAACGGTATTTTTATGAGTGTCCGTTAGGTTATTCTAAAAAGGTCCCATGTGCTAATATTTTGAAAGCGTGACTGTTCCTTTCCTATTAAAATTTATTGTATACACAAGGGATGGTAATAAAATTGTTTAAAATAACGGTACAGGTCTATAACATTTAAAATAAAAAAAATTTGTTTGGTATTTGATACTTGTTATTAATTAATATAAAATTTGAATTTTGAAGATTGTTGCTTGATGGTTCGCACTAAACTCCTTGTTTATTTCGAAAAAGGTTTACAAATTTTACGCGAGAAAGATCCTCTGAACGAACGAGTTTCGCATGGTATGAATCATGAAATAAATTGCTACAAACAATTCTATAAACAAAAAAAAAGTCGAGTAAAGTAGCTGACTTGAAAATTGTTCATCCGACCAATTACTACCTTAGCTAATGACAGTATCCCTGATAATGCAGAAAATTTAATTTAAAAATTTAATATTGCTTTATTTAATATTGCTTGTTTTGTTGTGTCGTTTAAAAATGGTTAATTTTAACTTTTTTTTTGAAGCGTCCGCTGACTTTTGTTTTAGAAGCAGGAATGAGCAGGAATGAAGCACTAAACATTCCGCATAGTTTTAATTTTCCTGCTCAAAGTCGTCGGCTGAGTGAGAAGCGAGCGAAATTAAAGATAATCTTTAACTTTTGTTTGAAGCGTCCGCTGACTTTTGTTTTAGAAGCAGGAATGAGCAGGAATGAAGCACTAAACATTCTGCCTAATTTTAATTTTCCTGCTCAAGGTCGTCCGCTAACTTCACGGACCCCAGTCCGAACGGATTAAACTCCGTATCGCGACAAAATCGTCCACACCTTTGGCGATTCAGCAGTAATAGTTGGAAATCTATAATTTCCAATTGTCAAAATTTAGAAAAAAATTAGACATTAATGTCAACCTCAATTTCTAAATCAAGATTATTTACCATATTCCTGTTTTTTGAAAATATGGCTTAGGTCTCTTGTTGCCTCGAGCCCTTCAAATCATCTAACGGTAGCAAATTATTAAATACGTTCTGGTAGAAAATAAATTAAAATCAGGTAAATTTGTGAATAAAATTTGAAAACTGTGCTCTGAACATCTACAATTTCATTTCCGAATGTATTCTATCTGCGCTTGGTATTTTAAAAGATACTTAGGTAATAGCCGAATATTTGCTTTGACCCTCACCGCCTACCCGCCTTTCCCCTAACCTTCGCACTGAATACATTTTTAGAAATCGTAGAAATCCGCATTGCCACGCCATCTGAGCGGAATTATTAGACTAGGGCAACGTATTTTTCCTCTTAAGCCACGAGAATAAGGGTGGAGTCGGACCGGTTTTTTTTTTTGAGGAACGCGAAGCGAGGGTGAGAGAGAACCTAGCAGGCCCTGAACAGAAGAAGACGCTTCGAGCAAAAGTGGTTGTTTTTAATTTTTATTTTAAAGTGTCTTGTTGTTTTGGGGGTGGGTTTTAATTAGTGGAGTAATCCGTGCAGGTTTCACTCGACACCGGGTATTGTATTTTTTTAAGTTTTAACGGTTACAGCGCATGGGATAGGTTAGTTAGCATGTTAGATTAAGTTGTATGAAACTGCTGTTGCGATTAGCGAATCAGCCGCGAATTCCGCGTGAGTCTGTTGTACTCGTTCTCCGATGAGTAGTACGGTGTTTGTTGTCGCGGGCGCGAAATAACTTAGGCTTGGGAAAAAGGACGCGGTTTCTACGTCCTTAAGGTTCAAATTCGTCCGGAGTGGCGTGGGATGATGACGTCACACGTTTGGGTTTCGAGTCCAGTGGAGTACCCGGAGGCGTACAACCGAAAGGGAAACGCGTTACTTAAGTAAAACAATCGGGGGTTTTTGAGAGAAATGCCAGCTCGGATTGATTAAACGTGCAATCCCAGGACGCGTGCAATGTTTTGAACGACCGTCGAGGCGTTCCAACTTCGTGTTGTATTCAACCAAGAGACGAGGAGGAAAAGCAGTAAGGCCTACAATCGCGTGGCTTACGTCGCGTCGTAAGGAATGGAACCGCGAACCGCGAGGAGTGGATGCCTGCCAGGGACGTCGTGTTTAAAGGGTCTGAGGGGGCGTAAAACCTCATACGCGAGAATGCTGGTATTAAGAGGTGATTGTATGAGTGATGGCTTGCTGATTAGTGTTTCGTGTTTGGTTTTGAATTGCCTGTTTTATTATTGTAAACATTAGGAAATCGTCCTTTTATTAATTTAAATTATCATCTACGAGTAATGTGGGCATTTGGTTATCACCCCCGGGCACTGGTTGCAGCTCTTGCCAGTGGCGGAGAGCAAGATTTTGTGTTCCATTTCCTCGGTGTGAGTATAACCCTAAAGGTCTGGTATGTCTATGATGCTACGTATGTGCTATTTATAACTGTGTATGTTTTTGTACTCGGTGGTGGTTAGTCCGGCCAATAACGGGCCGGGACATCATTTATAGGCCGAGAATGTTGTTTTTATTTGTGTCTAATTGCTGTGCCGTTCTTTCCACCGTTCGAAAAGGCATTAAGGTAGAGTTACGGACCGCCCTCTACGGCGCACTGTACATATCGTGTGCCTGGAAAGGCAACAGTTCGTAGCCCGGTTAATTAATCATAATAAATAGTTCTTGTTATTTAATGCCTCAAGTGATAATAATGATGAAATCATGTCCATCATTCGTACTGCCTTGCCAATCAAAATTTATCCAGGTCTTCGGTGTGATCTCCGATATGTTTCAGATGATTCGACATTGCAACCTAAATATGCCACATGTGTTTATTGAGCACATAACCACATCTCGTTTACGTTGTTTGTATGTTGTTTTTTTATAAAAAGGGACGATTTCTTATGTTGTGTATGTCGGTGTTGTATTAATTGCTTTCTTTGCTTGTGTACTTTTTTTGTTTTACATGCCTGAGGAATCTGTTTGGGTGAAGGTTTCACAGATTCCAAATTATTGCATGAGTATTTTTTTCGTTTACTATTTAAATTTAATTAAAAAGGCATCCTCCACTACGCTGTTGTTTTATTGAAGACACCTCTTCCCCCAAAAGTCTCACCGTTGCATCCGGAACGCTTGCCGCCTTGTGTAAACGCAACGAGGGGTCCTACCTTCATTCTAGACGATCACGAATTTTTGGCCAACTTGAATTTCGCGGTTTAATTCTCGGGCGTTCGGGATATTTCAAATATTTAAATTAATTCGGCGGCAAGTTTGGGTCATTACAATATGAATTGAATTACTTCAAATCAGTTCGTCTGCATACCCACACAAAATTCCTTCTTATTTGGCGATGTGTTTACGCGCCGTTTTCTACGCATAAACAAACGGCCATTTTGGAGAGGTCCTATTTTGGAGGGTACATGTTGCCACGTGACCACTACACTGTTCTTGTAAATTTTATGATCTACTCAGTTGTTCAAATATAAATAAAAACTTATAAATTTAAAGTCGTAGACTGTTTTGAACAAGTTTTCAAACAAAAATTTAAACGAACATGTAGGAATAAGCACAGGCAATTAAAAATAAATTTTGATGTTTTACAGTGTAGTAAGTTCGGCTGCTTCTGAGGTACTTTATACATATACAGTGCTTTCGTAAAGTAAGGAATAAATTCGATAAAACATTTTAGAAGAATTTTCACAAAAAATCCTCTGATCGGTCAACTTTAGTTTTAAAACTGCATCTTTTTTAATATTCATAATTTTACAATCGTCTTTTGTTTTCGCACTATGACGTCATCAACCATTTTGTTAAATGGCATCCCATATTTCTGTTCACGAATTTGGATGCAGCACATTTTTCTGAGTACGGAAATGTCAAATTTGTATGACCTTGAAGAGGAAAGTTTTCGAAATAATCAGTCCTAAAGTTTCGAAAATTTACTGGAAACACGCTCGAATCCGTTAATTTTTTTTTAGTATTTTTTAAAATAAGATTGGTACAAAGTCAATGATTATAAAAAAAAAATAAAGAAAACGGTTTAATTATCTTAAAACACTAAATTTAAGTAATGATTAAATTCAAAAAACAACTACATTAAAATATTGTGCACTTTTGATTTCCTAACAGCAGCCAATACGATGAATAAATTCTTATTGAACATTGTCAATAACTTCAGGAAGGATTCGTCGTATCTCATGACGAATTCTTGCTTTAAATCTTCTAAATTCTCTAACCTACTAACGTACACTTTACTTTTTAAGTATCCCCACAAAAAGTAATCAAAGTGTGTCAAATATGGCAATCCCTCTTTTGTTTCCAGCGCTTCCTTGATGATATTATTATTGGTCTACTCTAATATTTTATCATACATTTGTGAAACTTTAGGACTGATTATTTCGAAAACTTTCCTCTTCGAGGTCATACGAATTTGACATATCCGTACTCAGAAAAATGTGCTGCATCCAATTTCGTAAAAAAATATGGGATGCCATTTAAAAAAATTGTTGGTGACGTCATAGTGCGAAAACAAAAGACGATCGTAAAATTATAAATATTAAAAAAGATGCAGTTTTAAAAACTAAAGTTCACCGATCAGAGGATTTTTTGTGAAAATTCTTCTAAAATGTTTTATCGAATTTATTCCTTACTTTACGAAACTTCGGGGATCGTTATTGGACGGCTACCCCCCTCATGCTGTAGAACTTTTTCTTTTGTACAAC
Source organism: Dascillus cervinus (assembly GCA_949768715.1). Classification (NCBI taxonomy): domain Eukaryota; kingdom Metazoa; phylum Arthropoda; class Insecta; order Coleoptera; family Dascillidae; genus Dascillus; species Dascillus cervinus. The sequence continues at coordinate 14,176,656 of OX458321.1, read as the reverse complement.
TCATTTGATTGTTAGCCTAATTGGCTAGTTGTAAATAAGCTTTTAATAAAAATTTTAAAAAAAAACTTTACGAAAGTACTGTAGATTTAATGAAGGAGAGAAGGCTGCTCAAAAAACCACGAGTGAATTGGGGTGAAGAAGATACAGAGAAATGTGTAACAGGATAAACAGAGACTGTCAGAAAGTAAAGGAAAGGTATTCAGAAGAAAGACGTAAAAAGGTTTAGTCTCATCTTGTAAACGGACAGTACGACCTGGCATACAAAGTCGTTAGAACTTTTTTTAAGGAACCACGAAGGAAATAGCAGGCTTCGAAAAATGAGCATGGGACAGCAAACCTCGATCCAAAAGAACTATTTGAAGTCTGAAAACACTACTGTACAGCGATGAAACGGGAGAGGCTTTTGATGTTGGAATATGTAAGAGTAGTCACATGTCTTAAGAATGGAAGGGCCTGGGGAGTTGACAACACATCAGCGGATATAATATTGAATATTGGTGATGCAGGGCACAAGGTACTGTATACACTTCGAAACGAAATGTATGAAACAGGAATTGTATCGACAGATTTTAGAAGCAATATAATTATACCAATACCGAAGAAGGCAAGAGGGGACAAGTACCAAGATTACAGAACAATAAGTCTTATATCACACGCAGTGAAAATACTCAGTAAAATAATATATGAACGAATAGGGAGGAAGACCAATTTGGGTTCTGTAAACAATTAGGGTCCCGAGAGCCAATACTAGCACTACGTTTATTGACTGAAAAAAGAATAAGGAAAGGAAAGGATACATATTATGCGTTTCGGGACATGGAAAAGGCCTTTCATAATGTGAGATGGTCCACGCTCTTCGAAGTGCTATCCAAAATTGGAGTCGGTGAGAAAGATATGAGAATAATATATGCTTTTTATAAAGAACAATCTGCCATAATCTATAATGGGGATATTCAAAAGGAAGCAAAGATTTTTAAGGGACTTACATGTCGATTTTTGTCCTTTGTTCCATATCTTCTTTTTTCTTTGTTTGGAATGTTAATTCCTCGTCACAATTTTTATAAACACATTACACATATACACATTTAACACAAACATTTTAAAACTCTTGAAAAACTTCAAAACATTTTAAAACTATTTATTGTCATTATGTGCATTTCGCTATTTACTTTATTTCCTAGAATTTGTAAATTTAATTTAAAAATATTACAAAAGTTTTCGTTTTCATCGTCAGTAGGAAACTAACTATAATTTTGGCTTAAATCTAGATATGCTGGAATTTATTTATCTTATTAGTTATTTATGTTATTTTTATTTATTTTATTTTATTTAACAATTTAAACATGACATCTTTCGTAACACTTGTTTGTTCGTTTATTATTGGCTGTTTCTGCTTATGTTTGTAAATGTACAAGTTTTCTGCGATATTCATTCTTACTCCTTTTTCTATTATTTTTTCCACTTTTAATGTGTCTGTAATAGGCCCATATTGGTGCTTTTCTTGTTGCAGGTGTTTCGTGTAATTAGACGTCGTATTGTTTTTATTAATATGTTCTTTATATCTTGTATGGAAACTTCTGCCTGTTTGGCCAATATATTTTTTATCGCAAGTACTACACTTTAATGAATATATCCCGTTAGGAAATAAAGTAAATAGCGAAATGCACATAATGACAATAAATAGTTTTAAAATGTTTTGAAGTTTTTCAAGAGTTTTAAAATGTTTGTGTTAAATGTGTATATGTATAATGTGTTTATAAAAATTGTGACGAGGAATTAACATTCCAAACAAAGAAAAAAGAAGATATGGAACAAAGGACAAAAATCGACATGTAAGTCAGACTTAAAATAATTAATTCCATATCGGGGAAAAAACATTAAAAATTTAAATTAAAGTTTCAATTTACTATTATTATTTTTAAGGGAGTTAGGCTGTGGCTTATCGCCATCGCTATTTAATGTTTACATAGAGGACGCGATTAATAAGTTCAGAAGTAGGATAAACACAGAAATAAATGTACAAGGAACAATAATAGTTATGCTGAGATATGCAGATGACGTGGTGGTATTAGCAGAGAGTGAAAAAGAATTGGAATATGCTGTTAACGAAGTGAGTAAAGACCTCAAAAAGTATATCATGAGAATAAATAAAGACAAAACTAAAGTAAAGGTATGTGAGAGAACTGGACAGCAAAATATGACGGTATGTCTGGAGGGCAGAAACTTCACGAAGTGGAAGCGTTCGGCTACCTGGGAAGCGTTATTACAAAGGATGGAAGAAGTTGTAAAGAAATTGTAGAAATAATCGCGCAAGCAAGAACAGCATTTAATAGGAAAGAAAGTCTACTAACATCAAGTAAACTATCACTCAAGACTAGAAAGAAGTTCCTAAAATTATATGTCTGGAGTATAGCATGGAGTATGATTGTGATACATGGACGATATATCAAAGTGCTTGATCACAGAATCCATCAAAACATCCTAATTTAATGCAATAATAATCTTATCTTAACCTAATCTGCAATTTGAATTATTATTTATTGAAAATCTTCCTTGTTTCGACACTAGCATAACGTGTATTAATAATTAATTTTGTAATTTTGAACCACACTCCAACTTGGCATTGTAAGTGATAATTAATATTTTCTCACCTTAATGATTGATTAAATTAATTTGAAAATTTTGCACCAGCCTGTTTCAACCAATCAGAAGCCTTTATTTTGAACCGTTCTAATACATTAATACCAAAGAGTAGAAAGTTCACAAAGAGGGGACACTCAGAAAGAGAAACTAAATTTAGACAGGGATAGAAATTAATCTGATTTAAAAGGCCCATCGGACATTCTCGTTCTACTTCGTGCTTTTTCCGTGAAACTAGTCATTCTATTTGCTACTTCAAAATTGCGGCCCTTTCAATTTGGCCTATACGATGCACGGTCTCGTGCACCTGCTATCTCACTGCACCTGCTATTATAACACGTGCACTGTGTAGCCATTCAGTTCAGTTCAGTTCGTTTTCCAACTTGAACATCTGCGCATCCGCTACTCGGATTTAAAGGGACTGGAATTTCGAGGTCACGAGAAGTTAAGCTTAGACAACAAGGGAACCGACAGAAGTGTCCCTTCTGTAAGGATTTCTATTCTGTGGTAATACCATGATTTACGCGACTTGGAGTCATGTGATCGATCGTTTTCCCACCTCGCCCTCATCTCTTTCGTTACTCTTAAATAACAATACAGTAATACCTCGGTTTACGCGATTAATGCTTGGCAAAAAAAAAAGTTAAGCGAATCAAACATAAAACAGCATCAATTATGTTTTTTAAATTGTCATATGAAGTATTGTAAATTTAAAAAAATAGAAATACCATAAGGTTGAAAATAGTATTTAACAGTCTGTTTTACTTTTGTATTATGTAAAAATATTAAAAAATTAAATTAAATTGCAATAAGAGCGCAAGAGCGACTGAAGAAAATTAACGCGCAGGCGCACTGTATCGTGCGCTGCGCGGCAGTTGATTAAAAAAGGCATTATACCGAATAAACGTCAACGGGGCCAACGTAAATCGGGGTATTAGTGTCTGAATACTAACTCAAACTACAGTCGAACTTCCATATAACGAAGCGTCACAGTGACCTTAAAAAAATTCGCTATAGAGAAACTTCGTTATATAGAAATTCATGTTGGGAAAACAATGTTCAGTTTAACCCTTTCAGGTACACAAGAATTTTTGAAGTAGTACGATTTTAGGCATTAAACTGACTAAATATTTATTTAATATAAAACAACCTACTTTCAAAATTTACGTGGGGACACATTATGTCGCAAGATCGCAAAAGGATTAATATGCAGTTATGTAGTTATTTAATTAATTGAATAAATAAGACCATCCCAGTGTTATGAAACAATTTTTAAAAGACAAGGAAAAGTATGGTAATAAAATAAATTTTGTGTGACGCAGTAAAACTTTGTCGGTTCCATTTAATATTGTAAAATTTTTGTACGCTTAAATTAGTGCCACTTACTTCGTCAGCTAATCCCTCATAAATGTTGAACCCTGGATATATCTAGGAATATTACTACAACCGAGTTTTTTTCCGAAGTTACAGTGAAACAACAAAAAGAAACAGTTTTAAATCTCGAAAATTTGTAAAGTTGGGGGAAAAAAAATTTGTTATACAGAAATTTGTACTTCGTTATAAGGGGTATAAAACGCATTAAAATTGCCTCCAGGGCGAAGGTTTCCCCAAAAAATTTTGCTATATAAAGAAATTCGTTAAATAGAAGTTCGGTATAGGCAAGTTTGACTGTATTTGATTTTATTATATTTACTAATAACTACAGTATTCTAACACAAATCGATTTGATTTCAGTATTGGAAAAACTGCCTAATAATTCTTACAAACTAATACTTATTTTATTTGATCATTCTTTGGAATTTGCTCCTCGACTTCTTAGTTGTAGGTCTTGACTCATAACTGCATCTAATCCAGACTTTAGTTTGTTAACATAATGTTCATAATTGATTTTTGTTAATTGTAGTCCAGATTAGTTGATTAGGTAATTAAATTAAGTAATTTTAATTACATTATCCACGTTTCTAAGCATGAACTGTTTAATCAAGATTTTATAGTATATTATTATATGAGCGATTATAACAGTCATTATTCACGAGGATTAGGAGGTCATAATCGCGAATGTGCTATGCTTTTTCTACACTTATTAAGCAGATAAGTTAGGCTCAAATTTGATAACTTTAATGGAACTGTATAATACACTTAATTAATTTTTATTTTTCATTAAGTGAACTACTAGGATGATAATATATATTAAAATTTGTGCAGTTAGTAATATTTAAAGATGGAGTGGTAATGTCCATTGTTAAATTTTGATTGGCAGTTTTATTTATTTACTAGCTGTGACCCGACAGACGTTGTCCTGTCCAAATTTCAATAAAAAGCACTTTAATTTTTTCCATATTTTTCCAATTTTTTTATTTAAATAGGTAATTGTACATTCAACATTTCTACTTTAACCGTTTGAGCTATGCGTTGATCATCAGTCAGTCAACTTTTCTTTATATATATATATAGATTTAATAATTACATCGACCATCTTCTGTGTTATGAGAATCGTGATGAAATGCCTGGAGATCATTTAGAAGAGCTGGAAGAGGTGTACACAACTTTGAAGCCTCAATGAGGTGCCCTATTAGCAACAACAATGCAGACAGATATGCTGCGATTAAAAAGAAGGGCGATGCCCCACTCGTGATTCTCACCAAGAATTTGTACTCTAAGAACGCCATGTCTATTGCAACAAAAGTCACCATCGAAATGAAAGCATTGTTTTCTCTTTTTTTACTGAAGACGATAGTGGAACCGAATTTCATTTATTTTTCTTTTTTTTTTTAATATTTACTTTTGTACATAGATTTCTTCTTTCGTGCAAATACGGTCTGGAACATCAACAGCATGCCAGTGAATCACTAGCCAGTGTAAATGCGTTTCTTCCACATATTGGTTTTATTTTTCAAAGTTCAACTGTTACTTATCACCATTTTGTTTTTGTTACTTCGCAACATTATGATTACCGATCCGACTTTCAATTGGAGATTGTGAGGCGGCAATCCGGGCAATTCCAGGGAGTTTAAAAATTCTGTTGGATAGTTGACGACATCATCTTGGTTAGTAACAGAATCCACCGATTTGTAAGTCACCAATCCGCCAGCAATTTCACCTTGAATCTTGAAATTCAATTCGTTGACATCAATGTTTTTCGCAGCCAATATAGCACGTTCTCTCAACCAATCATGATTTTTGTGATTTTGGGCTATGTTTGGAAACACCTTTCCAATGAGTTCGGTCTTTGATTTGGTGAATTGGCAAAAATCGATGGGGAATGTAATGCAGCCCGTTGAAATGTCAACGGGGATTTTGCCATTGGCAATGTCCAGTAATTGTTTTGAAAATAATTCTCCAGATTGGTCGTTCTGCAACTCGACACGCATGTTGATATTTAATTTGAGTGTCTTGACGTGTTTCCACAAAACGGACGACTTCAAACATGCATTAAGTTCATCGGCTGGCGTTTATCGTGGAATGATGTGGCAATATTTGGCGAAAATCACCTGCCAACAGAATCATCGCACCACCAAACTGGTTATGATTGCTTCGTAGATCTTGCATCGTTCGTTCTAATGCCTCCAAATACTTTTTCTGCGCCATCGTACACTCATCCCAAACGATCAATTTACATTGCTGCAATACTTTGACCATCGCACAGTTCTTTGAAAGGTTGCATGTTGGAGTTTCAGTGATATTCAAATTGAACGGCAACTTGAGTGCTGAATGAGCTATTCGACCATCTTCCAACAACGTAGCTGCAATTCCTGATGAAGCAAGTGCAAGTGCAATTTCATTCTGCGAGCGAATGGTTGCCAAAATCAATGCGATCAAAAACGTTTTCCCCGTTCTACCAGTAGCGTCCAAGAAGAAAATCCCTCCATTTCTATCGTTCACAACTTTCATGAGAGTGACGTATGCATATTTTTGTTGCCGATTCAACAACGGAACGTTCGTTTGAACTGATTCTCTCATTGCATCACAATCGTATTGTTTTTCATTGATATCACTAAGCACATGTCCTCAATTAATATCAATGCCTCGTTGCGAATTTCCTCGGTTAGTTGCAAATCTGGATTTGATGTTCTAGTACGCGTCTGATGCCAAATATCATCAGACATGTCATCTTTGTATTTGGTCCACAAATCAATCGGTTTCGATGGGAAGTATGTTGAGATAATTATCGAAAACAATGTTCGTATTTGATGAGCATTTGACGAAATCACAGCATCTTGAAGGGTATAATCTCAATGAGTGTCATTCTCTAGCAACAACAACAACAACAACAAAAGGCGCCCAACAGCGCATATATTCCACAGACCAGCGTCAAATTGAACGCAATATTACAGAAATAAAAAATTAATTACAGTACAATAGCGAAAATATGTTAAATATGTTAGAATTAAGGAAAAACTGTTTAAAACAATAGGGGCAGAATTGCCTAGGACGAGGACGCATTAGGGAACCAGTAAAGTGCAGGAAAGGTAACAGCACCATGGCGTCAAAGCCTAGGGAAGGCATACGAGCAGGTGGCAAGTGGGTCATTCTATTGCCACCGTAAAAGGAAAGATCCACGCAGGATCCCAAAAAAGCGCAGATTCTAGAGGCGGGGGCCAGACTAGCAACTGGGCCTGCAAGGCAGTCCGAGCTTCATTAAAAAGTGGACAGGCAAGAAGGCGGTGAACAGGGTCGTCAACATCATCAGGGCACACCGAGCAGTTCGGGTGGTCACGTTTTCCAATCCGATGGAGATGAACAGCAAAGTTACCATGGCCTGACAAAAACTGGGTAGCATAGAAAGAGAGAGAGCGAGGCATCTCCGGAATCCGAGGCGAGAAGCAGTAGGTAATCCGACCTTTAGTGGAGCAATCCCATCGATCCTGCCAGCAGTCAAAGATGCGGAGTGCCAGGTACTCCTTGGCATGGGTGAGACTGGGGAAATCAGCCAAACAAAGGATATCAGCCTCAAATGGGGCGGAGCCAAATTTGCGTAATCCCTTGAGGCAAGTCCTCTTCTGTATTTCAAGGTCCAGGGGAGGGATGCCAGCCAGGATGCCCGCGGCGTCATTAGAGAGGGAGCTGTACCCTTTGCAAACAGCACGGCAACACATACCATAAATGGAATCAAATTTCCTCTTCATATTAACCATGCAGAGCCTGTGCTGCCACAATTCTGCACCATGGGACACAATAGGGACAATAACAGACTTATAGATACTATGGAGGGAGTCAGTAACGTCCAAATCCCAGGATGCCCTACATTTACATCGGAGAGCATTTATCAGAGCACGCACCTTCTTCCGCACATGGTCTGCATGCTTTTCAAATGTAAGTCGCCGGTCTAGTACAACACCTAAGTACCTTACGCTTGTGGACTGGCTCAATCTTGTATTGCCTATATAGAACATGAGGTCCCGGTGGTGAATGCGTGGAGGCGAACGGTTAACCATGAAGGTGGACTTAGTGGACGATATCACAAGCTTCTGTGAAGCGGCCCATTGCTGTAGGATATCAAGGCACTGCTGGGAGCGCAGGCGCAAGTCAGCCCTGGTCGAGGACGTCACCACAAAGGTAAGGTCGTCCGCATACGCAATGACATCACAGCCCTCAGGAAGCTGTTCCTCCAACAGGACATCTACAATGCAGTTCCAAAGTGTCGGACCAAGCACCGAACCTTGGGGGCAACCTTTCGTGCAAACCTTTTCAACGGTGATGTTGTTCGCAGAGAGTTCCACTTTCCGCCCATCCAGGTAGCTGACGATGGTAGCAATGAGGGCTCCCGATACTCCCTTGTTCTTCAGGGCTTGGATAAGCCCAGGCCACTAAAGGTCATTGAAGGCTCCAGAAATATCAATGAAGATAGACAAAATGTACTTGGGACCAACAACAGAGATCAGACGCTGGTAAGCAAGCAGGGCATCAGTGGTTGATTTCCCCGCAACAAAGCCATACTGATTCAGCGCATGGAAGGGGGTGACAGCATCCAGCAGGCGACAGCGAATAACGTTCTCTAAAATCTTGCCATATTCCGGAAGAAGTGTGATTGGCCTATAGCTTTTTGTTAGTGCCGGATCAGCACTTGGATCTTTCAGCAACACTTTTAAATTACCATGCTTCCAGATAGTTGGAAAATAGCGGATTCGCAGACAAGAAGACATTAGGCGGGTTAGGAGAGGGCCTATCACCGGGTGTATCATTTTGATGAAACAACCTCTGATGTTGTCTAGGCCAGGCGCCTTTTTGCTTTGGAGGCAGGAGACAATAGCCGCATGTTCCTCCTCACGGACATCATCTTCAGAGTAGTCAGGAATAGCAACAATAGCTCTCAGGTTGCCATGGAGCATTCTCTGGTGAGCAGTGTTAATCTCAGGAATGTCATCTGGGAGTAGGGAGTGTAAGATGCAAGTTAGGGTATCCCTTATTGTAAGAGTATAGCCATGGTCCAGGATCCGAATTGAAGCAAGAACTCCACGAGCATGGATCTTATTTGTGGCCAAACGATAGGCCACACCCCGGGGGTTTTTGGCAAGATCCTCCTCAACAAACTTCCTCCATGAAGTCTCCTTAGCCTGTACAAGCACCCTGTTATAATCAAGCTTGGCAGACGCCATCGCAGCTGCAAGTCTTTCTCGTTCAGTATAGATCCTGTTTCTATAAAGACACCGCTTACGATACAGGTATATGAGGCGAAAGCGGTCAACTTTCTCCGTCCACCATTCGGGTCGGTGAGGGAACCTCCTTCTGCAGCGGGCATACAGCTTAATGATGGCGTTTAGACCATCAAGGAGGGTAGAAAGGCACGCATCCACAACTGCAGGTGAGTTTAGGATTGGCCAATCACAATCAATACCATCCACGAGGCTCTGCAGGGGGATAGCAATATCCTTCAACTGGATAGTCGATTGGTCCAGGTGGTATAGTAGAGCCAGGGAACCTTGCACAGCAGTTTGGTAACCTTTATAGAGGAAGAAAATTGCACGATGATATGCACAATTTATGCCATTTAAGACGGTCCAATTCAAAGTACGACCAACCAGGTCAGGAGTGCATAGCGTTAGATCTATGTGGCTACTACCATTCCTAGACTCAAACGTCGGTGGATTACCCGGTTCATTCAATACGCACAAACCATGCGTCAATATGATCTCTTCCACATGTTCCGAGCGCCGGTCACAGAGATGGTCATGCCAGATTGTAGAACGGGCATTAAAATCTCCGCAGAGGTACACGGATTTGCCTTGCAGCTCAGCAAGGGCATTCTGGACCGCAATTAGGTCAGTTTCAATCAGGGATGAAGGTGGAAGGTACACATTGATAAGGTGAAGTTGTAAGACGCCAGCGGAAATAAGGATGGTGGTAAGGTTTTCAGAAGACAAGTGATGGAGATGAAGGATGTCAAAGCGAGAATCATTGACTAGGATGGCAGAGCGGAATTGGGTAGAGTTGTTTGCAATCAGGCGGAGTCCCATGAGGCCAGGAACATAGTAGCGGTTATTACGGCAACAGTTATAAGGCTCCTGGAGTAAGGCAACCTGGATATTGTGCCGGAAAATGTACCGTATAGTTTCAGCAGTAGCCGCCTTACATTTCTGCAGATTCGCCTGTATGAAGGAAACGTCACTCATTAAATTCAATACTATTGATTAGGTCGGCATAACGGTGGCGGTAGATGGGGCAGGAGGAACTGGACGTATCATGTTGAGTGGAGGTACGGACTCCGGAACGGACGCAATTTGAACAGCAGAACTTAGAGGGAATTTGACTGAATGGGCAGGACTTCGAGGCATGTTCAGTAGAGGCACAGTACCCACACTGTTCAGGTGACTTACAGTGCTTTGACACATGGCCAAAGCGCTGACAGTTAAAACAGCGGGTAACTCGGATATAATCCCGGACGCGGCAGGAGGTCCAGCCGAGATTGATTCTGTCCCAGCCAAGGAGCACCTTCCTAGCTTCAGGATCAACTTGCAGCACCCAGTTATTTGTTGAATCAGTAACCCGTCCCACTTTAAAGGCAGTCTTCATGAAAGAGGCATTGACTGTTGAGGGAAAGAGCTCAACAAGGCAGGATTCAATATCATTCGGGCCAAACTCTTTCGGAACTCCGTAAACAATGACAGTCGGCCATACCTTCTTAGGCACAGATGCCATCAAGCCAATCTCCTCCAGCAGTTTATTAGAGGGAAGAGTCGTAATTTCTTCCGTATTTGACTCAATCAAGATTCCATTACGCGCGATCTTAATAATTCGATCTGGCTTGATCTTGAGCTGCCTAGGGGTGAACTTACTCTGTAGAAGTTTGAGAGTGTCATCTGCGGATTTAATCCCAGGGCAGCCATCCTTGGGATAGATCTCAACTTTAAATTTTGGCTGAACAGAAGCGGGCAGACTAGGCCGTAAGGCTACAGAAGCAACCTGGCTGTAGAGCGGCAGAGACGGGGGCGGCTTGGGGAGGGCTTCCTTAACAGCAACACAAACTGCTTCGTGGATATCCTCCGCAAAAATAGGCTGCACAGAACCAGGATGCTGCCGAAGGTGCACTTTTGTGAAGAGACGCGTCAGATGATTTAAGGTAGTCTGCGCCAAAACCACCGATTGTATTGTAGCATCTCTTCGAGACAGGTTACCCTGCGTACTTTGGATGAAAGTAGCAATACACTGAAAGCACTTGCCCAACTGGTCAATATAGCCTGCATGCTCAGCCTCCATAGTAAGGATGGGAAGGGAAGGTGGTAAGTAAACAGCAGACTCAGGTTGGGTAAAGTCACCAATCTCAGCACAACTTGACATAATAAGTTCAGTTCGATCACCTTCTCCCAATCTTCCGTGCAAAGGACAACGTGCACCAGCCCAAATCCACTCCCGATAAGCGTCAAAACGTAAATACGAATAATCGAGAACTCCAAAAATCGAACACAAATGTCATCCGAAAAACGTCAACCAAAAAAGCAGCAAATTCTCTTCAAATTCAAACCACAGCTCCACCAAAACAACAAACAGCTCAAGTAGAACACCAATACAACAGCTAATAAACACCTTCAACCACCAATCTCCAAAAAATCAATCACTTTCTTCAAACTTTCACGGACCGCAAAAAATCCAGACTTTCACAATTTTCCGCAGCCTACTTCTCTAGCAATCGCAAACGTTGACCGGCTTCTCTATATGTGTCACATAATTCACCATTAACAGTTCGTAGATGTTGGAATGATGTTGGGCCATGAACGTTGACCAATAGCAAACGCAAATAGAAACACTCGTCATTGTTTGAATGGACTGTGTAAATGCGACCTAATGCATCGTTGGAAAATACATGTAGGTAACCTGGAACTGGATGTCCTTGTTTCCGTCGTTGAAATTTCTTTGACAATTGATTCCAAGTATAATATCTTGACATTTCGGAGTATAGGATCGTTCAGGCGAAGTCATCATTCTGGCACATTTCCAAAAAATTGGTCAATGTTGTAGGTGGTGGTCAATCAGCTCGTTGTAATGCATTTTCCACAGTGAAGTATACTCTCTGACCATTTTCCAGATGTACGGCCAAGTGAACAACAGTGGGATGTCTTTCATGAATGGCGAATGAAAAAATGCGCCAAATTGCTTCATTACTACTAACATAGCTGCCCATTTGATATTCAGTGATTTCATTGCTGGAATTCTCCGCACCAACTCCAATCACAGCCATGTGAACATGATAAACAAATCTGATGTGCCATAATGGCGAACATACGACATGGCATCTTGAGCATATTCATGCATATGTCGAGGACTACCGATGTACGTTGCTGGGAGAATCGTAATTCGGCCAATATTCTGTGCGTTTCCGTCTGAATTGATGGCATCTCGAAGGTGAATATACTGTTTGGAACAGAGTTTCCTCTGGTTCAATCTGATGAATGTCAATCGCTCAGTTTCAACTTTGACGTACATATCGACATCATATTGGTGAAATAGACCCTGACATTTCAAGATATAATTCTCCTCATTTTCAGTCGATATGAATAACAGTTCATTGAACTGACCTTTTTGTCCACTTCAGGGCCTGTAAGTGGAGTTATCATCTTGATTGAGAAATGATAACTGTCATCACCTTGCCAAAATATGATGGGATATTGCAACGCATCATATGATCGATGCGTTTCAAACACACGCTGCAGCTGATTGTTCCGCCGATGTAGAACAATATTACGGGATTCCAAATTTTCACCAACGACAACAATGACATCACCAATTGTTAGCGCATTGAAACGTCTTGCATGTTCTCCCGCAGGCGTCTTATCGGCTCTGATAACAATTTTGTGATTATCAGATGGCATTCGGTCCAGTGCAGTTTTGAACAATGCAATCAATTCATTGTTTTGGTGAAAAAAGTTTGATTTGTTTGACCTTGAATCTGTAAAAGTTAACCTATATAAATAATAATTCTGTGTATGATTGTGTTGCAATTACCTTGAAAGTGGGCATGAAATTACCGCGTATCACATTCTTTTAACTATGAACTTACAACTGAACTGAAACTAACTGAAACTAACTAACTGAAACTAAACAACTGTAAAACCGCGTTGTTTATTTACAATTGAGCAGTTGTCAAATGTCAAATGTTAAATATTTAGCCTCGTTCCCAGTTTCATGTTTACAAATTCTTAAAATTTTAAAGGCAACTTTTAAAAAATATCTTTCCGTCATAACCTGGCTCGAAGTATTACTAAAATTTTAATAAAAGAATTAGCCAAATCTGTCGCGCCGTTCTGAAGTTATCGAATCACCAACGAACGGTATTTCATTTTTATTTATATAGATTTAATCATTAATCCTTGATACCGTTAAGTGTCGGATATGTTCTTAATTGGGTTTTTCCACACTTTTCTATCACTTGCCAGGCTGTTCAAATCACACCACTGTAAATTCCTTCTTTCTGTTACCACCCGCACTTGATCTTCCCATTTCCTTCTCGGTCTTCCTACTTTATTCTTCCCCCCTGTTCTTGCCACATACACTCTCTTCGGCGTCCTATTTCTATCCATTCTCAGAAGGTGTCCCAACCAACCAAGCTGTCTCTCTTCTATTAGTGCTTTTATGGGTTTTACCTTCAGATGTTCCGTTATAGTTTCGTTCCTCACTCTGTCCAACCTTGTAATTCCTTTGATTTTTCTTAGGAATCTCATCTCCATTGCTGTGATTTTGCTCTCAATTCTACTGTTGATTGTCCAAGATTCGCTGCCATACATTAAAGAAGGTCGCACCACTTTTTTGTATCCTACCGATTTTATTTGTATCGGGATTTCTCTTTTCCCAAGGAACGCCCATGTACTTGACCGCGCTCGAGCTTTCCAACCTGAAGCCGTCCGCGTCGATAGTGAGGCTCCTCAGCCTCCTCCTCCCTGCAAGGAGTACGAGCTCCGTCTTCCGGAGTGCAATTTTGATACCCATATCGACCAGCTTGCTTCTAACCTGGTTAAAGGCGAATTCTAATTGTTCCTGGAGCGCTATCCCACTCATGGCCTCGACCACGATCGCCAGGTCGTCGGCGTACGCGATAAGCTGTGTGTTTGGGCCCATGTTAGTCTCCAGCAGCTGATTGTAGAATATGTTCCACAGAGTTGGCCCAAGGACCGAACCCTGTGGAACCCCACACGTCGTCTCGATTCTATCACCATGTGCCGTGACGATATGCCGGTTTGTCAGGTACGAATGTATAATCTTTCTGATGGGGGAGCTTATGCCCGCCCTTTCGACTGCCTCCACTATTCCCGTCCAGGGGGCCGAGTTAAATGCGTTTTCTATGTCCACCGTCGCCATGGCACAGAATCCCCGATACTTGTAGGCCTTCTGGTTAATCCTGGCTGCATCAATGGTGGAGCGGCCTGCCCTGAAGTCGAACTGATTTTCGCTCAGCACCTTCTTCTCTTCCAACTCCTTTTCAAGGAGGCCTTTAATCACAGTCTCGAAGAGTTTCCCCGCCACATCCAGCAGAAAGATGCGCCTATATGATTTGATGTCGTCCCTCCTAGCCTTTTCTATTAAGACCAGGTGAGCCACCTTCCATACAGCCGGGAACTCACCCACCTTCCAGCAGTTATTAAACACCCTTAATACGACCTCAGGGTTACGTATGGCCAGGGCTTTCACCACTTCCGCTGGAATTCTGTCGGAGCCTGGGGCTTTACCAGCTCTTATGCGCCCCGCCGCTGCCTCAACCTTACTGCTCAGTAACATCGGGACCTCCTCAGGCCGAGTGTCTATCGTTGGCCATTCGTATACTAGATGTGACGGGAACAAAGCCGCCACCTGCCGACGGGTTTCCTCCCTGGACAGATCGACACGTGGACGAAGTTTCAACTTGCTAGTTACGACCTTGTAGGCCATGCCCCACACGTCGTCGTCTAACTCTGCGCACAGGCGACTCCACGCCTCTTTCTTAGCCGACTTGATCATTACCTTCAATTCTTTCCTCGCCTTTTGGTGCGCCTGCCTTGTTTCGATAAGGTTCAGGCCGTTGCCTCTGCCTCCATTAGCCCACGTGCATCTGCGCTTATGCGCTATGCATAGCTGCCGCTTTTGTGCGATGTCCGCACTCCACCAATATTTGGGGAGGCGCGACTGACGCGCAGGCCTTTTCGAAATTAAGTGTCTATCGCATAGGTCGGTTATGTGCTTCATAAGATCTTTCGGGGTGGCTATGTTATCCGGGATTATCCCGTTGGTCAACATTTCTTCCAGTCCGGTTTTGGAAACCTTCCATCCACTCGGACTTACCGATGACATCCCACCACTGGCCGGCTCTACGATCTCAAAAGTTATTGCCCTTTTTTTTTTTTTTTTTTTGCGGAGTTGGGAAAATCCCTTACGGGAGACCAGATGTTCGGGTACTGTGGGGTTCCCCTAAACCGGACCACCGTCCTTTGGGTCTACCCACTAAAAACCACCCCCTCGCCACCCACCCACACCCTGGAAACTTGCCCTTCGGCATTACTTCTAGGTAAAGTTATTGCCCTGTGGTCACTCAGATTCTCCACATCATCTCTAACTCTCCATCCCGAGATCTTAGGGGCAATATCAGCAGAAGCTAGGGTGATGTCAATGATACATCTGTGTGGACACGATTTGGCTTCGTTTCAAAACACCATTGTTTTCAAAGTTGCATTTCTTAATTGTATGTTAAAGAGTGTTTACGTCTGTGGATTCTTTTTATGACCTACCTTCGAAAGTCCAAAGCCACTCTATTTACTGTACGGTTTCCTGAACTTATAAAAATTATAATTTAATGAAATATTTCGATGGTTCTCTTTAGCCATCACTCTAAAAATCCCTTCATTCTTTATAGTGGCTTGTTTTTCTGTTCCTCCAGTTACTGGTGTGATCAATGTTTGTATTCTATCCTTCATATGCTGCGTTTGTACTAAATCCCAATACGTATTAACTAAGTCGAATTGGCGAAATCCTGTAGCGTAAACACCTGTAATTCGCTTTCCAGGGTTAATACGCTTTCGTTTGAACACTCGGTTTTAGGTATTCTTGCTTATAGCGTAAACACCTTAATTCGCTTTAAATGCGTTTTAGAACAAGTTCGGCAACAACATAAATTTAAAATTTTACAAAAACGTGACGTGAACTAATGGGCCCAAAACTCTTGTTGCATCTTATTGCACTCACAGGTGCATGGAACAATAAAATTACCAAGCCGATAGAGTATCTAACATTTGCGTCAGGGGGGCTGAGACCGTTTTGTATAATTTGCATTTGTTACGAAATTCATTTCAATTGTGTCTTTGGTTTGTAAATTTTATTAAAAATCGAACGTTACATTTTCAAAGATCTCAATTCTCCGTAATTGTATACAAATTGCGTAAAACCGGCGCCTTGCGATTTTTACACCGTACGGATAATTATCGGCTGTTTACTCTAAAAACTAAATAAATTGTTGGGTTGGCACACCTGAAAACTGGATTTACTTAAAACGCATTAAAACGAAATGAAGGGGCGCGGGGAAGAACGATCATAGTCCATTTATGGCTAAACTGAGTTTACTATGCTATCAGGTGGGTTATTACAGACAGAATGCACATGTACTATCATTCGGGCAAAAAAAATCATAGTTACCAAGTTATTATAGAAGAAAGATACAGGGTAACGAGCATTAACGATCGGAGTCCAAGCGCCAACGGGGAAGATAGATCAGAGTCCAAGTCGTTTCCCCCACTCACTTCCTACTTAGTCAGTTTGTTCTTCTGCTTTGTTCAAGCATAACCTCAATCAGCCTGCATCTAACTTTGTTTTCCTTTCTTTCTTACTTTCTTTTACTTAAATGAAGTCGAGTGAATTAAGTGACGCAAGCAGTGTAGAAGGAAATAGTACTGCAAGTAATGTAAAAAAGAGAAAAAAGACAGCTAGAATGAGTGATGTCATGAAGAAACTGCGCGCTACAACTCACAAGATTGATGCGGATTGTAAGTGTTTTCGCTTCAAGTGTTTTCAAGTAATTTCACCTGAAGAACGACAACGTATAATCACCAATTTCAATGAACTGGGTGCTTATAATGAACAGAATCAGTATTTGAGTGGCCTCATCATAGTTGTACCTGTTCAGCGGCGGCGCAACCGAAAAGATGACACTGAAGCAAGTTTCCACTGTTCTTCATATTGCTATCGTGTTCGCGCCTATGTAGGTGGCACATTGCAGGATGTTAGTGTTTGCTACAAAGCCTTTTTATCTTTACACGGCATTACAAATCGCCGTGTCCAAACTGTAAAGAAGCGTTTAACCGATTTTGGTGCATCTCGGCCAGATGGCCGAGGTAAACACGTCAACAGACCTAATGAACTTTCTGAAGAAACTAAATCAAAAGTTTTAAGTTTCATAAAATCTCTGAAAGGCAGGAAGTCTCATTATTCTTTAAAAGACACATCCAAAATTTATTTACCTGAACAGCTAAATAAAACCAAACTTCACCGAATGTATTGTGAATCCAACAAAGAGAATCCTGTTGGTTTAACAACTTTCCGCGATATATTTGATGGTAACTTTAATATTTCATTTGGGTACCCACGGAAAGACACGTGTAGTACTTGTGACTTATTGAAAGCGGAGTTATCAGTTTTAGAAGGAAATATGGCAAGGACTACGGACGAAAAAACTATAGAATTGTTAAAACAAGCAATCGTAAAGAAGGAGACGGAAAAGATAGTCCACTTAGCGAGAAGCACCAAATTTTATTCAATAAAAAGGAAGTTCAGAAAGGAATCCTGCAAGAAGGAAGAAATTGAGGCGGTTACTATGGATTTTTAAAAAAATCTACCTACTCCCAATATAACTACATCTGATGTATACTACGGTCGTCAACTAAACTTCATTTCTTTCAATATCCATGTTTTGTCAGACTCAACGTCAGTGTTTTATACATATGATGAGAGTGTTGCTCGGAAGGGGGCCGACGATGTCTGTTCCATGCTTGAACACTTTTTTATTAAAGTACTAAGCTCAAAAGTAAGATATTTAGTTATTTTTTGCGACTCGTGTGCAGGGCAAAACAAAAACTATACGGTTATCCGCTTCATGCACTACATGGTACACAACCTGAAATGTTTTGATAACGTGAAAATTGTGTTCCCTATAAGGGGTCATTCGTATATGGAGGGAGATAAAGATATGAGCCTTGTGAATGCAAAATCTTACACCGAGACACCAAATGATTGGAGGGATGTGCTAAGAAATAGCAGACGCAAACCTTCACCTTTTACAGTAGTAAACTGTGCTACTTAGGTGAATTTTCAAACGTGGACAGATTTCTTGTCAGAGTTGTATGTAAGAAAGTGCCCAATGCCAACACGACCTGTTAGAATTTTGAAAATTGATAAGGAGAAGCCAATGTTTATTTTACACAAGGCTAATTACTTTGGAAATTATTTGAAAGCTGTTTTGGTTGATAATCAAAACGAAAGCGGCAAGAAAACAAGAAAGAAAACAAAGGAAACAAGCAAGCTTAAAAAGAAAAGTGAACCCAAGGAACTAAAAAAACTCTACAATGGACAATTGTCTATCAAACCTGCAAAATTGAAGGACATAATGCATCTGAAACAGTTCTTGACCAACCCTGGTTCTCAAGCTTTCTTCGAAGCGTTGAATCCGGACAGTGAAGTACATAAAGAAGATGACAGTGACATCGAGTATGCAGACGACCCACCTATTGATGACGACCAGTAACTGGCAAAAATGATCAATGTCCTGACTGTTATTTAAAAGGTTGTTTTATAATTTGTTTTTGTACATTTGTAATTCTTATTTTTATATTCTGTAATAAATGAAGTACTGCAATATAAAGAATTAAAGTAATTATTTTATCCATGTTTAGTAAATCAGATAATACACTTGAAATATTGAAAACTTAATTCTGAAACTTTAAGAGTTGATGACTATGATCGTTCTTCCCCGCGCCCCTTCAAATGTATAAACAGTCCCAAGCCGCTATATAATCTTAATTCGGGTGTTACTAAAGCAAATTACCCAATACCTATTGGAATAGTATAAACGCAGCAAGTATTGCAATACTTGCTGGGGTTAATGCCATCTCTACGGGTCAAATAAAGGTAAAAAAAATACGCTATCTTGGGACACCGCAGGAAAGTTTCATTTTAATTGACCTTTAAACACATCCTTGAACGTAAAATTTCCCGCTTTTTTCGATTCTGGCACCAAAAATAGGGATTCCCATTTAAAAAACCAAAGTTGACCTCTAAATGACCTTGAAAATAATGTTAAGGATCAAATTCAAGGTCACATTTGGATTCCTCGTTGAAAATTACCTAGGGTATGAACTTTGGTTATTTCTGTTTTCACTAATCCCCCGAAATTTCTAGGGGTTTCCATATTTTTTCCCCAGCCTGTATATGCTTACCATTTATTTTTATCTCTGTGTTGTATTCTTCTTTGATTATCACCAGTATTTTTTTTCTCTGTATTTAATTCCATCTTATTTGCTATCAATATCTTGTTCCATACGGTTGGGTTTCTCTGTAGGTTTTCTTCATTTTCTGTTATAATTACCACATCTGCGAACACGCACTCTGATATATATATGTTAGCGGCAACGCGACCAATAACGCAATTTTGAGGCTAGCGGTCAAGAGAGGGGACAGAATGTGTGAGATCCCCCCCTCCGTGTGTCAGGGTACACGGGGAACCGATGGTAGTTCCGATCGAGGAGAAGTGTCGACCTGAACGCATTGAGCGCTAATAGCTGTCCTGTTGTGTGAATTGCTCTTTTATTGTTCTAATTATAATAAATCTTCTGACATATATACAGGTTGTATTATATTAAGTGTTCACCATTGGTAACTTTGTTATTATTGGAGTTGCAAAGTCGGTTAAATTATCAAAGAATTAGTGTTTTTTCCGCTGATTACCATTATGAAACCAAAAAAACAATCGAACGTCACCTGTTCGAGATATTCACGAAAATAACATTTTTTTAAATGGAATGCCCTATCCTTTTTTGCATCTTTTGAAAGAATGTTTAATTTTGAGTGAAAAAGTCTTAATGCACTACTACGATTAAATTAACTACCAAGAAGTTACAAGCAATTGAATTTTTTATTTCAATTAATTACAAAAATCACGTAGGCACTGAAACAATTGAAAATTGTATTTATTGAAACATTTCTTAGACGGCAAACTGAGAATAGAAATTTAGAAAAACATATTACATGACCAAGACATTATAATAAATGTTCGAAAATGTCACCGTCTTGTTCAACACATTTTTGGGCTCTTTTTTGAACACACCGCGCTGCTTTCAAAATTTTTCTACCATCCAATGCATTAATTATTGTTAAAATGTTATTCTCCAATTCATTAACTGTTGCATATCTCTCCCTGTAAATTAAATTTTTCACATACCCCCACAGAAAAAAATCCATGGGGGTTAAATCTGGCGAACGTGGTGGCCAACGCACGGGCCCATTAGTTCCTATCCACTTATCAATGAATAATCTGTTTAACAAATTGGTTGTTCCGTGATAATTATGGGTCGGTGCTCCATCCTGTTGGAAATGGATGTATTGTCTTGAAATTAAATCCATTTCATCCAAACAGTTATGCAGGACAGTGTTCATAAATTCTACGTATCTCACTCCAGTCAAATTACCACGGTAAAAAAATGGTCCAATAATTTTTGAACCTACAATTCCACACCACACATTTAGACTGAACCGCATTTGTGGATTTATAGGGTGTACTTGCAATGGATTTTCGCGGGCCCAATAATGATTCGTTTTTCTGTTGTACATTCCAGAATTTGAGAAGTTCGGTTCATCGGTCCACAGAAAAGTGTCGTTGGCAGTAACTTAAATACCAGTTGCAAAAAGTTAATCTTCGATTTAAATCGCCTGGAAGTAACGTTTGCACCGGGTGATAATGATAAAATCCTTTCAATGCTGCTCAAACTTAAATTTAACTCCCTTGAAATATCTGGTATTGAATTTCTAGGATATGCCTCAAAATACGCAATTACATTAATTTCGACTTCTTCAGAAATTACAAATTTTTTCTTCTCTCTTCCATTTTGAAACACTGTTTCATTACTCCTAAACTTTCTATACAGTCTCAGAAAATACTGTTGAATTGGTTGCAATCGAAGCGGGTACTGCTGCTGGTAATAATCTCGAGCTCTCGCCGAGTTCTTGCCGCACATAAGATATGCTTCTAACATGTCACATTTTTCTAAATGTGAAAATGCCATGTCGGGAACCAAAATTGAACACAGCTCTTATTAAATCACACCAAAAGTAATAAATGTTGAATATACCACGTTAATGTTTGATGAAAATATTAACTGTCACATTCATTCAATTGTTTTTGACGTTTTAATAATTACAATTTTCAATTGTTTCAGTGCCTACGTGATTTTTGTAATTAATTGAAATAAAAAATTCAATTGCTTGTAACTTCTCGGTAGTTAATTTAATCGTAATAGTGCATTAAGACTTTTTCACTCAAAATTAAACATTCTTTCAAAATATGCAAAAAAGGATAGGGCATTCCATTTAAAAAAATGTTATTTTCGTGAATATCTCGAACAGTTGACGTTCGATTGTTTTTTTTTGGTTTCATAATGGTAATCAGCGGAAAAAACACTAATTCTTTGCTAATTTAACCGACTTTGCAACTCCAACAATAACAAAGTTGCCAATGGTGAACACTTAATATAATACAACCTGTATATATATATTGGTTGCAATTTTCTGTATCCTGCATGCATTTTCGTGGATTCTACTTTGCATTTCCTTATTATTTTATCCATAAAAAGATTAAACAGCATTGGGTTTATCAAACCTCCCTTATCAGCCCTTTCCTAGTTATGAATTCCTTGGAGGTGTTTTTGTTACTTATGACGACATTTCTGTTCTTGCCATACAGACTTTTAATCACTATTCTCAACTTTGAGTTTACCCTCCTGTTCTTCAAACTTCCCCATACCGTCCTTCTTGGTACTTTATCAAACGCTTTTTTCAATTCAGGAATGCTAGGAATGTCTTTTTGTTGTATGACAGTCTTTTGGCAAGTATTCCTTTGATGGTAAATATGTGGCCTTGTGTACTCCTTCCTTTGCGGTAACTACCACGCTGCGCTTCTTCCAATGTCTGTTTCGTTATGTTTCTCAGTTTCGATCCAATAATTTGGTCGTAAACTTTGCGTGGGATGCTTAATAGTGTTATGTCCCTGTAGTTATCGCACTGCTTGCTGTCACCTTTTTTATATATGGGTACTATTTGTCCTATTTCCCAGTCATGGGGCATTTTTTCATCCTTCCACGCCTTGTTGTATATTTCCAATAGCTATTTCTTTCCTTCTTCACCCATTTCCTTGACCATTTCCAGAGCAAACTTGTCGCCGCCCGGGGCTTTCCCGTTCCTCATCTTTTTCATGACCTCTTCCATCTCTTCTCTAGTGATCTTCTCTTCATCTTCCTGATGTCCTTCCCTGTTTTATATTCTTCGTCTTCCATATTCATACTGTCTTCTTCCGGGCCTGCTTCTGGTAGTTCTTTAAAGTGCTCCTTCCATCTGTCCGTGGTTTTTGAGATGGTTTGTGTTGACGCCCCTTGTTTATTCTTTACTCTTGTTACTCTTTTTGATTTTTCTTTCCTCAGTGTTTTAAGTACATTGTAGAAAAGCTCTTGGTTTTGTTTGCTATTTTCCTCCATCTTCTATTCACTTCTTCTATTATAATTTTTTCCCTTAGTTGGTTTATGTCTGGTAAATTTGTGGATATCTTTGTGTTCGAGGAACGTATTTGTCACTGTAAGATTAAATATTATGCAGAAGTCTATTAATCTTTTCTCTTTGTTTCTTCTGCTTTCTCGTGTTTGCCTATTACTTTCTCCGCCTCATTTCTCCTCTTCCCTACTCTTCCATTGAAATCACCCGCTATATTTAGTTCTCCTTTGGTACTATCTACTGACCTTCCTGAATCTTTCCAGAATTTATCCTTTACTGCCTTCGTGTCGTCATCGTTGGTTCTTTACCCATCGTAATGTTTATTGTTATTATTCTTTTCGACCGCCCCCTCCATTCATCAACTTTATCTACTAAGTCTCTTCTGAGCATGCAACCTATTCCTGCCGCTGCCCTCTCATTTTCTGGTACTCCACTGTAGAATATCACATTCCCGTTATGCAGGTTTAGTTCTCCTTTCTTTTTTCTCTTAGTCTCTGGTAAAAGTAGAATATCTAGTTTCGCCCGCTTGAATTCGCAGTGTATCTCATGTTCTTTGTCTCTTATACTTCTCGTATTTCATGTCCCCATCTTCCATACTTTACTGTTCCGATATTTGCTTTTGTGTCCTTCTCCGTGCCCATTGCCAGTTCCGTCATCGTCTTACCCCAACGCCCCTTCCGTTTTTTCGCGTAGTACGTGTTATTTTCCGTACCTGATCTTCGAAACTGTCTCCCTCCGGGGAACTGTTCGCTATTGTCCTTTTTTGTGCGTTACTTTCACTGTTCGCCTCATTTCCTGGCTCACCCTCTCTTTTTAGGTCATTTATCTTATGTGCTACGCCATTGATTATGAGTGTGTTGTATTTTATGAAAGCCTTTCTCCCCTTGTTACGCGCTTCCTTCATGTACGGTATCATTGTTTTCCTAACCTCTTGTACCTCCTTGCTGAAATCTTCATCTATCCATATGTCTGTTCGTTTGAGTTTTTTTGCATTTTGTAACATTGCATACTTCATTGCCTAATTATTTAGCATCACGAATATGGGTCTTATCTTGTCGTTTACAAATCTCTCCATTCTCCTTATTTGGTTGATGTCCTCTTTCTTATCTATGCTCACACCTATTTCCTGCATTATTGTAGCTATTTTTTCCTTGGTCCCTTCATTTTCCTCTTCACCGTCTATTACTTCTTTTATTATGACATTTTTCTTTCTTATCTCTCTGTCTAGCATATCTATTCTTGCTTCTTGCTTTGCTACCATTTTCTAGTTAACGCTCTGTTAGCTGACACCGCTGTTAACTTCGTTTCTGCAACTGGCCCTTAAAGTGCGGGACTGTTAAACTTGACTCAGCCTGTATACATAATTTTTGTTTTTCAATTGTATTGTTTTTATTTATTCTATGAATGAATTTAAAGAATATATTGTAATTAAATAACTCAGTAGATTATGCTCATTTTTAGATTAACACGATTTTTCATCATAAAAGCCATGATTTTGATTTAAACGGTATTCTGAGGAACAGTTCTTCTGTGTAAATCGTGGGATAGGTGTATATTGTATTATACACAATAATTCATTGCATTGTTGGGGCATTAAAATTTTTTATTGTTTCATGGGAATATACAAAAAGTAGCCAAGATTCTGAAAGGAGTGAGACAAGGCTGTGACTTATCGCCATCGCCATTTAATGTTTAGATAGAGGACGCGATTAATAAATTCAAAAGTAGGAATAAAAATGCAATTAATAGTAATAGACATGCCGAGATACACCGATGATGTATTGATATTAACAGGGAGTGAAAAAGAATTAGTTTAGAATATGAGATCAACAAAGTGAGTAACGATCTCAAAAAGTATAACATAAAAATATAGTCAAACTCCTCTATAACAAATTTCTCTATATAGTGAATTTTTGTGGGTAACCTTCACTCTGGAAATGTTTTAATACACTTTATACCCCTACGAAGTAAAAATTTCCGTGTAGCGAATTTTAACCCATAACTTTTCAAATTTTTAAGATTTAAAACGTTCGTATTTTTGTTGCTTCACTGCAATTTTAGAAAAAACTCGCTTGTTGTATTATTACGAGATGTGTTCAGGGTTGGACTTGATGGTCCATCCATAATCGTCGGCTCCGCTTGTAGTGCTTCAATGTATGCGTTAGAGCATGCCTACCGAGCTATACGCGAAGGCAAATGTGACCAAGCAATTGTTGGAGGTTGTAATTTGTGTCTGAACCCCTATGTTTCGTTGTAATTTGCAAGGTATGTGCCACTAAAGATTAAAGAGATCTAATTTAACCCTAGAATTGTAATAGGTTTAAATTTGAAAGCTTTAGTGTCCCACCCTTGTTATAATATTTTATTGTTGTAAATTTAAGATAATTTTAGTTGGTACTGGACATAATTGTAAAATATTGATGTTTACAACTATGTAATAACAATTTTAATCATTGACAAGAGTTAAAGCAAATATGTTAATTTTTATTTATTGCACGATGTGGATCTAAATGAATTCGTACAACTGCACTACGGTTGAGGTGCAATAATATAATATTTTTAGATTGGGAGTATTGAGTCCAGATGGAGCTTGCAAGTCGTTTGATAACTCGGGCAACGGATATGCCCGTTCTGAAACGGTATCTGCATTGATTCTGCAAAAAGGCAAAAATGCCAGACGCATCTACGCAGAGGTATGCAATGAAATTGAATAATGTTTGTGAAAAATAAAATGCTTCAGGTACTTCACCTGAAAACTAACTGCGACGGTTTTAAAGAACAAGGCATCACTTATCCGTCGGGCGAAATGCAAAAAACACTTTTACAAGAGTTCTATCAGGAATGCGGTGCAGACCCGACAACTTTAACATTCACGGAAGCTCACGGAACCGGAACAAAAGCCGGTGATCCTGAAGAAGCGTATTCTATTGATGAAATTTTTTGCAAGAATCGCACCAAACCTTTACCCATCGGTTCTGTTAAATCTAACATTGGCCACACTGAACCCGCTTCTGCTATGTGTTCCATTATTAAATCAATCATTGCCATGGAAGGCGGATATATTCCTCCAAATATACACTATACCACGCCGAGAGAAGGTATTGAAGGTTTAGAAAAAGGAAGAATGGTGGTAGTTACTGAAAAAACAGCACTACCGGATGATAACGGCTTAATAGGTGATCTATCTGCACAAGCATTAAAAGTTACTAATAATCTCTGATAGGTGTGAACAGTTTTGGATTTGGAGGTGCCAATTGCCACTTATTACTGCGTTGGAATAAGAAACAAAAAATTAGTCAAGGACTACCTCGAGATGATCTACCACGACTCGTGTGTATAAGTGGTCGCACCGAAGAATCTGTTACTTTCATGTTGGATGAGTTAAACTCAAAACCGCTTCATGCCGAATTAATAAGTTTGCTTCATCAATCTTTCCAGTAAGTGAAAATTAATTTTTATAAAACGTAATTTCTGTACTTTGCAAATTCCCAAACAATTTCTTTTAAATATTTTAGGGATGACATCAAAGGACACTTATATAGGGGATTCTCAATTTTATCCAAGCATCACGAAATTCAAAGATCGACGACTTTTGTAACCCGTGATGAACAACCATTCACTTTAATATTTGGAGAATTCGACTTAAATTGGTTACAGACAGCTAAGAAACTGCTTGCAGTATCACTTTTTTCAGGCATCATTCAAGAGTAAGTTCTCTTCACTTTTGATTTATTTTTCTCTTAACTTCTGAAATTGTATTCAGAATAGACGATATATTGTTGCCCGAAGGGGCGACCATCACAGAAGTCATCTCAAATGAAATTAATCCGCTTGTGTCGACTGATCAACCATTCATAGGGTGACCTTGCCAGTGAATGAACACTTTGCATTTAGGCTGTCATATTTGCGTTCACAGAATTATTTTCTTAGTTCCCAATATCACTTTTGTTGCTAATAACTTGTTGTATCGACAGATATTTTGTTAGAGCACAAGATTATTGCATCATTTGGAAGACTTGGTACAAATCAATTTATTAAAAGACATTTAAATACAAGATGTACAAAATACCTAGTGAATGAACACCAAAACCAAGTGAATGAACAGCGACGTCCAGTAAATGAACACCCAATATGGATGACAATACATTAACTTCAAACGTATTTGTAATAAAGAAAAATTTGTTTCTTTGTTATAAATTATAAATTATGTTCAAAGATACCATGAAATAGGACCTGCCTCTACATTTGACTGCAACTCGCAATCAACTGTTGATTTGAGCCGTGTCTTTTTTTGGAATAAACTGATAAGAAAAAACAATAATTGGATCATATCTGTAGAGACCTAATGGAACTATTTCGCACTCAAGATAGTTCGAAAATGCCCCACTGTTCTTAATAATTCAGTTTATTTGAGCATTGTTCATTCACTGGGTGGTGTGCATTCACTGGACGGTTCACGATACATTTGATTTTACAAATTGCGTTTTCAATTCTTTTCCGGCGAATACAGATAATACCACATTACATATTGGGAAGTGCAGCGGAATTAACCAGTGCTTATATTAATGGAGCACTATCACTGAGTGAAGCAATTTTCATCGCATTTTCGGTAGTTCAGAAATTCGAAATAGGAGCATCGTTATTGAACCGGTTCAAAGACAAAAACAATACTTCTAATAAATGGCGGTACATAAAAAATTTCGATCATATTGTCGATGAACTAGCAGATGGATCAACTATCCTTCAAATCGGGAAAACGACCGATTGTAAACAAATCCAAAATAAAATGCTGAACAAAACTCATATTACAGTGAATCTAATATCAAATGGTAACTATGATATTAATCACATTTTAAGCGGATTGGGGTATTTGTATTTATCGGGAATTAACTTCAAAATAGAAAACCTTTATCCTCACGTGCAATGGCCGGTAAGTAGAAGCACCCCGATGATTTCTCCATTACTCAAATGGGATTGTTCCGAAAGTTGGTATGTTACATCATATAAAACTTTGGCGTTCAAGAAAAACGATGAATGTGTCACCGTAATCAATAGCTCAAGACAGGATTGGGCGGTTGTGTATAACCACGTTATTGACAGTAAATACCGCAGTTGCCCGTTGACTACAATGAAATAAATTAACGTTTTTAGGCCGCACTCTATTTCCGGCGACGGGTTACCTAATTTTGGTATGGCAGGCTTTTGCCGTATCGGTGAATATGATATTATCGGATATGAAAGTTGTTTTCGAAAACATTAAGTTCATGCGTGCTACGATCTTATTAAAAACTGATGGCACTAAATTTACTATCATGGTACAAAAGGGAAGCGGAAACTTTGAGGTATATATTGCGAAATGTTGATAACAAATCATTTTTATTTTTGTTTACGAAAATGGAGTACCCTTAGTGAAGGGAAGAATATTTGTACCTGAAGATATTTCACAAGAATTAACTTATTTACCATTGCCCATTAGCAATACAAAAAGTCAAATTTTGCTGAGCAAGAAAGACATTTATAAAGAACTTCGATTACGTGGATACAATTACAGGTATGTATTATACAGTAAATAAGTTAACATTAATATTAATATATTAATATAATTAACTTATCTATATTATTAGTTGATTATTTGCAGTGGTCCCTTCCGAAGCATCCATGATTGCAATATTACTGAAGCCGTCGCAAGAGTAGAATAGGTCGACAACTGGATTGCTTTCATAGACAACCTTTTGCAAATGCAAATATTACAAATCGATACTCGAAATTTGTACGTACCCACCAGCATCAGGCGAATAGCTGTCGATTCAAAGACTCACACAGAGTACATAAAAAATTCTTGTGTCGACAATCTCGTGCCAGTTTATGTTTATCCAGATGCTGGAATAATTAAATCTGGAGCAATTGAAATCAGAAAGGTTGAAGCCAATTCGATCCCTCGAAGAAAACCTAATGGGGCCCTTGTTCTCGAAACTTACAATTTTATTCCAAATGAGACCGTTCTATCAATGGAACATGCAATTCGTGTCAATATGCAAATAATATTAGAGAACAACGATGCCATTAAAGTAAAGGTTGTCGAGCTAATGGAAGAAAGTGTTAGCAAAGCTTCTGAACCATTATCGCCAACGATTCGTCAAGCACTGGGCGATGAACCATCCATCCTAGCGGAAATTGTAATAATATCCTCAAATCCCTTGGAAGTGCCAAATGAAGTCGTTGAAAACAAGCCATTGTCACAGGAAAGTAATTGCTCCGTTGTAATTGGAACAAATCTTATTAGCCGAAGAAAGGTAAATTAATTTACCTGTCTAAAGGAATTTATTGAAAGTTTGTTTTAGGTGTTACAAGAAGCACTAAGAGTGTTGAAACCTAACGGATTTATCATATCCCGCGAAAATATTGATTGCAATCCTTCAGCACCTAACAATATTGAAATGGAAATTTTAACAGTTTATACAACGCCTAACGAAAAGCTGGTTCTTCTACGCAAAAGCAAAGAATTTAAATCATCAAAGGTTATAAAAATTTCAGATGAAGTTGAAAATTGGTTACCACAATTACAAAATGCCGTTAAAACAAGTTCAAACGTAATTGTTTATTCAGATGATCCGCTCAGCGGAATTGTGGGATTGACCAACTGTATCAGGCGTGAGGTTGGAAGTGATCGTGTAAAATGTGTGTTCATCACTAATGACGGCGCCCCACCTTTCAATCTGAACAATGAATTTTACAAGAATCAAATGCAGAAGAATTTGACACTTAATGTCTTGAAAGATTCGAAATGGGGTACTTACAGACATTTACTAATAAATGAGTCGACTACTGTTGAAAGAGAACATTGTTATGTAAACGTAACAGTCAGAGGTGATTTATCTAGCTTAAGATGGATTGAGGGACCCCTAACTGCAGATTCGGTTTTGGAACCCGGAAGTTGTTTGATACATGTAAAGATTTATTTTTGTTTCTTGCCTTTCGTGAATGGTTGACATATTTTAAGGAATGAAAAAGATTATGATGATCGCTTTCCAACAAATTTTCAAAATTAATTGCTTGGAAATTTATTACATTCTTAAACCCACTAATAATGGATTATATCTGAATACATCAAATTCGCGACCAAAATATTCACTAACTAAAATATTAACGACAATTAATTTTTTTATTCTATTAACTAATCACAAATCACAAATATTGTCTTCTGTATCTTTATTATCTAATAACATTACCAATTACAGATTTATTGTTCAGCTTTGAACTTTAAGGACATAATGACAGCATCAGGAAGAATCTCAAACGATACTGTTAGCATGGATCGAATTAAACAAGACTGCGTCCAAGGTTTTGAATTTGCAGGTAGAAGGGCGAAGTAAGTGCAAGTAGGTTTACAATGATTACAACACTTGAAATACATTAATTGAATAGTGGTGAACGAGTGTTTGGCATGTTAGCGAACAGATCGTTGGCAACGCTTGTCTTAGCAGAACCTTACATTTTGTGGCCAATTCCTGATGAATGGAGTATGGAAGATGCTTGTACAGTTCCCGTTGTTTATGGTACTGTCTTAGGTGCTTTCGATTTAATGGGTGATATGCAACCGGGTAAAAGCATTCTGATTCATGCAGGAACTGGCGGAATTGGACAAGCTGCAATCAGAGTGTCATTCTTCAAAGGATTAAAAGTATTCACAACAGTTGGAACTGCGGAGAAAAGAGAATTCATTAAAAGCCTATTTCCACAACTATCAGGTATTTAGGTATTCGTGTGGCCATTAGGAAAATAATTACTTTACTTTCAACAGATCGACAAATTGGCGATTCCCGTAGTACTTCATTTGAACAACAAATATTAAAGGAAACTGAAGGAAAAGGCGTCGATTATCTACTAAATTCATTAGCTGAAGAAAAACTTCGTGCTTCGGTACGTTGTTTGGCCAACGGTGGTAAATTCATCGAAATTGGAAAATTTGATTTAGTTAGTGACAACGATTTACAATTAAAATTGTTTGAAAAAGGTTGCAGTTTTCACGGAATTATATTCGATGAGTTTGTGAAACAAGGCTGTGGTATTGGTATGAAAACTATAGCTGATAGATTATTGAGAGGAATTGAGAATGGTTCCGTAAAACCATTAACTCGAACGGTATTCCAATCTGACGAAGTCGAGGAAGCCTTCCGCTACATGGCAGCAGGTAAACATACCGGTAAAGTGATTATCAAAGTTAGAGAAGAAGAAAATGTCAAAACCATTCCTTCTACGCGTCGATTGTTTAAAGGCATACCTAGGTATTTTTGCAATCCTAGTTCTTCCCACATCATTATCGGTGAATTGGGTGGAATGGGTTTAGAATTAGTTGATTGGTTAGTGTTAAGAGGCGCGAAGAAATTAATATTAACATCAAGATATGGAGTCAAAACTGGATACCAGGAATACAGAATAAGGTAAACTTTGTAATAAAAATTTGTATCAATTAATATTTATACGACTTAGAACATGGCAATCATACGGCGTCGTTGTTGAAATTATCACAATTGACATCACCACAAAAGTAGGTTGTGAACAAGTCATCGAGGCTGCAGGTAAATTGGGTCCGGTTGAATCAATTTTCAATTTAGCTGCAGTGCTACGAGATGCTTTATTTGAAAATCAAACTGTGGATAGTTACAAGGATTCGTTGGGTCCTAAAGCACAGGCCACCCACTATTTAGACATTGTAAGCCGTTCAATTTGTCCACAATTAAAGTTAGTATTTATTAGAATATTGTGCAGAAAGCAATTGACATTAAATTACAGGAACTTTGTAATATTTTCATCAGTTTCTTGTGGAAGAGGAAATGCTGGTCAAACCAATTACGGAATGGCAAATTCGATTATGGAACGTATATGCGAACAAAGAAAAAAAGATGGTTATCCAGCGTTAGCAATCCAATGGGGCGTAATTGGTGATGTAAGTTTCCAAATCTTTTACTATTGCAAATGATGCAACCTAAAAATTGATAACTTATGTATAGGTAGGTTTAGTGGCTGATATGCAAGAAGAACATATAGAACTGCAAATCGGTCGTAACTTGCAACAAGGAATTTCTAGTTGTTTAGAAACACTCAATTTATTTTTGCGACAAGATTGCCCGATTGTCGGAAGCATGGTAGTTGCGGAAAAACGTGCTAACTTTGCTGTCGATAACGTTGTTGATGCAGTTGCACAAATTATGGGACTGAAAAATCTAAAAACCATCAGCTTTTACTTATCTTTAGCGAAATTAGGAATGGATTCCTTGATGGCCGTTGAGATAAAGCAAACCCTCGAAAGAAAATTTGAAGTATTTTTTACACCACAAGATATAAGAAACTTAACGTTTGCTAGATTGCAAGAAATTGCAGAATTAAACGAAAAACATCAACATGAAGAAATACCAAGAGGTTTTCAGGTATTAATTGGAAATATTAATAAAGAAGATTTACCGGTTTTACCAATGGTACGTTTGCCAAGTCTTGTGGAGCCAGATACACTTGCATCGACTGTATTTTTACTACCGGGATTAGAAGGAATGGCTTCATTAATGAAGCCACTTGCTACTAATTTAGCAAGCCATTGTAACTGTTTGCAGTATTGTTACGATAACGATTATGAAACAATACAAGATATAGCTAAATCTCTACTACCGGTAAATTGTTTGTTAATTTTTGATATATAAATGTATGACTTTTTATTTACAGTCTGTTCTAGAAAATCTTCCAAATTCGACGGAATTTTCGTTAATAGCACACTCCTTCGGTTGTTCAGTGGCGATTGAATTAGCTTCACTCCTTGAACAAGAAGGACGTGTGGGAAAATTGGTATTGTTGGATGGATCTCCAAAAATGTTAATGGAATTAACCAAACAGCAACTGGAAATGGACAACGAAGCTGTATTTCAAACAAGTTTGTTATGTTTGCTTATGTCATTTTTTGCGCCCATCCAAGTCGTAGAATACTACCGAAGTGAACTCTTGAATTGCTCATGCTATGAGGAGCGTATTAAATTAACGTTAACAACTGTGCCAGGCAACGTTTCCCTCTCGCAACAATCTCTGATGAAATTTTTGCTGGGAATGTACAGAAGAATAAAAGCCGTTGTTTCTTATAGTGAATCGATAATGAAACTAAATTCAATTGTGAACTTATACAAGCCAACTAACGCAAGTGTTACTGTTGTTGCAAATAACTACAATTTATCAGAACTGTGCAGCCAGCCAGTTGATGTTTTTTATTTTGAAGGCGATCACAACACAATGTTAAAAAATGTTGAACTAGCGCTTGCTATTAACAAATTTATTGAATCAGAACAGATACATTTCAAAAATTCCATTTGTTATGAAGATAGAAATGCAGTGGATTCTGTTTCCGTAATGTGATGAAAGTCACCAAAAAGGCCGCCAGGGAGGTTGATCAGGAGGCTCCTGGAGTGAATAAGAGAGGTCATGAAATTAAAATATTGACGAAGGAAGCAAGCGTGCAGACCAAAAGCGCGTGCGTGGAAACTGTCAGTGAAGTGAGCTTGCGACTGGAAAGCAGGGACCCTCTCAAAATGGAGGCGGTAAAGGACTCACCCCTTCGGAATAATATAACAGCGGCTTCGTCTGAAACCGGAGGCAATGCAACCATGAACGAGGTGTTGTGAACGAAGGTGCTCGGTAGGAAGGCAGCAACCGTCCCGATTAAAAGGGCCTCTTTCAGAATAAAGCCAGAGGCAGTGGCCATCAAAGGCAAGGGGGATGCCACTTATTCGGAAGTAATACGACTCGCAAGGACCAAGCTGGACCCACAAAAAATCGGGGTTGAGGTCCTGAAGGTGAGGAGAACCAGAGCGGGCGAGGTTCTAATCGAGGTGAAGGGCGGAACCGAAGAGAGTGAGCTCCTCAAGGGAGAGTTGGAGAAGGTGCTGGGAAAACAGGTGGACATACGATCATTGTCCACCACCGCTCAAATTGAGATATGGGACATCAAGGAGGGGACAGAGGAAGGCCAAGTTGTCTCGGCCCTCGCAGGGGCGACGCTAGCGGGAGCGGGCAATTTCCAAGTGAGGACATTAAAAACGATCCGCTCGGGAGTAATGCTGGCTGTAGTCTCGATGCCTGTCAGACTTGTCAATCTGGTGATGGAGACGCAAAGGGTGAAGGTTGGCTGGACGAATTGTCGAGTCAGACATAGATGCAATGTGGTTAAGTACTTCAGGTGCCAAGGGTATGGGCACATTGCCAGTAACTGCACAGGCCCGGACAGAACAAATCATTGCCACAGATGCGGCGAGGAGGGACATAAGTTCAGGGAGTGTCGGAATGAGGCGTACTGCTGGCTGTGTAAAGAGCCGCACAGAGCAGGCAGCTTTGCTTGCAAAGCGCTTAAGACGGCGGCACCAACCAACCGCCTATGAAGCTCCTGCAAATTAACTTGAACCGATGTAGGGCAGCGCACGACCTGCTGCTGCAAACGACTGCGGAGATGGAGGTGGACGTGATTATGGCGAGCGAGCCCAATAAAAACCTCGTGTCGACGGGATGGTACGTCGACGCCAAAGGTGATGCAGCCATATCTGTCCGAACAACGATACAGGTGGATGAGGTGGGGCCACAGCACGACGGTTTCGTGTGGGTCAGGCTGGGGCAGATCCGCCTGTACAGCTGCTACTCGTCGCCCAATATTGATGACCGGGAATATGTAGCATTTCTGGAGAAGCTTGAAACGGACGTACGACGGTGGGGTCGGCAAGTTGTTGTTACGGGCGACTTCAACGCCAAGTCAAGCAGTTGGGGCTCTGTCAGAACCGATGGGAGAGGTGATGAGTTGGCAGGGACAGCGGATAGGTTGGGACTGGTGGTGTGCAATACGGGGGGCGCTGCAACCTTCAGAAGGCATCAAAGCGAGTCGGTGCTAGACGTGACTTTTGCGTCGGGAGATTTGGTAACACGCATAACCAATTGGCGTGTTCTAGAGGATGAAACTCTGAGCGACCATTGCTACATCTGTTACAATCTGATCTCCATTCGGGCACCACCAAATTAAGTCCCACAGAGAGGCTGGGCAGTGAGCAAGCTTTCAGTCGAAAAATTGACAGAGGCTGCAGAGGTGGAGGCGACAGTGTTGGAGGCTGGCATGGCAGCGGGGCAAACGCTGGAGCAGCATGCTGTAGCTTTTACCGAGGCCATGACACGTGTGTGTGACGAGGCCATGCCACGCAGAGGAAGGCGAAAAGGAAGGAGGCCGGTCTACTGGTGGACGGATGAAATAGCGACTCTACGAAGGGCTAGCTTTGTGGTGAGAAGGCGGTAACAAAGGGAGAGGAGGCGTGCAGAGGCGGGAGACTCAGTGGCCCTTTACGAAGAAGCAAAGGCTGCTAAGAAGGCACTGGTCACTGCAATCAGAATCAGTCAGAAACGCTGCTGGGTGAGCTTGTGTGAGGAGGTCGACCAGGACACCTGGGGTCTCGCATACAAAATTGTTACAAAAAAGCTAATCGGGAATAGTTTAATACCAGGGCTACCTGAGAGACTAGACCGAGTGGTGAGTGCTTTGTTCCCGGAGAGAGAGAGTCGCCGAGAGAAAGGCAAGAGATGGTAGTGGAGGATCAATCTCCTCGCATGATCACAAGCAATGAGTTGGCGGAGGCTGGCAAGAATCTACGGAAGGGCAAGGCGCCTGGTCCAGATGGGGTGCCCAACGAGGCTCTAAAAGCAGTAATACAGCATCAGTCGGACATAATTCTAAACCTCCTTAATAGGTGTGTAGAGGAAGGCATTTTTCCGAGATGTGTTAAGGAAGCGAGGCTAGTTCTTCTCAGAAAAGGAATCAAGCCGCTTGAGAATCCATCATCGTACAGGCCGCTTTGTATGATTAACACTTGGGCTAAATTATTTGAGAAAGTACTACTTGGTAGGATTCAGCAAGCAATCTTGGATGCGGGAGATTTCTCTGATTGTCAATATTGCTTTAGGAAAGGGCGGTCCACCTTAGATGCTAATAAGGTGGTGCAGCGAATCTCGGAGGAGGCTAGGATGGGAACGTGGTGTACCAAGCAGCATTGCGTCATGGTTACGCTTGACATTCGGAACGCGTTCAACTCTCTGTGCTGGGGAAAGGTGTTGCAGGCGGCAGCAGTGTGGAAGCTGATGATGGAGGTCGGTGATGACAAACGAAACTGGTGGCTCTCATGTGGTGTGCCACAAGGGTCGGTACTTGGACCGACTTTGTGGAATTTGGTCTATGACGGTTTACTGCGTTAAAGGATGCCTCCAGGAGTGAGCATGGTGGCCTTCGCTGACGACCTTGTTGTGGTAGGGGTGGAAAAATGCATGGTGCGGCTGGGGAAAAACCTCAATGAAGCGCTGGAGACTATAGCGAAATGGTTGCAGCGGTACAGACTGGAAGTAGCGCCGGCGAAGTCTGAATGTATGGTGCTTTCTGGCAGGAGGGTGCATGCCCCTCTTAACATCAGGATCGGGGATGTCCAGATTGCCAGTGTGGCTCGAACGAAATACTTGGGCGTAATGTTAGACCCGTCCCTCCGCATGATGCCGCACATATTGGATGCGTCGGCACGTGCGGCTAAGATGTCCAGCTCGCTGGTCAAGCTGATGGCCCGCATAGGCGGTCCTAAAGGAAGGAAACGGAAGTTGCTGGCCAGCGTCGTCAACTCTATAGCGCTATACGTAGCACCGTGTTGGGCAGAGGCGCTCAAGTGGACAAAAGCCAGGGAGGCGCTGATAAAAGCTCAAAGGCCAACTAACTTTGGAATCATCCGCGGGTACAGAACGGTGTCAAACATAGCGGCCGGAGTGCTAGCGGGAGTCATTCCTCTGGATCTGTTGGCAGAGGAAAGGGCTAGAGTGTACGACAAAGGGAGAGGGAAGGATCCGGTCATGAGGAGACGTATCAGGGCGGAGGAGCGAGAGGTGACGATTCAGAGCTGGCAGACAAGATGGGAGCAAGCAATATTAATATTAAATAATGTTTGGCAAAACACTCTTATTTATGGCCGAATTCTTAAATGATAACCCTCGTTAACTGGTGTCAGGCTGATTTACAACTGTCCTCAGTAAAAGTGGTTCTGAGGTACAATCGACACGAGCTATGAGTAATACGATCCAGGCCCGAACTTAAATCTTCTATGGAATGTAAAACTTACTATTTTTAATTTTTGAAAGTGACTCATTGTTAAAACAGCTTTGCTTACTCAGTCACTGCCAAGCATCGAAGACAAATTACATTTATCTAGTTTTTTTACCCACTTATTGAAATCCAGGTAAAAATAAGATTAGTTGAAAATTTAAGTAGTCACTATTTAAATCCTATCTACTCAAGCGTGTTTTTTTGGTTTATTAGATTTGTTAAGTACTAGGAAAAAGGATTTATTTGAAAATTTACCTGCCTGCTGTTCTTTTAAGAATTTACCTGATTGTAACAAAATGTTTAGTTTAGTCTTGAACTGCCAACAGTCTGGTCGTGCTTTTGAGTTGTGTAGTTTTTGTTAAGTTTAATTGAAAGCTATTTTGAACAGTAATTATGCCTTTTCAATATCCATTTAAAGAAAAGACTGAAATGCTACTAATTTTTGGCGAATGTGGCAGAGACGCTACTCTGGTCGCTGGAACTTACGCCGCGAGGTTTCCGCAAAATCGCGCTCCAAATCATCAAATTTTTAAATCATTAGTGTCTTCTTTACGTGAAAGAGGAATTTTTCAACAAAATACCAAGTCGTTTATCAATCCAACTGTTACTCACGATGTCAACCAAGCCAGAGTGTTAAATTTAGTTGAAAATAATCCCCACATTGGTAGCAGAGAGATAAGCCCTCAAACTGGGATCAGCAAAAGTAGTGTGCTTAGAATTTTGAAAAAACACGCATATCACCCGTACCACCTGGAACTTCACCAAGAGTTGCATGGTGAAGATTTTGCAAATCGAGTGGCTTTTTGCGAATGGGCAGAGGAAAAAATCAGGAATGATGAACATTTTTTTGAAAAATTGTGTTTACCGACGAATGTTGTGTGAAAAATTTACACTATTTTACACTATTGGGCAATACAAAATCAGCACTAGATGAGAGAACAAGACATCCAAAATCGCTGGTCTCTTAATGTCTGGGGAGGTGTTGTCAACAATAGGATTGTGGGGCCGTTTTTTTTTTTTTGAAAGTGCATTGAATGGTGATAGATACACCACCTTTTTGCAAGACGAGCTAAATGATTTGCTAGACGCAATTGTCCCAGTAAATGAAAGGTTTCGGTTGTGGTTCCAACAAGAGGGAGTACATCTACATTTTAGTCGAAGAGCCCGGGAAGAAATAACGCTCCAGTTTGGAGAAAATCGGATTGGTAGGGGAAGGGGGGTAGGGGGGACGTACACCTTGGCCAGCGAGATCACCGGATCTTATACTATCAGATTTGTTCTTATGGGGTGCTATCAAAGAACGTGTTTTCCGGGAGAGACCGGCAACAAGAGATAATATGAGGGAAAGACTCCTTCTGCGAATTTAATGATGTGAATGTTCAGGCTACCGTTCACGCAAATTTTCAGAGACGCTTGCGACTTTGCATCGAACAGGAAGGTCATCATTTTGAACATCTAAAGTAAAATAAAATAAATTAAAAATCAACTATTTGTTTCTTTTTTCTGAATCTGATAACGAAAAAATTTTAACCCGGTCCTGAAATAAACACTACCCTCGGCTCGTCAGAGATACCTTTTGTGATTTATGGTTGGTTGTAATACTTTACAACGGGCATTGTGAACGCACATTTGTTACGGACAGAAGTTACAGCAATAAATCACTTACGCTTTCCTGACAAAAATCACAAAATCTCAATTAATTTCAAATCAAAGGTTCCTATCAAATTGTAAATTTCGGGAATACATTCTTCATAATATTTTCAATGTAATTATTAAAAAAAAAAATTGCATTTCTGATTTTTTCACTTTATAACGCCCCGACGCTGTTTAGAAACTTAATTCAAAAAAATAAAATTATTATGGTGTAGTGCTTTAATTGAAGATTGTTACCTGCAAGTTTAAATTTTTTTAACAAACAAGAAATAAGTTAAATCTCCAAAATGCCATACGATGGTCCAGCCTGTATATATCTACTGGATGACTATTTTGCGTCCTAGCTATACATATCAAACCTAGCCATGAATTAGACATCCAATAGATATCGAGTGTTATATGGGTCAAGATATAAAAATTTTATGAACAGTTTATTTGTAACAAATACCATTTTAAAATTTAATTTCCTAATTGACGAAAATTTAGTTTTTTAAAATTATAACTTTGATTTCAATTGTATTAATTTGACGTATTTAATTTTTTGTGACGTTAACAAAGGTTACAAAATAGAATCTTATAAACGAAAACAAGCGTTTATTTAGAAAAATGTATCATAATCTGTTACTAATTTTAGATTCTGGCTGGTTTACTTTTGGCAACAGTTCGTGAACTTCTGATAACGAAAATATATAAAGAGCAAATACCGCGTAATCACCGAATTCATTATTATTGTCACAACGATGCCGTATAAGTTCGGGACGGTTTTAATACTTTGGTGTTTAACCCCTTCACTAAGAAACCTGGTGGCGAAGGAGTTAACAACCGAAATTTTACCGCAGTGCGCAGAATCTACCATTGAAGATAATGCCATTAACTGCAGTTCGGTAGAAGAAATCGGTAATTTCAAATTTTCATCATATTCCTACGTTGTATTCGAAGGAAAGCAACCATCGCAAGTTGTGAACCCCACCATATTTCAACACACCGACATAAGGAAACTGCTTTTCAAAAATTGTTTACGAAAACTTAATCCTGGTGATTTTCAACATTTGAACAGTGAAGTTTTGAATACCATCAACTTCACTAATAATGTGCTTAACGAACTAATGCCTGGAGTTTTTAACCACCTGCCAATTAAAGAGTTAATAATGAATAATAACCAAATTAAATCTCTTCATCCGGGAGTTTTTTCTAATATGCCGAATTTGGATTATTTAGAAATAGTGGGCAATGAAATAGGTACTATAATGGTTGGTGTATTTAATAATTTACCAGTTCGTAGGTTGATATTAAATGATAACCAAATCCATTATATTGGACAAGGATCGTTTCATAACTTGACGAAATTATGGCAATTGGAACTAAGAAACAATCGTCTTTCGGTTTTCAATGGACAAGAATTATTCAATTACCAGACATCCATTAATGAATTGCGTTTTAACCGCAATTTACTGTCAAAAATTACAAAAGAAATGTTTAGGGGATTTGAAAACCTGAAATATATAGATATTCGAGATAATTTAATTTCGACGATCGATCCTGATTCATTTAGTACAAATCAACATTTAATTCGTTTGGAATTACGTTCCAATAAATTGAAAGAAATCAATGCTGATATATTTCCTGCAGTAGGTTTACAACGCTTACAGTATGTAAATCTCCAAAACAACGAACTGTCTTTTTTGTCCATAAACTTTTTGCATGCGTTGACAAAACTGGACACACTGTGGGTAAGAATTAAAATTATTAAAAATCCGATAAACGTAAAGTATGATTTTGGATGAATACAAATGAGAGCCGTTAATAATTAATTATGATAGTAATAATACTGCTTTATTATACATTCTTTGACATTTATGTATAAAATTAAAAAACAGGTATAACAAAAAAAGAATAAGAGTAGAATTAACATACTCTCATATACATGTTAGATACAAACACTTCAAATCTTTTCTTTCTAGCTTTAACAGCTGCAAACTCGGAAATCGCCTCTTCAAAATTTATACTTTGTGTTGCCTGGTGTTCTATCGTTAATATGCCAAGATTGTTAAGTCTCATTTCGGTCATTGTAGCCCGCAAGTAATTTTTAATTAATTTTAATTTGGTGAAACTCCTTTTAGGGGAAAAGGAACAAGCAGCAGAATTTAAAGTTAAAAACCTTAATAAAGAAATTGATCAGAATGAAGAAGTTAAAACAGATGAAACTGAACTACCAACTGAACTAGAAACTAATTTGTCTTCACTGCCTAATATAAACGTTAAGAATGGATCAGGTTGTTCAAAGAACACAAAAACAATTACCAGTTATTGGGGACTGCCGACAGAAGTGAAGACTTAAAACTATGAAATAACAGTGGAATAATATTTTGATAAGGAAAATTTGGAGTATTTAGTTCATAATTTGTTATTATTGGCTCATGTAATTGTGGAACATAATTAATTTGAACTTGTGAAGGAATATCATTGTGAATGTCGTCATCATAATCTGAATGTGACTCTGGAATGTATGGTTCATTCCGTGTTGATAGGCCCCCAGTATGAGTTGGTGCAACATATGGCACATTTCTGGTTGATGGGCCTCCAATTTGTAAATTATGGAAATTCTGACATTTAGAAACATGCTTTATAATTGTTTTTGAGGATTAATCTGTCGATAAATTAATCAAATTAGTGGCTCCGTGACACGGTAACGAGGTGACGCGGTAACGAGGTGACGCGGTAACGAGGTGACGCGGTAACGAGGTGACGCAAACTCGTAAGATTTACCCCATCCAAAAATCGTCTAACGCGCCTAAAGAAGTTTTCACTTCAAAAAAAAACCTAAGTTACTGCCGTGGGCCAAAAAGAAAAAATAAGTAGCAGGATCATTCTTCAGTAGCCATGTAAAAAATAAAAATCCACCTAAAATGTTAGAAGTAGAATAACCGTTCGAAAAACCCCGGACATTTTGATAATAAATCTTGGACACAGATTAAAGTATTTCTACAAAATATTTACACAGAAACTATTAATTTATGTATATCCCAATATTAATATCAATATTTTCTTTTTTACTACTTAATTACATGTTATACAATTGTAACACTTTATGGGAACTTTGGTTTTTATAAATGGTTCAAAATTTTTATAGTAAAGTTTTTACTTTTCTCTCATTTACTTTTACCTTATTCGTAACTTAGGTTGATTGTTACATCAAAAGTCCAAACCATCTTAATCGAGATAAACATTTTAGATTGGTTGAATACGCACATTTGATATAATGTGTTTGTGAGAATTGAACGATTAGTAATAATAGCATGAATTATATTTGGAAAGTGAGTATAATGATAAACCGAGTTTGACAACTTGTTATTATTTTCGTCATCACAAATAATAATCAGTAATCAGTTTTTTAAATTTAATTTTAACAACGAATCACAGTAAATAAATTCTTTGAGCTAGTAGTATGCATTTATTTATTATAACTTAGGTCTATGTTGGAGAGCATCTCCATCGGCGTCCTTCCGCCTTCAATTCGTCAGATCCTTTGGTCATTTCCTCTGAAGTCGCCTATTCACTGCATCTAATATCAGCGGTTTCATAGTTTCATTTGGGTAGTTTTAGAGTGTGTTTTGCTGCGCTTTGCGGCGTACTGTTTGATGATGTCTCTCACAATTGGAATATTTAGGTCGAGATGTAAGCGGCGGTTTGACATACTATTTTGTAGGGTCCTTACCTGATAGCGTTTTATGATAATTATCGAGATTGGCATTTCTGGTGCATCCCCATAGTTGGCATCCATATGTCTGAATTGGGCGGGTTATACTTTTATATAGTAGTTTTATTCTCTAGCGTTATGGGAGATGGTTAACTTTTAATCTCCACTGATCCATCCATATTTCAAATGATTTAGATATGAGCTTGAAGCATTGCAGATGCTGTATTCCGAGTTTCATTGCAATAGTGCTATGATTATTATCGATAATTTTTTCCGAGTTAAAACTGAAACTTAATTTGTCGTTCAATTTTAACGAGTGCCTTACAAATTATCGATTAGTAGGTACTCATAGCACGAATTATGTACATTTGGAAAGAAAATAATAGGAATGACAACTTATCATTAATTTCTTGTGGTAATCATAAACAAGTTATATTCTCAATTTTAAAAGTAGTAGTTCCCTCTGAAATAGTTAGCTACTGAAATGGCAACGTTGCGGACGCAGTAGATGTCGTAAAATGAATGTGAATATACATGGTGGACGCAACATAATGCGGAAGATAAAAGAGAATATACGCGGACGCAACATTGTGCTTATAATGAAAGGACGTCCTATCATACCAATGGTTGAAATTCCTTCATTTCTTAAGATATCTTAATATTAAGGTGATTTTCGCATTCTCTGCCACAAAATAGAGCTGTCTCTGTTTTCAACGTTAAATATATATGACTCCTTCTGGTGGACGCAACATAGGGTGCTCGGTGAAAGAACGCAGGATTGATAGAATGATGTAAATATATAAATGCAGAATAACTCCGACAGTAACAGTAGCCACAAGAACATCGCCGACCAGTTTTTGGATGCAGTGAACCAACGGGACGTCGTTTTCCTAATAGAGAAAAATCGCCGAAACGATTTGCATTTTGGTCAGAATTTTGTAAAAGGCAATCATTTCAACCAGGACAAAATGCAAGAATTTGCAATAAACATTTTTTAGAAAGTGATTTAGACTAATCGTGTGTTCTAAGAAAAAAATTTCAAAAGAACCTTATTTAAAAAAAAGTAGGTACATATTGGCTCAATAAAAAAACATATGAATTGGGTCACATTTTTCGAAAGCTACAGGAAGTTGGGTTTATGACGTGATATATTTAAAACATCTTTATCAATAACCAATTTTTCAAACAAATTATTTTGTGTAATGCATGTATTACAGTAAACCCTCTATTTTCGGCCACCTCTGAATAACGGTCGCCTCTAAAAACGGCCATTTTTTCGATTCCCAGAACCAATTCACCGGAAATCCCCCGCAAATGACACTCTCAAACTCTTTTTGTATTCTAGCTTCAAGATTTATTACAGCTAATTCCGAAAATTGTGCCTTTATACCGGTAGTTTCATAGTTTTGAGTCAGTTTACGTTTCGCCGTGCTTCTGTAATCATGCCACCAAAAAGAAAACGTTTGTCGCTTAAAGACAAAATTCAAATTATTACAGAAAGTGAAAAATTCAGTACCAGTGCTAGAAAGTTGGCAGAAAAGTTTGGAGTTGGAAGGACACAAATTAACGATATTTTAAAAAATAAGTCCGACTTGAAGAAGATTTTTGAAGAAAATTCCAATCCAGAGCAGAAGAGAAAATTTCCCAAAACCGAAGGATTTGCTATTGACCAAGTAGTTTACAATTGGTTCTGTAAAGCGAGAAATAGAAACAGCCCTATATCTGGACCTTTACTAAAAGAAAAAGCATTGAAAGCAGCCAAAAATTTAAACATTTCAAATTTTAAAGCTTCAAATGGATGGCTTGAAAAATTTGGTCAAAGACATGAAATAAGCTTTAAAATAGTTTGCGGTGAGTCAGCTGATGTCGATCTGATCAGTGTTGAAGCCTGGAAAACAAAGC
This sequence comes from Dascillus cervinus, assembly GCA_949768715.1. Taxonomy (NCBI): domain Eukaryota; kingdom Metazoa; phylum Arthropoda; class Insecta; order Coleoptera; family Dascillidae; genus Dascillus; species Dascillus cervinus. The sequence goes on along the minus strand of OX458321.1, from coordinate 14,132,419 downwards.
TACAAAATGTAATCTTGAAGGACTACTTACCAAAAGGTGTGTACAATGCCGATGAAACTGGACTATTTTACCTTGCAATGCCGAACAAAACGTTTGCTTTCAAGGAAGATAGATGTACTGGTAAAAAAAAACCCGAAACACAGATTGACAATTTTATTCTGTGCAAATATGGAAGGTGACAAGGAAGATCCGTTAGTCATCGGAAAAAGTGCTTTAAAGGGTCGCACATCCACAAACTTCCTTTAGAATGAGAATCTAATAAAAAAGCCTGGATGGCAACAGAGATTATGACTTCGTGGCTAAAGAAATTTGATGAAAAGATGAGAAAACAAAACAGAACAGTCCTCTTATTTCTGGATAACGCCACGTCCCATCCCAAAATGACATTAGAACATGTCAAAATAATTTTTCTACCACCAAACACCACCTCACATTGTCAGCCATTAGATCAAGGGATCATCCATAGCTTTAAGGCAGCTTACAGAAAATTTTTTATTAAGAGGGTTCTAACATTCACAAACAATGAAAGTTCTTTCCAAGAAGCACAAAAAAGCATCAATTTGACCAGCGCTTTAGTTTGGAAAAGCGTTTCTCGAGGTACTATTTCAAACTGTTTTGCAAAAGCCGGATTTTTAGAAAGTTGCTACGGGTTTCCCGGCCGCGTAGAAATGTTTGCTTGGCTAAGCTCAAGTCGGCGAGGGGGTAGGTTGAAATTTAATCCTTGAGGTTATGTGGGAAGCGTTCTCTCATTCTTCTCCGGAGGTTGATAGGGCGCCACTGCTTTGGGGTGGTCGAAATATCTCGAGAGTAGACAAAGCAGAATTCTCTCTCGACAATGGGGTTACAGAAACAATCACGAACAAGATAACAAGTGTATTGACTAGTTAAGTGCTAAAACAATTTACAATTACTGATAAAGTTAGATTAAAAGTTAGGGTACCCAAAAGGCTGAAAGCCATCAATTTGCAACAATGCAACACAAATGCTCGAATAACATTAAATACAAGAAATGTTTGAATTACACGAAGCAACAAATTCGACAAGTATCAATACGGTCAACTTAACTACAACATCGACACGGCTCCATGCGCTGGCGGCTTTTCCTCAATCATCCCGCCCTGGAGAAGTCATCCGTGCAGATCGCCTGGACTGTTGGTATCCCGGTGGACCGGCAGATATTTACGGCACCGTATTTTCACTACTTGCACTGCGAATTCCCTTTAGGAATACCTCAACTTGTCGACGCTGAATCCACGCGTGACCATCATTCAACACACCCCGTCAGGTTCTGTCGCTCACTTTTAATTTTTGTCGAACTTCGCGCACTGACCTCAACGACCTTAAGATTCCCTGCTTGTCGAGAGAGAGAGAAATTGACTTCCGCGCGAATTTGAAATTAATTAATGAATCAGTACCGTAACAAATTCCCCCTTTTCTCCCTACGAGGAATTCTGATGAAGTCAGGATTCCTCGACAATCCTACCATCGCTAGACCTAAACTATCCATATCCTAAATCTACTATACAGTGATAACCCTATTATCGCTAGTCCTAAACTACCCATAACCTAGACCTAACTACTATCATTAACAACCCTATTTACAACCAACCCCAAAAAAAAAACAAGCCTTCCCCGGTCATCATGACCAAGGATGACTCCCAACCCCTGTTAGTTTATAGACACCAACGACGACTCATATTATACGAGAAAACAATTCCTTTTTCCCTAATTAGCTTGAAGAGCAAAAATCGTCACGTCCAGAATAACTCGGCTCAAAGCCTAAAACTTAAAATCGTCCCTCGAAGGGATCGCCCTCAAAAGAAATCTCAACCAAATCAATAAATCAATTTACTTTCCACCTACCATGGGTGAAAGAACAACAACTAGGCCTCTCCTGCCTACCAACTAAATATTTGTCCTCGACCTTTTTTTTTCAAAAGTCAAATCATGTTATGGTTAAATGTGTAGGCTAAAATCCGACAACGTCGGTATGGTGCTAGAGGTAAATTCCACTACCCACAACTCTGGCACTTGCGGATACTACTACTGAAATCCTGAACCTAGCGACCCTATTGGTCCTTAGCAGTAACCACTACCTACCTACTATCATAAACCCGTCAAATCCATTTTGTGTTACTGTTACATCCGAGATCACATTCATACTATTCGAAGTAATAAGCCAGGGCTACAAATCCGGCAAGCCGATAGTTGAAATCTGTTCCACGAACCAAAATTTACAACCTACATCGTCCTGGGTGAGTAAATCCAAATACCGTCGCTCCCGTTGAGCTGATTCACCCGAGGACTACCCTGCTTACTTCGCATTCACACTCACACATACTCACTAGTTCTATCCAAAGTCTGAACACTCTAAGTGCAACACTCGATGAGGCGCGTATCTTCGAGGGGGTGCGCCGAGCGTCACGAGATCAGCTCTTTGCAAGTTTCCCACAAGAAGAGTCACGACACCTCGGGGTACGAATGATTCATAAAACCATGTCCGGATGTTAAGACCTAAAACAATGTGTTCTACCACGTACGTCTACGTGCCCCATTCTTACAAGTAGCTTATCACATCGACCTTTGATAACAACCGAACGGATTGGGAAAGCCGAATATAAATCCATGTCAAGATGATATGACCTATAAAGCATTGCGTTCTACCACGTGTGCCTACGTGCCCCATTCTTACAAGTAGATCAACGGATTCTACCGTCAACAACCGAACGGTTTGGGGAAAGCCGGATATAAATCCATGTCAAGATGATATGACCTATAAAGCATTGCGTTCTACCACGTGTGCCTACGTGCCCCATTCTTACAAGTAGATCAACGGATTCTACCGTCAACAACCGAACGGTTTGGGGAAAGCCGGTTATAAATCCATGTCAAGATGATATGACCTATAAAGCATTGCGTTCTACCACGTGTGCCTACGTGCCCCATTCTTACAAGTAGATCAACGGATTCTACCGTCAACAACCGAACGGTTTGGGGAAAGCCGGGTATAAATCCATGTCAAGATGATATGACCTATAAAGCATTGCGTTCTACCACGTGTGCCTACGTGCCCCATTCTTACAAGTAGATCAACGGATTCTACCGTCAACAACCGAACGGTTTGGGGAAAGCCGGGATATAACTAACAATTATTTCCGTTCATACTAAAAATGATGACACGGAACTCACACTTATACAATTAAGACGAAGGACAACGTGAAGATTTAAATTTGCATGCTTAAAAGTATTGTATAATCTCGAAACCCTACTTCAATCTACGGATAACCTCAAAATTCTCTACCTACAAACTCTAAAAAAAAAATCCTTTTATGCCGACCAGAGGTTTTGGGACATGGCTCCGCAAGCTCAGAGGTCTTGGAACATGGTCGCATAAAACACAGTATATCCCAATACTCCTACTCAGTATATCACAATACTCCTATTCAGTATATCACAATACTCCTACCCAAATCTCAAAAAAAAACAAAAAAAAACTACCAGAGTTCCCAATCATGAAGTTCAATCCGTAACAACCCCGTGGGTTCGTAACATGGACTTACAGGCACTACATCATGCAAATAACATACCAGATCTCAATTTAAACCGTGCCATGAAAGATTAATACAATAACCGAATACGATCTAATTCAACAACCAATATTCTCCACTACACTACGCTACACTATACTCCACTATAACAAGTACCTACTAGTACCCTTAAAAAAAACCTAACCGCTATAATACACCAAAAGTGTTCCCCTATAGCAAGTACCTAGTAGTACACTTAACAACCAACAAAAAAAAGAACCTGCCCCTTTACTGTGCTAATAAAAATCCTAAGTAAAACTACTAAACAAAATCAAACTCCTACGGCACTGTCGCAAAAATTTTAAAACACAAATTTTTAACACCCGATAACAAACTGGTCCGATAACGATAACGGACCGGTTTCCGTGGCTTAACTAGACAAAATCGTGACCCAAAAATTCGACCACCTGATACAATGTGAAAGAGAGAGAACAACTTCGAACGCAACCCCGAGCTACAAAATACTAAGGGTCCCACGTTGGGCGACAAAATATTGCTACGGGTTTCCCGGCCGCGTAGAAATGTTTGCTTGGCTAAGCTCAAGTCGGCGAGGGGGTAGGTTGAAATTTAATCCTCGAGGTTATGTGGGAAGCGTTCTCTCATTCTTCTCCGGAGGTTGATAGGGCGCCACTGCTTTGGGGTGGTCGAAATATCTCGAGAGTAGACAAAGCAGAATTCTCTCTCGACAATGGGGTTACAGAAACAATCACGAACAAGATAACAAGTGTATTGACTAGTTAAGTGCTAAAACAATTTACAATTACTGATAAAGTTAGATTAAAAGTTAGGGTACCCAAAAGGCTGAAAGCCATCAATTTGCAACAATGCAACACAAATGCTCGAATAACATTAAATACAAGAAATGTTTGAATTACACGAAGCAACAAATTCGACAAGTATCAATACGGTCAACTTAACTACAACATCGACACGGCTCCATGCGCTGGCGGCTTTTCCTCAATCATCCCGCCCTGGAGAAGTCATCCGTGCAGATCGCCTGGACTGTTGGTATCCCGGTGGACCGGCAGATATTTACGGCACCGTATTTTCACTACTTGCACTGCGAATTCCCTTTAGGAATACCTCAACTTGTCGACGCTGAATCCACGCGTGACCATCATTCAACACACCCCGTCAGGTTCTGTCGCTCACTTTTAATTTTTGTCGAACTTCGCGCACTGACCTCAACGACCTTAAGATTCCCTGCTTGTCGAGAGAGAGAGAAATTGACTTCCGCGCGAATTTGAAATTAATTAATGAATCAGTACCGTAACAAATTGTTGAGCAAGAAGATGATTTCGATGAAGAAGATGAAATTCCGCTGGCCCAGCTTGTTCCAGTTTTAAAGAATATTCCCGGCGCAAGTCTGGACAATTATGCGTCTATTGATTGCAATGTATTGACCGAAAATCCTATAGTAGGCATCCAAGAAATAATAACTGAATTAATTCATGATGAAAGCAATAATTCAAATAATGAAAGTGATGTGGAAGAATCTGAAATTTATACGTCAAATATCAAGGATATGGCTGAAGTGTGTGAAAAACTAAGAGATATACAAAAATTTCTATTTTCTACTGGCAAAAGTGAACTAGCTGTAAAAATTATTAACATTTTAACAAAATGTGAATCTCAGGTTTTTCAAACAAAAATTAAGAACGTAAAACAAACTTCTATTGATCGATATTTTAAAAAAATGTAACTTCATTATGTAATTTCGCAGTCAATGATTATATGTAATATTTTACCCTAATAAAGAAACCATAAAAAAATTCAACATGTTTTATTTAGATATATTCATCACTCTCAATAACGGTCACCTCCCTATAACGGTCATTTTTACTATAAATTTTTGTGGCCGCTATTGAGAGGTTTTACTGTACTACCAATTAAATGTTTTATATTATCATATTCTTGACAACATATAAACTCTTCATCTGTTGGCATAGGCACACTTTTTTCACATTTACACTAATTACAAATTCCACTTCGATTTTCGTAATTTATGTTTACACTACTAGGTTCAAAAAAAGTATCAACTTCGTCGTCATCTGTGTATTCAGGTTCAAATAAATAAGGAGTTGTCATAATTAAAAATTAAATTTATAAGTGCAACCAACCAATTTAGTAGCAAATACTAGAATACTATTGTGACCTAAACATTCAAAACATTCAAAACTCCACGACGGTCAGGCGTCTTGAAAATAATTGTTTTATGAGCTCTGTCTGGGCGGTAGAAATAACCTTTAGAAGCGCGTAAAAATGATACGAATGACCGCGCCGTGTCATTTAATATATTTTTTTTAAAACTAGACACTATATTAAAATTTTGGTTGCACTATCGTCTTCAGTACAAAAAAACAGTCTAAATACTCGTAACAAAATTTCGAAAACATTGTTTAAAGGTAGGTAAATGTTCGTGTGAAGCGAGCAATTTTTGCCTGTATAAGATAGGTCGCTACGGGCAGCTCGACTCAGTGACGTCACGCGCCGATTTTAAATTAATTATAACTCATTAAATAATTTGAGTAGAAACAAAATACATATGCCATTTTTCTTAGAATTAAACGTACTTTTAAATTAAACAAACTTATTTTTTGTGGATTGTGCCCCTTTAAGGCGAAGGGCGCTTAAGCCGTGGCGACCCTCTGTTCGGTCGTAACAGTGTGTTGTCCATTGAAAACAAACTGTTGCTATACAAAACGATTATTCATCCTACTCTTACATACGCGATTCCTGTCTGGGGATACGCGCCGCGTTCTTACATGGCGTCGGTTTACGCCGTTCGTTCGTAACACAACCATCCTCCGCGACCTAAAAATCGAATCTCTTCTCTCCCTCGTCGAAAAATTCTTCCAGCGAGCCACTGTCCACCCAAATCCCTTGATTCGGACGTCGGTGGACTACGAGCCAATCCACGCGATCGCGCTCGCCGTCCAAGGTCCATCCTCCAATAATTACTGTCCCCGCGGCTCTCTCTATCCGTTATTTCCGTTCTATATTAAATATTCTTTCAGTCAAAAGTAAAGGGTAATTACTACTCAACACTTTCTGTTCCAGTCCAAACAACATCTGGGCTTGAGACGATTTTTTAGTCAGCGAATCTGACTCTACCTGTTCGGTGGACCGACAGGTGCTTTGTTTAAAGTTTTTTACGTCTCCCGAATAAATTTAAAAAAAAAAAAGTCTTGGCGTCGTGGTCCGCTAGCCCAGGGTCGTCCCATAAGGGGTATCGCGTTACAATACTATTAAATTTTTTTAATACATACAAAATACAAATATCGTATATTTTAAAAATTTAGTTCAAATGTTATTAATTTGGAACATATTTTAAAACATATTTCCTGGACATAAAAATATGTTTCTAGAGAATATCCACCTGATGTCTGTTTCGGATATCCACAGGAAATCTTTCAAAAATATCTGCTGCATATCGGGCGCCGTATATCTGGATGACTATTTTGTGTCCGAACTATACATACCTAACCTAGCAATGAATTAGACATCCAATAGATATTGAGTGTTATATGGGTTAACATATAAAAATTTTATGAACAGTTTATTTGTAACAAATAATATTTTAAAATGTAACTTCTTAATTGACGAAACTTTGATTTCAAAGACAACTGTTCGATTGTATTAATTTGACGTATTTAATTTTTTGTGACGTTAACAAAGGTTACAAAATAAAATCATATAAACGAAAACAATGTAGAAAAAGTTATCATAATCTGTTACTAATTTTAGATTCTGGCTGGTTTACTTTTGGCAACAATTCGTGAACTTCTGATAACGAAAAGATATTAAGAGCAAATACCGCGTAATCACAGAATTCATTATTATTGTCAAAACAATGTCGTATAAGTTCGGGACAATTTTAATACTTTTGTGTTTAACCCTTTCACTAACAAAACGGGTAGCGAAGGGATTAACAATCAAAAGTGCATCGCAGTGCGCAGAATCTACATTTCAAAATAAAAAGATTGAGTGCAATTCCGTTGAAGAAATCGGTAATTTCAAATTTCCAGCAAATTCCCAAGCGTTTTTCAAAGGAAAGCAACCATCACAAGTTGTGAACGCCATCATATTTCAACACACCAACTTAAGTTACCTGAATTTCAATAATTGCTTACGAAAACTTAATCCTGGTGATTTTCAACATTTGAACAGTGAAGTTATGTATGGCATTAATTTCATTGACAATGTGCTTAACGAAATAATGCCTGGAGTTTTTAACCATCTGCTATTTAAAGGGTTATATTTGAATAATAACCAAATTAAATCTCTTTATCATGGAGTTTTTTATAACATGTCTAATTTGGAGAGATTAGAACTATCGGGCAATGAAATAGGTACTATAATGGTTGGTGTATTTAATAATTTACCAATTGATACTTTGGTATTAAATGATAATCAAATTCATTATATTGGAGAAAGAGCTTTTCATAACTTGACGGGGTTATTAGAATTGTATCTATACAACAATAGTCTTTCGGTTTTTAATGGACAAGAATTATTCAATTACCAGACACGCATTACAAGTTTGGATATTAGCCGCAATTTACTACCAAAAATTACAGCAGAAATGTTTAGGGGATTTGAAAACCTGAAATATCTACATATTCGAGATAATTTAATTTCGACGATCGATGCTGGTTCCTTTAGTACAAATCGGCATTTAATTCGTTTGTAATTTCGTTCCAATAAATTGAAAGAAATCAATACTGATATATTTCCCGCAGGAGGTTTACAAGACTTACTCGATTTATATCTCGATGACAACGAGCTGTCTTTTTTGTCACTGAACTTTTTGTATGCATTGATAAAACTGGACATACTGATTTTAGGCGGCAATGCGGCAGTGCGGCTGTTTGAAAATAATATTACGATGGATGGAAGAAAATGGAAAACGGATAGATTATTGCGATCAGGATTATTTCGAAGGAATGAGGCCGGTCTGCATGGTCCTTCAGCGACATTCGGACGCTTGTGTTCACAAAATTTTTGAAGAAAATATCAAAAATTATGTTGATGCTCGGAACTTATTTAAATCAGATCGATGCTATTAAATATTCTTTATTTATTATTTACCTATTATGTATGTACCTACCTACCAGGCTTGCCAAGTTTATATTATTGGTAAATTTGAATTTTGGCTTTTAAGGAAAAACGAATATTTGTAAAGAATTTTTGAAGAATGCGGAAATATTTAATTATTTATTAACTAAATTTAAAATTATTTTAATTTTCTCAACAAATTACGGTTTGTAAACTCTTATGAAATAAGTACAATGTATTACTTTACCCAAAGGAATGTATTTATTCTAATCAGCAATCACAGCAAAATCAATAAATTCATTATTATACTAGTACCATAACCAACATTATGACTTACATAATATTTAAAATGGTCAACTTTTATCAGAATTTTTATCTTTAAATTTGATATCAACGACACGTGTTAAAATATGCAAACATCAAACTGCACAAACACATTTAAAAAATGTTTGGTCCTATTTAGTGTAAATATGATCAAACTTTTATTTATTTGTGGTTAAAATGGAACAATTAAAATCTCTAAATATAATTCCCGATCGTCTATTTCGCATTTTTTGAACGGATCAGAGTAGGCGACGAAGCTGGATGTTAAAAATTGACTAATACTCTCAATTTACGGAGCTTAAAGGTAAGTAAAGCAAAATACATTATATTGCAATGCAAATGTATATAAATAAAATGGTAGATAATAATAATAAGATAATAATAAAATAGATAAATAAAATGCATAAATACACAATAAATACTGTCAGCCCGTTCTAGGGCTGAGGTTTTCTACTAGTAATATATAATATTACAATATGAAAATTTAATTTAATATTATAAAATACTTTTTCCGGTGATCGTTGATTTACGGGTCGATTTAATGAATAGGAAATCATGCATTTATGACCTCTTTTAATGAATGATTTCTTATAAATGCATGATTTCGGTATCTAGGTAACAGAATATACGATTAAATTGAAATGGCACTTTATTTAAATGTAAGATGACAAATGCAAAATGCAAAAATGCAAATTTAATTAATTACTTACGTTATGTTTATAGTAATGCTATTTATATAGAAGTTAGCAACCGTACAGCCAGTAAAATTGATAAAAAGTGCAGATGGATTGACACTTTGTAAGTCATGGCACAGTTGGTTTGAATGTATATTGATTTTAAATGTTTGGCATGCTTGATTCGAATATCTATTGGAATTATTGTCACGGAAAAAATTACATTTTCTTCAATTTCGTAAGATTTGATCAACGAAAAAATATTGCAACCAACTTTTGCGTTAATCGGCGATTAATAATCTCAACAATATTAATGCGCTCACTCTGCTCACGCGTTAAACTGTCTCCTTTGTTAATCGCTCTCATTAACGCACATGTTGGTTAAATAACTATTAATACAGACAAAATACAAATATCGTATATTTTAAAAATGTAATCAAATGTTATGTATTTGGAACATATTTTAAAACATGTTTCCTGGATATAGAAATATGTATCTAGAGAATATCCACCTGATATCTGTTTCGGATATTCACAGGAAATCTTTAAAAAATATCTGCTATACATAACTAGCCTAACCATGAATTAGATATCCAGTAGATATTGAGTGTTATTAACAGTTTATTTGTATCAAATAATATTTTAAAATTCAACTTCCTAATTGACGAAAGTTTAGCTTTTTAAAATTATAAATTTGATTTCAAAGACAACTGCTCTATTGTATTAATTTGACGTATTTACTTTTTTGTGACGTTAACAAAGGTTACAAAATAAAATCTTATAAACGAAAACAAGTATTCATTTAGAAAAATTTATCATAATCTGTTACTAATTTTAGATTCTGCCTGGTTTACTTTTGGCAACAGTTCGTGAACTTCTGATAACCAAAAGATATAAAGAACAAATACCGCGCAATCACAGAATTCATTATTATTGTCAAAACAATGTCGTATAAGTTCGGGATAATTTTAATACTTTTGTGTTTAACCCTTTCACTAACAAAACGGGTAGCGAAGGGATTAACAATCAAAAGTGCATCGCAGTGCGCAGAATCTACATTTCAAAATAAAAAGATTGAGTGCAATTCCGTTGAAGAAATCGGTAATTTCAAATTTCCAGCAAATTCCCAAGCGTTTTTCAAAGGAAAGCAACCATCACAAGTTGTGAACGCCATCATATTTCAACACACCAACTTAAGTTACAACGATGTCGTATAAGTTCGGGACGATTTTAATACTTTGGTGTTTAACCCTTTCACTAACAAACCTGGTAGCGAAGGGGTTACGAACCATCATTGCATCGCAGTACACAAGATCTATCATTGAAGATGATACCATTGAAGAATTCGATAATTTCCATTTTCCAGCAAATTTGTACGTCAAATTCCAAGGAAAGCAACCATCTCAAGTTGTGAACCCCACCATATTTCAACACACCAACATAAGTAAACTGATTTGCAAAAATTGTTTACGAAAACTTAATCCTGGTGATTTTCAACATGTGAACAGTGAAGTTTTAACTGCCATTAGATTCCAAAACAATGTACTTAACGAACTAATGCCTGGAGTTTTTAACCATCTGCCAATTAAAGTGTTAATTTTGAATAATAACCAAATTAAATCTCTTTATCCGGGAGTTTTTTCTAATATGTCTAATTTGAATAGATTAGAACTAAAGGGCAATGAAATAGGTATTATAATGGTTGGTGTATTTAATAATTTACCAATTAGTAGGTTGGGTTTAAATGATAACCAAATCCATTATATTGGACAAGGAGCGTTTAATAACTTGACGAAATTAAAAGAATTGTATCTAGAGAACAATCGTCTTTCGATTTTCAATGGACAAGAATTATTCAATTACCAGACATCAATTACACATTTGGATCTTAGCACCAATTTACTGCCAAAAATTACAAAAGAAATGTTTAGGGGATTTGAAAACCTGACATCTCTATATCTTGGCAATAATTTAATTTCGACTATCGATGCTAGTGCATTTAATGAAACTCGACATTTAACTGCTTTGGATTTAAGTTCCAATAAATTGAAAGAAATCAATGCTGATATATTTCCTGTAGGAGATCTACAAGACTTACTCGATTTATATCTCAATAACAACGAACTGTCTTTTTTGTCCATAAACTTTTTGAGTGCGTTGACAAAACTAGACATACTGATTTTAGGCGGCAATCCATGGCAGTGCGGCTGTTTGAAGATAATATTACGATGGATGGAAGAAAATAGAAAACGGATAGATTATTGCGAGAGCGATTATTTCTAAGGAATCAGGCCTTTGATCTTCGATCGCATAGCATTTCGCTGAGCTACCTGGTTTTTGTGGTTCTGTGTTGACGGGATGATTTGTGTCTAATTCTTCAGCTAATTCGATCACTTCATCGTTATTCGTTCTTGACGCTATTCTGAAAATCGACTTTTATTAAATAAATCAGCTGCGAACAGGGAAACATTTTAAAAACCAAAATGCAATTCTTACGTTTATCAGGTTGATTAGATTGATCATAGTACATTAATTTTATGTTTATTTTCGTCTACAATAAAATTTCCTTATTTAGAAATGAATAAGAATTGTTAAATTCTAAATTAATTTGATCTGATGAGTATTTATTACAATTTTTACTTACATGTTACGTTGCACTGCTGGAAACCAACTGCTGTCACAGACAGTGCGCGAAGCTTTTAAGTATGGAACCTATTCCTGTTTTTACCAATGTATTTTTTTTATGCGGTTTCCCGTGAAACTTATCTATCGCATAAAAAAATACAAACAAATAAGCAAAAGATAAGTTGTGGTTTTCCTCTGTCCTACATAATAACACAACTGCCTGTGCCTCTGACGTTTAGAAAACACCGCATTCGGAGGCTCCAGATTTAAATAGGTGAAATCGCCTTATATGAATTCTAATATGTGACACACTGTTGGATTCGAATTCAGAATAAAAGTAGAAAAATATATTTATTAATTTGAAAAAATAAAATTGATTATCATCTGACCTTAAATTTGACCTTGAAAAGAATTAAATAATGGTGCAAACATGTACTCCTCATTTAAATCGAGCCATTATTTAACGAAGATGCGGCTTGCGGCGTTTTTTAGGCCGCACCCTGTATACTGAAACATGACGGAATTCTTAAAACAGTTCTGGAGGGAACAGTAGAAGGGAAATATCCCCAAGAAAGATCAACGTTACAATATACCTCTCAAATAATTCAAGATCTCAATATTGTAAAATACGGGTTATTTTCAAACAACGCCGCGAATGTTTATTTACAAATAAAAAAATCTGTAAACGGAATAAAAAACAAGTGCATATAAACGACTAATCAACACAATAACAAATAAACAGGATGAAACAAATATAAAGATGAACCGCAAATAAACACAATAATAAGTAAACAGATTAATAATAATAACTAAACAACTTAATAATCAGGTGATTAATTAATATTGGTACATATAACAGTTGTAACTGATCGAGGAGGTAATTTTAGAGAATTATCTGCAAGTTTAGGAATATCAGTTGAAACTTCGTGTTTTTTTGTGGACGAAAAAAAAGTTTTTTATTTTTTTGATGTTCCACATTTAATAAAATTTTGTTAAAATATGGCATATTTTTTAATGATAAAAAAGCATCTTGGAAAGACATTAAAACTTTTTATAGTTCTGACAAACGAAAATCTCTAAATTTAGCTCCAAAGTTAACGAACATCCATAATATAAACCCGACCAGTTTTCAAAAAATGCGTGTTAAATAATAGGCGACACAAATTTTCAGTGAAACAGCAGAATTTCTGGCGAAATTTGATAAATCATTTGATTTCCTAAATTCGCCAAGACATAAAAATGCTAAAAAATATAATTTATCATTTATGGGGACTGAAAATACCAAATGAAATTTTTAGATGAAATGGCAGATTTGATAAAAACTATTAAAATTTTTGATAGTGCTGGTAAATTAATTACAAACAAAATTAAATGTTTTGGGGACTGGCTTATAAAGATTGGAGCTTTAAAATTTCTGTTCGGTTCCTTCCTGTGTACCAGAAGGCTAAATCAAGATGCTCTTGAAAATTGGTTTGGAACTGTTTGGGTTTTAGGGAGCAAAACAGTACAAATCCTACTCCACAAATATTTCAGAATACTTTTAAAAAATTATTTTTATTAAATTACTTAGATCACAAAGAAAGTGCAAACTGTGCCGATGATTTTGATTTTGTTATAAATGAATACATTTGAGAAAAATTTGTTAATGAACAGCAGCCGGTGTCAATTTCAAATCAAATCAACTCAGTTTAAATATCACTGATTTCAGAAAAATTGGTTTCCTCGCCGAAAATGCTTCGTTTTACGTTTGTGGCTATTTGTACAAAAAAATGTTGTCATTTCACAATTGTACCGTATGCAAGGAATTTAATTTATTATGTCATCTGAAAGCATATAAAACCAAAGATAACAGAACTTTTGGAGGATTTTATTAATTTTTATTTATTTAATTTGAACTTTGAAGCATTTTCAATAAAACAAAATGTTGGTTGGGAACTTACAAAAATATTTAGCAAAATTCGTGTCCTAACTTTCCGAAACTGTGTGCAAATTATTTCGCCGAATGAAAATTTATCACTGCCTAAAAGGCAATAACAATGAATTTAAAAATTCAAATAAACACAAAAAAAATCATCAAAATCTTACATTTGTAATTTTTTTATCTCATTACCTTTTTAAGAATTGAATACATTCGTGTAAATAAAACATATGTACAGACTTTATTTAATGTTATTTTGATTATTTGAAATTTTGTAGTTGGATGAACTGGATGAAATTAAAAAATGGAATAAAGCAATCTACAAAATAGTGTAATAAAAAGCGGAGGCAAGGAAGAAGGAAACGGTTTGATGAAGAGTGCAGAAAGGCACTAGAAATTAGAGGAAAATTACGCTTAAAAATGTTGGCAGACAGTAGTTGTAATAACTAATTATAAGCGACAAAGAAAGAAAGTCAAAATCAGGTTAAGGAATAAAAGGAGAAGGTGTAATGAAGAAGTGCTGCAGAAAATGGAAGATAATTATAAGCACAAACAAGTTAGAAACTTATACCAAGAAATACTGAATGAAAGAAGCGAGTTCCAACCCAAAGCAGTATTTTATAAGGACAAAACTGGTAACATCATTGCAAATGCGCTCATGCGGGAACATAGTCTTTCCGCACTTGGTTCGTAAATAACTATTTCCTGATTGGAGAATTCATTCCAAATTTAATGGCTCAATGTTCCAATTCAGAAATTTAGTCGCAATTAATTTCTTCAGCGGAATTTATTGTTGAATTGAAACTTTTTCTAAACTGAATAAAAAAAAAATCTATTTAATCATTTTTTGACACAAACAATACAAATTTAAATGTAAAACAAGATTATTGAATAAAAAAAATAAATTAAGTAATTACGCCAAGCTATATATTGAAATATTTGATTGTTAACATCGTCAATGCGTTCTTATCCATCTCGTCCAGCGGGTTATCCCGTAGATTCAGCACTTTCAAATTGTGCAAACTATCAAAAATAGTTTTTTTCAACCGTACGATTTGATTATTGTCAAGCCAGACTTTTTCCAACTTAACACAATCCTCGAACAACTTTTCGGGAATACTTGTGAGGTTATTATTTTGAGCATTAAAATAAGTGAGTCGATTCAATCCCACCAACAAGTCTTCAACAAACACAGAAATTTTATTATGGCTCAAATCGATTTCCTCCAAACTGTCCAACCCTCTAAACAATTGGGAAGGAATCTTGGTGATGTTGTTCTTCCACAAAGAAATATTCTTTAATTTCTTCAAACTCGCGAAAACGTTTTCCTGCAAACAAGTAAGATGGTTTTCATACAGGTACAAATGAATCAGATTGGTCAAGTTGTTGAAAAGCCCTTTTTCGAGGAAGGTCAGACCGCAGTAAGTTAAATTCAAGTTGGTGAGTGAAGAGAAGTTGTCGAAGGTGCCAGGTGCCACGTAATTAATCTTTCTGTTTTGCATGCTGAAGGAGGTCGAATTACTACTAAGGTTCGATCTTAGGTCCACTTCCCTCAATTTTCGATGAGAAGCATCACTCACAAGAAGGTTTTTTAATCTTTGTATTTCCTTTTTGTTTAGATCTAATTCAGCAAGTGGTTCGTTTTCTAATTTTTTTCCATTCTTTTCGGCCGTAGCTGTTGCAAGCATTTCTTTCAACTGTTGTTCAACTGATGCGGTTCTTGTTTTTTCAATTTTAATATCATTTTGTAATTTCTTAATTGCTTCCTCCTTCTCTGTTGTTATTTTGTTAAGTTCAGTTCTTGCATCATTCTTACGACTTGCCAATTCGTTTGTTAACTTCTGATTTTCAGATTTTGAAGTTTCCATTTCTTTTATGTGTTTATTTGATTCAGCCACTGCTTCTTCTTCTAATTTCTTAATTGCTTCATCTTTCTCTGTCATCATTTTGTTATGTGCAATTCTTGCATCATTCTTACAACTTGCCAATTCGGTTTTTAACTTCTGATTTTCAGTTTTTAAATCTTGCAATCCTGTTTTGAGTGTATCTAATTCAACGGCTGCTTCTTCTTGTAATTTTTGTAATTTTTTAATTGCTTCTTCTTTCTCGGTCATCATTTTGTTAACTTCAGTTCTTGCATCTTTACAACTTGTCAATTCGGTTGGTAACTTCTGATTTTCAGATTTTAAAGTTTGCATTCCTTTTTTGAGTGTCTCTGCTTCTTCTTGTAATTTCTTAATTGCCTCCTCTTTCTCCGGCATCAGTTCAGTTTTTGCATCAATCTTACAATTTGCCAATTTGTTCTTTAACTTCTGAATTTCATTTTTGTTTTCCTTTAATTGCTTCTCCAGAAAACTCGTTGATGAGTCAATTTTGTTTGTTAGTCCTTTGATTTGAACTTAAATTGCTTTTATCTCGTCGTTCTTTCCCTCCAATTGACTATCAAAATGATCCATTAATCTCTCCACTTTCGTCATCACTAATTCTTGCCATTGACCTTCGACCGTATAGAATTTTGCTGAGCTTCCTGGTTTTTGTGGATTTGTGCTGACGGAATAATTTGTGTCTAATCCTTCAGCTAATTCCGTCACTTCATCGTTATTCGTGCTTGACGCCATTCTTTTTTTTTTTTTTTTGTTTTTTTTTGTTAAGAGGAGGTAACCTGTGTGACTACTAACTTCCTCCCCCATACGTCTTCCTCACCACGGGAACCACATTAACATTACGTCAAGTATTACTTCGAGATGAGTAACTGTTTAGTTCCATTTACATCTTATCATTAGATCACATCTTTTGGTAAGCTTTCACTCACACTTTTTCACCTTTCGCTTTCTTTCCCTTTTACCTATCATTCTCTCTCTATCACTCTCTCCCTCTATCATCAAAAAATTGTCTCTTATTAGTTTGCTTTCACACAAACTTTTACTCATTTCATCTTCTTCCTCCTTTACCTATCATTTACACTCTCTATCACTCTCTCCCTCTTTGATCATCTTAGATTGAATTGTGAAGAAGGCATCCCTTGACTCCCCTTGGTAATGGACCCTCTGGCTGTCAAGGCTTCACATGAACTTGCATCTTTAATTGTGATGTTCGTTACAACCTAAATGACTCAGTAATAATAATTAATAATTCCGTGTCCGGTTCAGACTCTCATTTTCCAATAATTAGCGGCCGCGATGGCCTTGTCATTTCCAAGAAACAAGTCCTCCAAAAGATGATTCGGATCCTGAATTGCACCACAATCGCATCTCACGTCCTCGTTGTCCGGGAGTATTCCCCATCTAGCCATATTCGTTTTGCATTTCGGAACTCCAACTCTCATTCGATTTAAAGTCCTCGACACAGGGTAAGGGCATTGGCTTCCGGAAGCAAGTTCCCCTTTTACCAGTTCCGTATTGTTCTGACCGAGTTCCTCCCTCCACCTCTCAACGCGATTCCGCTCCGGTGGACCCTCCAGTGCCTTGGTTCGAAAAAGAAAACTTTTTCTAGACCTCAGACGCTTGTTCGGTGGTTGGTGGCCGTGCAGAGAGTGTCTTGGGTCGTATTGTTGCTTTTTCCTTTCAATATCGGCAGCAACCTCGCGTCGGATATGAGGTGGGGCAATTCCAATTATAGGGTAAAGTTTTTGAACAGGGGTGGGTTTAAGGCATCCAGTCACTATCCGTGCGGTCTCATTGACGGCTGTATCGACGTGTTTTGCGTGTTTTGAAGCGTTCCAGACCGGAGCTGCATATTCGGAAGCTGTTATACACAAGGCCAGAGCGGATGTTCTCAAGGTATGTGGATCGGCTCCCCAATGTCTATTTGTTAGTTTCCTAAGAATGTTGTTTCGAGCGCTTACTTTGGCCTTTGTATTTATGCAGTGCTGCTTGAAGCTTAGTGTACGGTCCAGTGTAATGCCTAGGTATTTTGGTGCTTGAAAATGTTGCAACTGGGTTCCACGCCACACAATGTTCAACTCTCTCCTTGCCTGCTTATTGTCGAGATGGAAAGCACAGACCTGCGTCTTGCTAGGATTTGGTCTAAGATGATTGGAGTCGTAGTAAGCAGACAGTTCCTCCAAAGCCTGACAGTTTGGCCTCCACCTCCTCAAAGCTTTTGCCCTGAGCAGCTACGGCTATGTCGTCCGCATAGATGAACCGTCTGGTATTATCCAATAAGATTGGTTAAATATGATTCAAAAAATAATTAAAAGAAATAAATAAATAATTAAAAATTTTAAACCTAGGAGGCTTAGAATTTTTACTATCAAAATCAAAGTAGTATATTGAATAATTTTTTGACGTTTCTAAAATTTTTACATTTTTCGCCGTAACTTTACAAATAAACTGATGGAATCCGTCTCGCGACTTTACGAAAATTAAATGAAACTTATTTGCTCCTAATAATTACTATAAACGCTTCACGAGCAAAAAATTACAAAAATCTTCAATTGGTAAATTTTGACGTTTCTAAAAAAAAAAAAAATTTCAAACAGATCGAAAAAAGAAAAAATTATTCAAAATACCTCATATACATTCATTCTCTCAATCATAAAACCTTTAACCTTCAATCTTCGTCAGAATCTGATATCACATCATCTCTGACGAGGAGTTCCTCCCTACGAAATTCCTCTTGCTGTTTTCCACGCATAATGTCCCGCATCATGTTGGTTACTGTTTTCCAAGATTCCTCGGAATCCAATAATAACTCAGAAATATTATTCTGGTCTATATAACAACCCATTTTAATCCTAGCATCTCTTCGGATGCTTTCCCATTCGTCACAAATGAATATATTATGTTCTGGCGTGTCTACCTGCTGGCAAAACCAGCAAGTATCGACATCCGCCTTTTTTATCCAATTGAGATATTTTCCGAAAATTCCGTGTCCGGGCATGGATTGTGTTAAAAAATAATCCATTTCTACCCACTTACAATTGAACCATTTTCTAATATCTTTAACGAAAATTTTTGCCCAACCTAAATAATCGTCCCATTGTTCTTGCCAAGCTATCATTAAGGATTCGTTTGCCAAAGAGGTATGATCTTTGCCCCTTAAATAAATTTCCGATCTTACGTTCGCTTTCATCCACAAAGGAGGCATTCTGGCAAGCACCTGCACTTGACGCCATTCTGAAAATTTACTTCTTTTAAATAAAGCAACATCAACTGCGAACAGTAAAACATTTTAAAAACTCTGACATTTATCAGGTTGATTAGATTGGTCATAGTACATTAATTTTATGTTTATTTTCGTCTACAATAAAATTTCCTTATTTGAAATTTAATAAGAATTGTTAAATTCTAAATTAATTTGATGTGAGTATTTATTACAATTTTTACTTACATGTTACGTTGCACTGCTGGAAACCAACTGCTGTCACAGACAGTGCGCGAAGCTTTTATGTATGGAACCTATTCCTGTTTTTACCAATGTATTTTTTTATGCGGTTTCCTGGGAAACTTATCTAGCGCATAAAAAATACAAACAATAAACAAAAAATAAGTTGTGATTTTCCTCTGTCCCACATAATAACACAACTTGCAAAACTACCAGGGCCTCCAACGTTTAAAAAACACCGCATTCGGAGGCTCCAGATTTAAATGAATTCTAATATGGATTCGAATTCAGAATAAAAATAGAAAAATATACCTATTGATTTGAAAAAATGAAATTGATCATCATCTGATCTTGAATTTGACCTTGACAAAACTTAAATTATGGTGCAAACATATAGTGTTTATAAAAAGATTTATTTCAGTTTTTGTTTCAATTTAAATCGAGCCATAAATAACTGAGATCCGCCTTGCGTCGTTTCTTATGTCGCACCCTGTATACTGAAACATGGCAGAATTCTTAAAACAGTATTGGAGGGGACAGTAGAAGAGAAAAATCCCGAAGAAAAATCTACGTTACAATACACCTCTCAAATAAATCAAGATCTCAATTTTCCCATGAGAGAGAGAAAGAGAGGAATGGAAAAGAATGATGAAAATCTTTCAACAAACCAATCGAGAAATTGTAAACCGAGAGAGAGAGAGAGAGAGAGAAAGAGAGAGAGAAATTAGTTTGTTCTAAATTTATTTCTTGCTTTTATAGGTTTCTTGCAATTCTATTTTTTATTAGTACTTTGAAATTCTTTTCTTGCATGCGTTTTTTTTGCCATGGAACGACATTGCATGGCACTTGTTTTAATTGTTTCACGATTTTTTATTATTGCAGCCAATGTGGTATATCAAAATTACGCGTGAGCGAAACGCGCGTGCTTTCACTTTTTTGAAAATCAATACCGAATCAAATAAAAACGTTTTTAAATGATTTGCAGAATCGACTGCAGTCCCATGCCAAGCCAACACAATTCTTGCCAAACGATAAGTTTAAAATCAAATGTATCGTTCATATAATTGTATCATTTTTTGTTTGCAGAGTTACAGACAGAGACAGTTTTGCTGTTAGCAACCATCTTGCTCTCATGCTTCTTCATATCACCGTTTGTTTAACAACAAATTTATTGTTTGTATAATTCTATGTTTATTTGTTTATTTGTTAACAGAGAGAGGAAGTGCTGTGGCTTTAAAAGTGCGTCTAGGAAGTCAACAAAAACAATTACTGTTTCTAGTTATTTACATGGTTATAAAAAATGTAAACAGTTTCATTTAACAAATCTATTTTTTCATTTTTTGACCCCTTATTTAACCTCCAAACAATACAATTTTAAATATAAAACAAGCATTTATGCCAGTTTTTGTTTCAATTTAAATCGAGCCATAAATAACTGAGATGCAGCTTGCGGCGTTTTTTACACCGCACCCTGTATACTGAGATGTGGCGGATTTCTTAAAACAGTATTGGAAGGGACAGTAGAAGACAAAAATCCCCAAGGAAGATCAATGTTACAATAAACCTGTCAAATAATTCAAGATCTCAATTGTCCCATGAGAAAGAGAGGAATGGAGAAGAACGGTGAAAATGTTTCAACAAACCAATCGAGAGATTGTAAACCAATAGTGAGAGAGAGAAAGAGAGTAAGAGAAATTAGTTTGGTCTAAATTTATTTCTTGCTTTTATAGGTTTCTTGCAATTATATTTTTTATTAGTACTTTGAAATTATTTTTTTTGCATGCGTTCGCTTTTTTAGCATCAAAACATAATTTAAATTACAAAACAATGTTCGGTCAACGCATTAAAAATTTAATTTCGATTGAAAAAAATAAAAAATATTAAATCAACATTTTTATGTAGGGAAACGTGTTCAACAGTGACACGCTTTTAACGAAACTGTTTTAAAGGTAATCCCGTGACTTTAATAAAATCAGTCCCCATCTGAATTTAAAATTAATAATAAAATTAGAATTAGGATTTTTTTGTAGTATAATTTAGAATTTGTTTTAGCATCAAAACATAATTTAGATTACAAAACAAAACGAGGGATTGCACTGTCGCTTCTTTACTATAAGGTAATATTTTTTGCTAATAACAAGAAGTGAGAAAACATTGATGTATTTTATTTATTAAAATTTTCGTACAAAAAACATTGTACAATCCTCCTAAAAAAAACATGCGCTCATGCGGGAACATACTTTTCGTAAATAACTATTTCCAGATTGGAGAATGCATTCCAAATTTAATGGCTCAATGTCCCAGTTCAGAAATTTAGTCGCAACTAATTTCTTTAGCGGAATTTATTGGGTATTGAAACATTTTCCAAATTCAATAAAAAAAAGTAAAACAGTTGCATTTAAAACATTTATTTAATCATTTTTTGACCCTTTATTTAACCTCCAAACAACACAAATTTTAATATAAAACAAGATTATTGCATAAAGAAAAATAATAAACCAATTACGACAAGTTATATATAGAATTCATTTATTGTTAACATCTGCAATGCGTTCTTATCCATCTCGTCCAGAGGGTTATTCTGCAGATGCAGCACTTTCAAATTGTGCAAATTATCAAATATAGTTTTTTTCAACCGTACGATTTTATTACTGAAAAACCAGACGTATTCCAACTTAACACAATTCTCAAACAACTTTTCGGGGATACTTGTGAGGTTATTTTTATACGCATGAAAAAGAATGAGTCGATTCAACCCCACCAACAAGTCTGCATCAAACACGGAAATTTTATTATCACTCAAATCGATTACTTCCAAATTCTCCAACCCTCTAAACAATTGAGGAGGTAACTTGGTGATGTTGTTTCCGTTCAAATGGATCTGCTGCAATTTCTTCAAACCCTCAAAGACGTTTCCCTCCAAACAAGTAAGATAGTTATAATTTAGGTTCAAACTAAACAGATTGGTCAAGTTGTTGAAAACCCCTTTTTCGAGGAAGGTCAGACCGCTGTAACTTAAATCCAATTTGGTAAGTGAAGAGAGGTTGTCGAAGATGCCAGGTGCCACGTAATTAATCTTTCTGTCTTTTATCCAGAGGTAGGTCGAATTACTACTAAGGTTCGATCGCAGATCCACTTCATTCAATTTTCGATGAGAAGCATCACTCACAAGAAGGTTTTTTAATCTTTGTATTTCCTTTTTGTTTAGATCTAATTCAGCAATTCGTTCGTTTTCTAATTTTTTTCCATTCGTTTCGACCGTAGCTGTTGCAAGCATTTCTTTAAGTTGTTGCTCAACTGATGCGGTTCTGTCTTTTTCAGTTTTAATATCTTTTTGTAATTTCTGAATTGCTTCCTCTTTCACTGTCATCATTTTATTAAGTTCAATTTTTGCATCAATCTTACAACTTGTCAAATAGTTTGTTAACTTCTGATTTTCAGATTTTGAAGTTTGCATATCTTTTTTGTGTTTATCTGATTCGGCGACTGCTTCTTCTTGTAGTTTCTGAATTGTTTCCTCTTTCTCTGTTATTATTTTGTTAAGTTCAGTTCTTGCATCTTCACAATTTGCCAATTCGGTTGTTAACTTCTGATTTCTAGTTTTTAAATTTTGCACTTCTGTTTTGCGTGTATCTGATTCAGCGACTGCTTCTTCTAGTAATGTTTGTAATTTCTTAATTGCCTTCTCTTTCTCTGTTATCATTTCAGGTTTTGCATCAACCTTACAATTTGCCAATTCGTTCTTTAACTTCTGAATTTCATTTTTGTTTTCCTTTAATTGCTTCTCCAGAAAAGTCGTTGATGAGTCAATTTTGTTTGTTAGTCCTTTGATTTGAACTTCAATTGCCTTTTGATTATCAAATTGATTTACCAATTTGTCCACTTTCGTCATCATTAATTCTTGCCATTGACCTTCGACCGCATAGAATTTTGCTGAGCTTCTTGGTTTTTGGGGTTCTGTGTTGACGGGACAATTTGTGTCTAATCCTTCAGCTAACTCCGCCACTTCATCGTTATTCGTACTTGACGCCATTCTGAAAATTTACTTCCATTAAATAAAGCAACATCAACTGCGAACAGGAAAACATTTTAAAAACTAAAATGCGATCGTGACATTTATCAGGTTGATTAGATTGGTCATAGTACATTAATTTTATGTTTATTTTCGTCTACAATAAAATTTCCTTATTTAAAATTTAATAAGAATTGTTAAATTTTAAATTTATTTGATCTGTCAGTATTTATTGCAATTTTTACTTACATGTTACGTTGCACTGCTGGAAACCAACTCCTGTCACAGACAGTGCGCGAAGCTTTTAAGTATGGAACCTATTCTTGTTTTTACCAATGTATTTTTTTATGCGGTTTCCCGTGAAACTTATCTATCGCATAAAAAAATACAAACAAATAAACAAAAGATAAGTTGTGGTTTTCCTCTGTCCCAAATAACAACACAACTCACACAACTACTAGGGCCTCCAACGTTTAAAAAACATCGCATTTGGAGGCTCCAGATTTAAATAGGTGAAATCGCCTTAAATGAATTCTAATATAAATTCGAATTCAGAATAAAAATTCTTCTTCTATATTAATTTGATCTGAGAGTATTTACTGCAATTATTATTTACATGTTACGTCGCACTGCTGGAAACCAAGTGCGGTTTCAGTGAATCAAAAGTTTTTATCGTTACCTCAAAGTTTAAATTTATCTATAAACTCATTTGATGCAAACAAATTATTACACAACACTTCGAATCATTTTATTCACGGTACAAACTATTAAATTTACATTTCGCATAATATTATATTATAACAATTCCATTTTAAACCGTTGCTTCAATATTGTAATTTCTCCACTGTCTCTCAAATTATCTTATTTTCGTTGCCAATGTATCAACATCGTCCAAAGATACACAAACTGTTCGATAGAATCGATAGACGATTGCAGTATGTGTATACAGTAGCAGCAAAAGTAATGCAACAATTCAATACATCTGAAACTGTCGAGTTTTGACGAAAATCCAAAAACAAGTTCGTTTTTAAATTTAATTTCACATCTTCCAAAATAATGACATCTTTTTTTTTAATATTATTTTCTCACGACTTTGAGAGATTCTTGAATTGTCCCAATGATAGTATACTAATTTTAACCCCTAACTTGCAATAATTATGCTGACTAAAAAACAATTTTCTCTTGAAATTATTCACAGCAATATTTGAGGAGCAGACTTTCAAATTGCATGTTGTCCATTTTTACAAATTTACAGGAGAAGCAAAATACTGTTACAGACTAACTAATCGCGAGAAAAAATGCTGCTTAGTATAATAATAATGTCATCATGTGTAAATATCTTCATCAGGAGTTTTGGTACAAGGAAGTCAAAACATAACTGAAAAAATCAAAATAGCTTTGTTTGGGTTGGTTGGACAAAATACGATTTGAATGTCGCCAAGTCAAATAAACAAAACAAAACTATGGTATTGTCTGGGATTTTAATAATAAAACAGTGATATAACGAATAAAAAGCTGCTATATTAATACCAAGAACAACCTTAGGTTAAAATAAATTTCATGTTATTAAAAAAAAATTGTTTCCATTAAACTTTTTAAACAAATTCATTATCATCATTTTCAGCGCATTCACACACTTCGGCAGCCTCTTCTTGCTTTTGAAGATCTTCATTTTTACTGTTCGCTGCAACAGCTGTTTCAAAAATTTCAGTCATCCATTTTAACTCCGGGTCTGTGTCGTACCATTCGTCTCCAGATAACGTGACAAGTAATTTTTTAAACTATCAAGTTTTTTTTGTTTGATTTGATGTCCTAGAGGTAATTCAGAAAGTACGATTTGATCCAAACACTTACAGGTTTTAGCAGAGTTTGGAATGTTTTTGTTGGAACATCGGATCGATATAAGACTTCAGATTTCATCACTACTCCTGAAGTCGACCTCTTTTTAATGATTATTACTTGGGCAATTCTTCCTTCATTAATTTATGGAACTTGGAGGCTCTAAATTTGTGAACTTTTAACTGGGTTATTAATTGGTTTTTATTGATATTATCCTTGGCATTACTGATTTGTGTGCTTGTTCTAACACAATAATTACATACGTCTGTAGCCGGGTTACCAAAATTAAAATTATTCTGCTAAAGTATTTGTAATTAACTTTTTTGTCTTCGGTCACTTTTGCATTGTACAAATTCCAAAGCTTAGCAATACTGTATTCGGCGGATAAGTATATTCTTCTTGTTTTCCGACGACCACAATGGCTTTCTTTACCTTTTAATTGAGTAATGAACCTTTTCACCTCCGTGAATTTCTCAATATTTTTTTGGGACTTTCTATCACCGCCTCTTGTTTCAACAAGTTGAGATCCTATTGTTATTTTTTGTCATATTGTATTGATGCGCCTTTGCGAAACACTAAACAGAGCTCTAAATACTTTCTGGCACACCTGGTTTTTACTACCTTTTATAAATACCTGCGAAAGATGAGAAATACTATTGTTGACAAACACTTTCAAATGGCTACTTACAAAATAATTAACAGCAAAATTACGAGCTTTTCCATCTTCTTTTCGACTTGGTTTCCGCTTTGGTTTTTTAATTTCCATATAGCTTGCAAGCATGTTGTTTTGCGTAATTTTGCTTGGATTTTCAAAAAAAGTTTTACGAATTTTTAGCACATCTTCTTTTAATATTTCTTGACAACCTAAATTACTATTATTATGCTTACAAACTATGTTGAAATTGTTAAGTTGTGAAGTTAATGACCAAATTTGAATATCTTTAAAATTAACAGCAATACATTAATAACATTTTTAAAAATTTTAACCTTAAATTTACCTTTTTTTCTTTTCTTTCACGCGATGTTGTAGACCTTTTTCTTTTTCTACTACCTCTGTCGATGCTATCACTAACAATATGTTCACCTTCTAGAACTTCCATTTAAAACAACAAACAACTTCTATTGTTAATAATGTATCCACAGCACAACACACTAGAAGGTTTTCTAACGAAATGAACGACGCATCACAACGCATTTTGTCCATTGTTTTTGGACAAAATGCACTTTGAAAGTATAACGAAACTGGACTAAATTCCGTTTGTTTGTCTAGCTGGTTTTTCCCCTTTAATAACACGAACATTTAATGCAGATTGACAGTCCAAGTGCTTATAAAAAAGTACCATTTTGACCTTACGAATACAGTGCCGCCTTTTTCTCAAATATGGAAAAACTGGACAAAATACAATTTGAAAGTCTGCTCCTCATTTTACACATTTCTTTATTTTAACTTTGCTCCCTGTAAGAAGTTTTAAAATTATTTCTAATCTTTTGATAGATAGACAATTTTTAGAAATTAAAAATCGTCAAAATAATTGTTTTTATTTAAATTTTTGATGAAAGAATTAATATAAATGTAGTAGTAACAAAACTTAAAAATGTTGCGGAATAAACGTGGTTTTGCCTGCGCCATTAACCCGCGAGAAGGCGCACCTTAAAATGTGACACGGATAGGCGCACGCGAGCAAAATGCTCACGCTGTTTCAAATGTAATTTGTTGCCTAATTCTACTATACATTGAAAAGAAATGTATAGATATAAGCAAGAGAGCAAATATGTAGTATGAAAAAGTAAGTTTTATTAAGTCTTAACTAACACAAATTTGGTTTTTAACACAAATATAAAATATTTTTAAACGTTGGCTTTAATTTTAAGCAGTCTTGGAAAAAAGGCTATATAAAAAAAGAACATAACGTTAATTTAAAAAAAATATTCCGTTCTTGAGTCTGGAAGAATGTGCCTCTCAAAACACATATTGCACATGAACGTCACGTGCTCGGTACAGAGTAATTTTTGGCACAAATAGCATGCTTTTTTTGAACGTCTATTTTTTCTTCTGGGACACATGGCACAGAATCCGCTAGGTCCAGGCTCTGCTTCAGCGCTAGAAACTGATACAAATTGCTTCATGGTAAATTTCAAGTCAAATGATATATTCTGCATGCTACTTCGTCGCAAAATGTGTGGTTTTGCCAGTTCCATAGCCACGTTTTTCAGGAAAACACGTCTGTCAATCAACTGCTGTGTGTTCGCTTTATAAATTATTTGCGAATTGATACCCGTTATGTTTAAAATGGTAAAAAACAATCGCATTGGCCACCTTGATGTAATTCTTGCAACGGAGTAGTCTTCCTTCATGTGGTCTACGGTGTCCACACCGCCTTTAGTACAATTGTAAAACGTTACAATTTCAGGTTTACCTTCATCCCCTGTCTCTCGATCTATAGCATCATCATCGTGAAGTGAAGACAACATGAGAACAATCTTCTTTGTTTTCTTTTTAGGTACATACGACAAAATCACATTGTTGTCATCAAAGCCAAAACTGGAACTAGGTTTTGGTCTATCCTTGGTTGACAAAAAAAAAGATGGAATCTCTCTTTTATTTTTTCGAAGTGTCCCCACTGCTGTTGTTCTGTGCACACTTCTCAACTCATCAAATAGCGGTATGGATGTAAAATAATTGTCCATTGTTATATTTCTTCCCGTATTCAATATAGGTCTTGCCATTCTCTTGACAACTTCAGCAGCCGAATTGCTCAAATGATAAGGACCTGCTGGTTGTTTCCCGGCATATATTTCTAAATTGCTTGTATAGAGAGTTTTAACATCCACAAGCGCATATATTTTTATACCGTATTTAGCCGGTTTATTAGAGATGTAAACTCTAAACTTACAACGTCCTCTGAATCCCTCCAACATTTCGTCTATAGTGCAATACTGGCCAGGTGTATAATTTTGATTACAATGAGCAACAAACTCTTAAAAAATTTCTCTGATAGGTGCAAGGTTATCTGTTTCTTTTCTGACTTTGCGAGTATTTATATTATCAAAACGTAGTACCCGTAATAAAAACAAAAAGCGTTTTATGGACATTGTTGCTTTAAAAAAATCACATGCTGTACCATCATCAAGCCACATTTCTTTTACATTTAAATGGCTTACCTTTTTCAAACCAGCCATATACAACACTCCCACCAGTGCCTTTATTTCAATTGCATCTGTAAATCTACAGTCTCGTTCCCGAGAAAACTTCTCATGCAATTTTTCGATATATATATTTGTGTACATAACTATTTTGTCAATCATTCCATTATCCAAAAATAAAGAAACGCATTGTAAGGGTGTATTTGAATTTTTAGCTACACCTTTGACTCCCGGTAAATGGATCACGATATTACAACTCCTCGTACGTACATTACGAGGACCCTTGTACTTGAGCCATTTCGTTGTCCCATCCTTCCCAGTGTAAAATGGAGTTTTACCTCTTGGCTCGTTTAACGGCGGAGAGGTTGAGATATTATCTGCAGATTCGTCTGAAGATTGCTCTGTGCCTGTTTCGTGAAGGCTACAAATATCTGAACAGTCGCTTTCGAGGTCATCTGCACGACCTTGGTTTTCTTCTTCAGGATCTGATGTTAACTCGCCATCGAGAGGTTCTTCTAACCACAAAGCAATTTGAAGGTCTCGAGTATTACGGCTGTCTCCCATTTTACACGTATGTGTTAGCTACAAAACAAAAACTATTTCTATACGGTATGTTTTTTTTTATTGCCAATTGAATTTATGAACATTTTAATGCAAATAAACAAGAATAATCATAGTAACAATTAAATAAATATAATACATCGCTAAAAAAAATATGCTAACGTGTGTAGTGGACCCGGAAGTACTTGCAGACTTGTTTTGCACTTTGTTTCAAAGCAAATGACGAGAGATAATAACAATTTACACTTATTACACTTATTTACACTATAACCACGAAGGTTGCTGGTGAAGTTCTAAAATGGGTCGAAAATTTGTATATATATACAGTCTATTCACGATAAGCTTGCTGTGGTGCATGCAATTTTTCAAATCAGTTTTACGTAGGACTACCTATCAGTGCTTTGTAAAATGTACCCTTTAAAGTATTGCATTCAATGTTAAAATAAGATATGTTTGAGAACCACTAATTTTGACCAACTTAACAATTATTACTTCCTGTCTGATTATCTACAGTAAATAAATTCTTTGATGGACACTGGTTTATAGCGAGTTAACAGTTTGTTATCTGTAAATCAATACGACTCAAAATATATCAACTGAAGTCGCTTATTGTATCCAAGCAAGCAGTCAAATTGGTTACCTATTTAGGGTTAAGCGAAAAAATACTATAGTATCGTTACTATTGTATGCAATATTGTCGATCGGTACTTAAGTCATTTTGAAATCTGGAAGTCGTAGGCATCGCGGTAAATCGTAAGATAAACATCGGCGCCAATAAATGTCAAAATTCAAATGTCATCGTCAATATACAATTGTTGGCGCTAGCATACAATTATCGGCATCAACCGGCTCTTTACTTGCACATGGATTGGCGCGCGATGAGCAAAATGCCGCGTGACAGTGCACGACTCCAAGAAACACCTCACGATGCGGTCGTGTTGACACTAAGCGGCACACAAATTGCATCAATAAAGATAGGATTAACACTTAGAAAGGTACCTAAAGGCTTGAGGCTTTACGATATCGGTAACATCGAAAAATATCACATTATATTTTTGCGTGAGCAAAATGCTCATAGCGCGCCTTCTCGCGGGTTAAAGACAGTGCTTCTAAACCTGATGGAAGAATATCGTTTTTTTACTTTCCAAGAGATTTAACCCTTATCCGGTCAAGGTGAGTCCGTTGGACTCAACGACCCACTTTTTTTCAATTATTTCAATTAATATATGCGGAACATCAAATTCTTTTTGTGACTTCTTCTAAAATCCTAATTGACATATGTATCCACTGAAAAAATAAATTAAAAATATTCCATAATGCAAAAAATAAATAAATAAAAATTTCCGAACGTAAGCGCCCAGTATGAGTTCAGCAGACTCGTCACATTTTTATGGATATAATAATGCAGACTTGCATATTTGTTAATACGTGCTATTATGTTGTGATTATTAGTAGTTTACGAGTCACTAGGTAACAACGTCCCTCTATAATATTGAATTGTCAGCGATTTTATGACAATTTAAAATCTAGATCTGGTACGTACTGACCGTATAATTCTTGTACATACCTACCTAATTATTACAATTTTTATAGAACATTTCAGCTACTGTTTAAAAATAATTAAGTAAATGGCAAGTAAGGGACTTATTCGCGAACAACTGCAAGAAATTATTGTCAATTTGTCAAGCGTCGAAGAGGCAAATAGCACCATTCAATCCAATGCTGAATCTGTATCTGCAGATGACTACATATCTCTGGCTAGTGAGGAAGCCGATGTTCAAAACATTGACAGTAATGAAATTGAAAATATTGAAGAGGTAGGTGCCCATGTTATGACTGGAAAAGATGGTACAAAGTGGACGGATAAGCCTGATGTCATTGGTCGTACTAGGGCATGGAATATAATAAGAAGTCGTTTACACAAGGTTTGCCTTCCACCAGGAAAAGAATTAGAAAATCCTTTGGATTCTTTCTGTCTATATATAACAGATGAAATTGTAGCACAAATTGTAAAATTTACAAATACTGAAGCAATCCGTGTTCTATCTGCAGAAAAATGGAAATGTTGCGACAAAATAGAGCTTGACGCGTTTTTTGGACTTTTGCTCACTGCCGGCTATTTGAAATTTAATAATACTAGCTATGATGTGTTTTGGAGTTCTTTTTATGGCCCTCCAATCTTTCGAGCAGCAATGAGTTTGAATAGATTCAAAGCACTGCTGCGCTTCATTAGATTTGACGATAAAGAAACTAGATCAGAACGCCGTAAAAAAGACAAACTTGCTGCCATTCGAGATATATGGACTGAAGTAAATAACAATTTGAGAAAATATTATATGCCTGGGAAAAATATAACCGTGGATGAGCAACTAAACGGTATCCCTTACTGTGGCAAAGAAGGTAATAGCGTTACCCATGGGCTTGGCAAAAAAGTTGTAGAATCACTTACTCAACCATATTACAGGACACACAGAAACGTAACCTTTGACAATTATTTTACTGATTTAACATTAGCACAAAATTTACGTTCAAATGGACTTACTATGGGTTGTAATATAGACCAGAATAATATTTCTGAGTTATTATTGGATTCCGAGGAATCTTGGAAAACTGTAACCAACATGATGCGGGACATTATGCGTGGAAAACAGCAAGAGGAATTTCGTAGGGAGGAACTCCTCGTCAGAGATGATGTGATATCAGATTCTGACGAAGATTGAAGGTTAAAGGTTGTGTGATTGAGAGAATGAATGTATATGAGGTATTTTGAATAATTTTTTCTTTTTTCTTTTTTCGATCTGTTTGAAATTTTTTAGAAACGTCAAAATTTACCAATTGAAGATTTTTGTAATTTTTTGCTCGTGAAGCGTTTATAGTAATTATTAGGAGCAAATAAGTTTCATTTAATTTTCGTAAAGTCGCGAGACGGATTCCATCAGTTTATTTGTAAAGTTACGGCGAAAAGAAAGAACAAAACATTCATTCCAAAAGAATTTCAACCAGGTAATCTTCGTAAAGAAAGTTCATCAATTTTCGGGTTTACCAAGAATGCAACGCTTGTATCTTATGTACCTAAACCTCGAAGGAGTGTAATTGTGCTATCAACAATGCATTTTTCAAAAGAACTTAGTGATGTAAAAAATAAGTCCGAAATGATTATGTACTTTAATAAAACAAAAGCTGGGGTTGATACCCTAGATCAGATGGTTCATGAATATATGTGCAAAAGACGTACAAACCGTTGGCCTTTTGCTTTTTTTATGAATTTGTTAGATGTGGTAGGAGTAGCATCTTATGTTACGTGTAGAAACTTAAATCCCGAATGGAATGATCAAAAACACGAGAAAAGGCGTTTGTTTCTCGTTTCTGTGGCTGAAGCACTTGTAATACCACACATACAGAGACGCAAATGTTTTGGCCTACAGAAAGACGTAAGGACGGCTATAAAAAGATTTTTACCAGAAGAACCAAAAGAAATACAACCAAGCACTTCTGGAGGTACGCATGCTAAACGAAAATGCCATATATGTCCCTCAAAGAAAAGCAGAATGCAAAAGCAGAGATGCAACAATTGTGATAATTCGATGTGCAATGAACATTCCACAATAACTCGTATCTGTTTCAAGTGTTCAAATAAATAAGAGAATTTTTTTTATTAACCTTTGTATTTTTATTCAACGCATTAATAATTTGTTTACATTATTTTTGTGTCTAATATCTTGCTTATTTATTTATATATTTCGACATTATTTTACTTTAGAAAAGTTAAACTATGAAGAAAATCGAATTTTTAAGTATCGAGTCCGATGGACTCCGACTGTACGTCCGCGTTAGTAAAAAATACTGTTCGGATGAGGGTTAAACTGGTAAATATTTTTATTGGAATTGTTTCTTCCTGTGAAAATAATTACAAGTTGTGGAAAAGAGACTCATGCAATGTTTATAATAATAATAATTTTGTTTGTATCAGGCGTTCTGACTGGATTGAATCCTGCAATCGTCCAGAATTAATTGGGAAAGATGAAAAATGTTTAAAACGAAAAGGATTATGTGCAAAACATTTTGGAACGCATATTTTAAAATGATTTGCAGAATCGACTGCAGTCCCATGCAAAACCAACACAATTCTTGCCAAACGATAAGTTTAAAATCAAATGTATTGTTGATATAATTGTATCATTTTTTGTTTGCAGAGTTACAGACAGAGACGGTTTTGCGGCTAATCAACAATCTTGCTCTCATGCTTCATCTTCATCACCGTTTGATTAACAACAAACTTATTGTTTGTATAATTCTATGTTTATTTGTTTATAAGGAGTAACAGAGAGAGGAAGTGCTGTGGCTTTAAAAGTGCGCCTAGGAAGTCAACAAAAATAATTACTGTTTGCAGTTATTTATATGGTTATTTTGTTTAAAAATAAACGTATAGGAAATCAACATGTTTTTGTGTTTCGAACGACTAAATTAAAAATTTTAATATTTGAGGAATAAAAAAAGGTTTCGTCTGAAGTGTTTTAAAAATGATTATCTTGAGATTTCCTATAATTGCGCTTTGATGAAGAAAAACTAAATTTTGTTTAAGTAAATTATTTATTTTGGCAATATTCCCCGGTTCTGCGGCTATGATTGTATTGAAGCGCGCTACTGACTGACTGTAAGGTAAAATTCTTTGCTAATAAGAAGAAGTGAGAAAACATTGATGTATTTTTTTAATTAAAATTTTCGCCCAACTTTAAAACATGCGCTCATGCGGGAACATATTTTTCGTAAATAACTATTTCCAGATTGGAGAATGCATTCCAAATTTAATGGCTCAAAGTTTCAGTTCAGAGAAATTTAGTCGCAATTCATTTCTTCAGCGGAATTTATTGTGTATTGAAAATTTTTCCAAATTCAATAAAAAAGTAAAACAGTTTCATTTCAAAAATTTATTTAATCATTTTCTGACCAGTTATTTAACCTCGAAACAATACAAATTTAAATATAAAACAAGATTATTGCATAAACAAAAATAATAAAGCAATTACGCCAAATTATATTTTAAAAGTTTTGATTGTTAACATCTTCAATGCGTTCTTATC
Source organism: Dascillus cervinus (assembly GCA_949768715.1). Taxonomy (NCBI): domain Eukaryota; kingdom Metazoa; phylum Arthropoda; class Insecta; order Coleoptera; family Dascillidae; genus Dascillus; species Dascillus cervinus. The sequence continues at coordinate 14,098,271 of OX458321.1, read as the reverse complement.
CATCTCGTTCAGCGGGTTATTCTGCAGATACAGCCAGTTTAAATTGTGCAAACTATCAAAAATAGTTTTTTTCAACCGTACGATTTTATTACTGTAAAATTGAACGCGTACCAACTTAACACAATCCTCGAACAACTTTTCGGGAATGCTTGTGGGGCTATTTTCATGCGCATAAAATTCAGTGAGCTGATTCAACCCCACCAACAAGTTTTCATCAAACACGTAAATGTTATTAAAACTCAAATAGATTAGCTCCAAACTTTCCAAGCCTCTAAACAATTGAGGAGGTAACTTGGTGATGTTGTTCTTGTACAAATAGATCGTCTTCAATTTCTTCAAACCCGCGAAGACATTTCCGTCTAAATAAGTGAGATAGTTATCATTCAGGTTCAAAGTAATCGAAAAAAACAGGTATACAGTGTCAACGTGATCAGACGTGTTTTTGTCGGCTCCGTGCAGGTTGTGCAAAAATTGATTTGGTTTTGAAGATCTAATAGCTGGAAGTACTTGTGAATTGTACAGTTAGTGTTTGTGTTCGAATTTCGTGTGTTTTTCGCTTGATGATGTGTGGTTTTTGTTGAAAATGATGTATTTTTACTGTTTAATTGACATTTTTTATTCAGTCAAAATATATTAATTTTTTGACATTCGGTCGTCAAGGAAAGTGCGGTGGAAGGGTGTTTTGATTTTATTTATTTGAAGTTTTTTTAAAGTGACATTGACACTAAGTGATTCTGTCATTTCTATGGGGGACGATTCGATTAGGTCGAGTATACAAACTGACATTGACTTTGAAAGTGACACAAGTGAAATTGACAAGAGAATGGACGACAGAATGAGTGTCAGTAAAGTCCTGGAAGGCAAGATCGTTGAGGCACTTTTGGCAAAGGTGCGCAAGATAGAGAAGGAAGCGAGGGAGAGGAAGAATCTCTATAGTCCCATTAAGGCCGCTCTGAGGGAGATGGCGAAGATGGCGGATGACTTAGAGCGGTTGATGAAAGTAACCAGAAAGGCCGCCAGGGAGGTTGATCAGGAGGCTCCTGGAGTGAATAAGGGCCATGGAATTAAAGTATTAACGAAGGAAGCAAGCGTGCAGACCAAAAGCGCGTGCGCGGAAACTGCCAGTGAAGTGAGCTTGCGACTGGAAAGCAGGGACACTCTCAAAATGGAGGCGGTAAAGAACTCACCCCCTCGGAATAATATGACAGCGGCTTCGTCAGAAACCGGAGGTGAAGCAACCACGAAGGAGATGTTGTGGACGAAGGTGCTCGGCAGGAAGGCGGCAACTGTCCCGAATAAAAGGGCTTCATTCAGGATAAAGCCGGAGGCAGTGGCCATCAAAAGCAAGGGGGATGCCACTTATTCGGAAGTAATACGACTCGCAAGGACTAAGCTGGACCCACAAAAAATCGGGGTTGAGGTTCTGAAGGTGAGGAGAACCAGAGCGGGCGAAGTTCTAATCGAGGTGAAGGGCGGAACTGAAAAGAGTGAGCTCCTCAAGGGAGAGTTGGAGAAGGTGCTGGGAAAACAGGTGGACATACGAACATTGACCACCACCGCTCAAATTGAGATATGGGACATCGAGGAGGGCACAGAGGAAGGCGAAGTTGTCTCGGCGCTCGCAGGGGCGACACTAGCGGGAGCGGGCAATTTCCAAGTGAGGACATTAAAAACAATCCGCCCGGGAGTAATGCTGGCTGTAGTCTCGATGCCTGTCAGACTTGTCAATCAGGTGATGGAGGCGCAAAGGGTGAAGGTTGGTTGGACGAATTGTCGAGTCAGACATAGATGCAATGTGGTTACGTGCTTCAGGTGCTAAGGGTATGGGCACATTGTCAGTAACTGCACAGGCCCGGACAGAACAAATCATTGTCACAGGTGCGGTGAGGAGGGACATAAGTTCAAGGAGTGTCGGAATGAGACGTACTGCTGGCTGTGTAAAGAGCCGCACAGAGCAGGCAGCTTTGCTTGTAAAGTGCTTAAGGAGGCGGCACCAACCAACCGCCTATGAAGCTCCTGCAAATTAATTTGAATCGATGTAGGGCAGCGCACGACCTGCTTCTGCAAACGACTGCGGAGATGGAGGTGGACGTCATCATGGCAAGCGAGCCCAATAAAAACATCGTGTCGACGGGATGGTACGTTGACGCAAAGGGTGATGCAGCCATATTTGTCCGAACAACGGTACAGGTAGATGAGGTGGGGCCACAGCATGACGGTTTCGTGTGGGTCAGGCTGGGGCAGGTTCGCCTGTACAGCTGCTACTCATCACCTAATATTGATGACATTGAATACATACGATTTCTGGAAGAGCTCGAGGCGGACATTGTCGTGGCGGGTGACTTCAATGCCAAGTCGAGCAGCTGTGGCTCTGACAGAATTGATGGGAGAGGCGAGGAGCTAGCAGCCGCAGTGGAGGGACTGGGGCTGGTGGTCTGCAACACTGGAAGGACTGCGACCTTTAGGAGGAATGGCAGCGAGTCGGTGCTGGATGTCACATTTGTGTCGGGTGACCTGGCGGGACGCATAGTCAACTGGCGTGTCCTGGAGGAGGAAACCCTCAGTGACCACTACTACATCACATATAGCCTGGTTGCCACTCGGATGCGACCAAACTATGCCCCTCAGAAAGGCTGGGCGGTCAGAGAAGGTGGCAGAAGCAGCAGAGGCGGAGGCGACAGCGCTGGAAGTCATCACGGCAGCGGGATTAACGCTGGAGCAGCATGCGGCAGCATTCACCAAGGCCATGACACGGGTGTGTGATGAGGCCATGCCACGTAGAGGAGGGCGGAAGGGAAGGAGGCCGGTCTACTGGTGGTCAGAGGAGATAGCGGCCTTGCGGAAGGCCAGCAATGCGACGAGAAGGAGGTACCAAAGGGCGGCGAGGCGCGCGAAGCCGGTAGTCACGGCGGACCTACATAGCGAGGCGAAGGCTGTAAAGAAGGAGCTAGTCTGGGCAATCAACGCGAGCAAGAAACGCTGCTGGGAAAGCCTGTGCGAGGAGATAGACCAGGACGCCTGGGGCCTCGGGTACAGGATTGCCACGAAAAAGCTTGTCGGGAGAAGTCCAATTCCAGGGCTGCCGGAACGGATAGACCAGGTGGTCAGCACACTATTTCCGGAGAGAGAGCTACCGGAAAAGGAGCAAGAAAGGGCAGATGAGGAACAACCCCCGCCGGAAATCACCAATGAGGAGCTATCGGAGGCCGGTAGGAGTCTTGGAAGAGGCAAGGCGCCGGGCCCAGATGGAATCCCGAATGAGGTGCGTGCAATTGTGCTGCAGCAGCGGCCGGGGATGGTCCTGAGCATCCTCAACAGGCGCGTGCCCGTTGTGCATGCTCAACTCATGGGGAAAGCTGCTGGAAAAGGTACTGCTCAAAAGGATTCAGCAGGGAATCACGGACGCAGGGGACTTCTCGGAGCATCAGTACGGCTTCAGGAGAGGGCGATCCACCCTGGACGCCATTCAAGTTGTGAAGGGGATAGCTGAAAATGCGAAGCGGGGAACCTGGCGCACCAAGCAATATTGCATCATGGTCACCCTTGATATCAGGAATGCCTTCAACTCCCTGTCCTGGGGGGAGGTGCTCCAAGCGGCCGCAGCGTGGAAGCTGCCTCCGTACTTGAGAAGGTTGCTGGCGAGCTACCTGTCGCAGAGAAAGCTCATGATAACGGTCAATGACGAAGAGCGGAGCTGGTGGCTGTCGTGCGGAGTACCACAGGGTTCGGTCCTCGGACCTACATTGTGGAACATGGTATACCACGACCTTCTGCGACAGATGACGCCCCCAGGGGTGACCATGGTGGCCTTTGCCGACGACCTCGTCGTGATAGGTGCGGATAGGGATGCAACGCAGCTCGAGGCCAAAATAAATACAGCACTCGGGACGATTGCGGGCTGGTTGCAACAGCACAGTCTAGAGGTGGCACCGGAAAAGTGCGAGTGGATGGTGCTCTCGGGCAGGAGGGCACATCCTCCAACCACCATCAAAATTGGGGATGCCGACATAGTCAGGGCGGTCCAAACTAAATATTTGGGCGTCACATTGGATCCATCCCTCCGTATGATGCCGCACGTAAGAGACGCGTCGGCGCGAGCGGCCAGGATGTCGAGCTCACTGACTAAATTGATGGCTCGAATAGGCGGCCCGAAGGGGAGAAGACGGAAGCTGTTGGCCAGCGTCGTCAATTCGATAGCACTGTATGCAGCTCCGTGCTGGGTGGAGGCGCTCAAGTGGGAGAAAGCCAGGGAGGCGTTGATCAGGGCCCAAAGGCCAACCAATCTGGCAATCATCCGGGCGTACAGGACGGTATCGAACACGGCAGCTGGCGTTCTAGCAGAAGTCATCCCGTTAGACCTGCTGGCGGAGGAAAGGACCAGGGTGTGCACGGAAACAAGGGGAAAGGACCTGTTATCGAGAAGGCGCATCAGGGCGGAGGAAAGGAAGACCACGATCTGTAGCTGGCAGACGAGGTTGGACAGCGCAGCGACGGGCAGGTGGACGAAACGATTGATCCCGGAGTTAAGTCCGTGGCTGTCCAGGAAGCACGGCGAGCTCACCTACCGACTCACTCAGCTCCTTACGGGACATGGGTGTTTTGGCAAGTATTTGCACGGAATCAAGAGGAGAGAATCGTCGGCATGTCAACACTGGGGGGAGGTGGAGGATGATGCTGAGCATACTTTGAGGTGGTGTGAGAGTTGGAGAGAAGGAAGGGAAGCGCTAGAGGCAATATTACAATGTGTTGTGGATGATACTGTGGTAACTGAAATGCTTAAGAGTCAGGAGAAGTGGGATGCCGGAGTGGAATTTGCGGAAAGGGTAATGAAAGGGAAGGAGGTGTTAGAGATGGAACTAGAAAGGGAGCAGTTGTGAACAGGAAACAGGAGAACGTTGCATAGCAACGGTTGTGGTGGGATGCACTTGGCATCGAGAGCAGCACAGCCTGAAGTAATGCAGGAGCCGTTCCGGGCTGTGTGGAGCTATGAAGGGGTGCGTTTAGTGGGTAGCGACCCATTCAGGGGAACCCCACAGTACCGGGTAAATTAATTAATTAATTAGGCCTGGTCTTCCAATAAGGAATTTCAACACCTCTACAAAAAAAAAAAAAAAAAAAAAAAGTAATCAGATTGGTCAAGTTGTTGAAAACCCCTTTTTCGAGGAAGGTCAGACCGCTGTAACTTAAATCCAATTTGGTAAGTGAAGAGAGGTTGTCGAAGATGCCAGGTGCCACGTAATTAATCATTCTGTTATTTATGACGAGGGAAGTCGAATTCTCACTTAGGTTCGATCGCAGGTCCACTTCATTAATTCTTCTATACAAATCATCACTCACAAGAAGGTTTTTTAAAGTTTCTATTTATTTCTTGTTTGGATCTAATTCTGATATTTCCTTCTCTAAATCGGATATTTCAGACTGAAGTCGTTTTATGGTTTGTTCGGTTCTCTAGGCTTCTTCTTCAAGTTTTGTTTTGATAGATGTTAGGCCATTCTTTTCGGCCGTAGCTGTTGCAAGCGTTTCTTTCAGCTGTTGCTCAACTGATGTGGTTCTTGTTTTCTCAATTTTAATATCATTTTGTAATTTCTGAATTGTTTCCCCTTTCTCTGTTATGATCTTGTTAACTTCAATTCTTGCATCAACCTTACAACTTGCCAATTCGTTTTTTAACTTTTGATTTTCAGATTTTGAAGTATCCATTTCCATTTTGTGTTTATCTGATTCAGCGACTGCTTCTCGTTGTAATTTCTTTATTGCTTCCTCTTTCTCTGTCATCATTTTGTTAAGTTCAGTTCTTGCATCTTCACAACTTGCCAATTCGGTTGTTAACTTCTGATTTCCAGTTTTTAAATTTTGCACTTCTGTTTTGCGTGTATCTAATTCAGTGACTGCTTCTTCTAGTAATTTTTGTAACTTCTTAATTGCTTCCTCTTTCTCCGTTATCAGTTCAGGTTTTGCATCAACCTTACAATTTGCCAATTCGTTCTTTAACTTCTGAATTTCATTTTTGTTTTCCTTTAATTGCTTCTCCAGAAAAGTCGTTGATGAGTCAATTTTGTTTGTTAGTCCTTTGATTTGAACTTGAATTGTTTTTATCTCGTCGTTCTTTCCCTCCAGTTGACTATCAAAATGATCTATTAATCTCTCCACTTTCGTCATCAATAATTCGTGTCTTTGACCGTCGGTCGCATAGCATTTAGCTGATCTACCTGAATTTTGTGGTTCTGTTTTGACGGGATAATTTGTGTCTAATCCTTCAGCTAATTGGATCACTTCATCGTTATTCGTAGTTGACGCCATTCTGAAAATTCACTTCCATTAAATAAAGCAATTGCGAACAGAAAAACATTTTAAAAACTAAAATACGATTCTGACATTTATCAGGTTGATTAGATTGGTCATAGTATATTAATTTTATGTTTATTTTCGTCTACAATAAAATTTCCTTATTTGGAAATTAATAAGAATTGTTAAATTCTAAATTAATTTGATCTGTCAGTATTTAATGCAACTTTTACTTACTTGTTACGTTGCACTGCTGGAAACCAACTGCTGTCACAGACAGTGCGAGAAGCTTTTAAGTATGGAACCTATTCCTGTTTTTACCAATCTATTTTTTTATGCGGTTTCCAGCGAAACTTATCTACCGCATAAAAAAATACAAACAATAAACAAAAGATAAGTTGTGGTTTTCCTCTGTCCCACATAATAAGACAACTCACACAACTACCAGGGCCTCCAACGTTTAAAAAACACCGCATTCGGAGGCTCCAGATTTAAATAGGTGAAATCGCCTTAAATGAATTCTAATATGTGACACACTATTGGATTCGAATTCAGAATAAAAATAGAAAAATATACCTATTAATTTGAAAAAATGAAATTGATTATCTGACCTTCAATTTGACTTTGAAAAAAATGAAATTATTGTGCAAACAAGATCTCAATTTTCCCATGAGAGAGAGAGAGAGAGAAAGAAAGAGAGAGGAATTGAGAAGAATGGTGAAAATGTTGCAACAAACCAATCGAGAGATTGTAGACCAAGAGAGAGAGAGAGAGAGAGAGAGAGAGAGAGAGAGAAAGAACGAGAAATTAGTTTGGGACGACATTGTATGGCATTTGCTTTAATTGATTCACGATTTTTTATTATTGTAGCCAAAGTGGTGTATCAAAATTACGCGGGAGCGAAACGAGTGTGCTTTCACTTTTTCGAAAATCAATACCGAATGAAATAAAGAATTGTCCATCTAATCACGCAATTACGAAACTTTGAAAAGTCTAAATACATATTAATTTTAATGCTTTCCAAAGATTTAATCGAATGTGCTACAATAAATGGAATTTTTAATTTTAATAAATTTAGTAACTGCATTTTAAACATTTCCAAAGTAAATTGTGGGAAAAATAAACGTAAAACCGCGTATTATCTGCATTTAAATGAGGCGGGACTGCAAAAATTGGACGTAAACAACGGGAAAACGTTAAATGCGGGGACGTAAAAACGGGGTTTCACTGTATCTAAAACTGTTGGAACCAAAAATACTAATTCTACTGACTACTTGATACCGCCTTTCAATTAATTTATAGATTGAATCACAATTTTGGGAATTATCGCGTCGTTCAGCAATGACGTTATAGCGAGGTATCGTTAACGGAGGTAACGTTAAGGGAGGTATTACTGTATTGCTGATTGGAGAATGCATTCCAAATTTACTGTGAATGTCCCAGTTTAGAAATTTAATCGCAATTCATTTCTTCAGCGGAATTTATTATTTTATTGAAACTTTTTCTAAATTTGGTAAAAAATGTAAACGTTGGATTTAAAAAATTTATTTAATCATTTTCTGACCCCTTATTTAACGTCCAAACTACAAATTTAAATATAAAACAAGATTGTTGCATAAAGAAAAATAATAAAGCAATTTAGACAAGTTATATTTCAAAATTCTTGATTTTTAACATCCTCAATGCTTTCTTATCCATCTCGTCCAGCAGGTTATTCTGCAGATACAGCGACTTCAAATTGCGCAAACTATCAAAAATAGTTTTTTTCAACCGTATGATTTTATTATTGAAAAGATGGACTTGTTCCAACTTAACACAATCCTTGAACAACTTTTCGGGGATACTTGTGAGGTTATTATTCGACGCACTAAACTGATTGAGCCGATTCAACCCTACCAACAAGTCTTCATCAAACGCGGAAATTTTATTATTATTCAAAACGATAATCTGCAAACTCTCCAACCCTCTAAACAATAGGGGAGGAATCATGGTGATGTTGTTGCAGTACAAATAAATACTCTTTAATTTCTTCAAACCCGCGAAGACGTTTCCTTCCAAGCAAGTAAGATAGTTGCCACGCAAGTCCAAAGTAATCAGATTGGTCAAGTTGTTGAAAACCCCCTTTTCGAGGAACATCAGACCGCTGCCATAAAAATGCAATTCGGTGAGCGAAGAGAGGTTGTCGAAAGTGCCAGGTGTCACGTAATTAATATTTCTGTTTTGTATACTGAGAGAGGTCGAATTGTCACGAAGGTTCGATTGCACGTCCACTTCATTCAATTTTCGATGAGAATCATCACTCACAAGAAGATTTTTTAAAGTTTCTATGTCTTTTTTGTTTGGATCGCATTCTGCTATTTGCTTCCGTAAACCGGAATTGTCAGACTGTAGTAGTTTTATGCGTTGTTCGATTTCCTTCATTTTTTCTTCAAGTTTTGTTTTCGTACATTTCATCTCACAATTTTCGGCCGTCGCTGATCCAAGCATTTCTTTCAGCTGTTGCTCAACTGATGCGGTTCTTGTTTTTTCCATTTTAATATCGTTTCGTAATTTCTTAATTGCTTTCTCTTTCACTCTCATCATTTTGTTAAGTTCAATTCTTGCATCATTGTTACAACTTGCCAATTCGGTTGTTAACTTCAGATTTTCAGATTTTAAATTTTGTATTTCTTTTTTGCGCGTATCTAATTCACCGGCAGCTTCTTTTTGTAAATTCTTTATGTCATTTTCCTTTTCTTTCAATGGCTTCTCCAGCAAAGTCTTTAATGACTCAATTTTGTTTGTAATTTCTTTGATTTGAGCTTGAATTGCTTTTTTGTAGTCATTCTTTTCTTTCAGGTGATTATCAAAATGATGTATCAATCTCTCCACATTTGTCATCAATAATTCATGCCTTTGACCTTCGGTCACATGGAATTTTGCTGAGCTACCTGGTTTTTCTTCTTTTGTGTTGACGGGATAATTTGTGTTAAATTCTTCAGCTGATTCGATTACTTCATCCTTATCAGTTCTTGACGCCATTCTGAAAATTTACTTTCATTAAATAAATCAACTGCGAACAGGAAAACATTTTAAAAAATAAAATACAATTCTTATCTTGGTCAGGTTGATTAGATTGGTCATAGTACATTAATTTTATGGTTATTTTCGTCTACAATAAAATTTCCTTATTTTGATATTAATAATAAGAATTCTTAAATTCTAAATTAATTTGATTTGTGAGTATTTATTACAATTTTTACTTACATGTTACGTTGCACTGCTGGAAACCAGGTGCGGTTTTAGTGAATCATAAATTTTTATCGTTATCTTAAAGATTAAATTTATCTACAAACTCATTTAATGCAAACAAATTATTGCCCAATTTACATACACTTCGAATCATTTTATTCAGTGTAAAAACTAATAAATTTACATTTAGCATTACTTTAATAACAATTCCATTTTAAACCGTTGCTTCAATATTGTAATTTCTCCACTGTTTCTCAAATTATCTTCTTTTCGGTGCCAATGTATCAACATCGTCCAAAGATACACAGACTATTCGATAGAATCGGTAGACGACTGCAGCATGCTTATACAGTAGCTGCAAAAGTAACGCAACAATTCGATATATCTGAAACTGTCGAGTTTTGACCGAAAACCAAAAACAAGTTTGTTTTCAAATTTAATTTCACATCTTCCAAAATAATGACATCTTTTTTTATTAATATTATTTTCTCACGACTTTGAGAGATTATTGAATTGTCCCAATGATAGTATACTAATTTTAACCCCTCACTTGCAATAATTATGCTGACTAAAAAACAATTTTTTCTTGAAATTATTCACAACAATATTTTACATATTTATTCATTTTAGCTTTGCTCCTTGCAAGAAGTTTTTAAATTAATTCTAATTTCCTGATAGATAGACAATTTTCAGAAATTGAAAATCGTCAAAATAACTGTTTTTATTCAAATTTTTGATGAAAGAATTAATGCATGTTTAAGTAAGTTATTTATTTTAGCAATATTCCCCAGTTCTACGCCTATGATTGTATTGGAGCGCGCTACTGACTTACGGGTTCCAAGATGCCGAAGGTCATTGAAACGAGGAACAAAGACAGAGACAAAGAGACCTCCCAATTGGTGGGTAAATTCAGCACCACGAAAAGGTAGAAAACAGGTTTATGAATAGACAAAATATTTCCAGAATTTCTAAAATTGTCGAAAGTAAGGTTGTAAAAACCACGTTTCACAATTATTTAGAAAGTCATTTTGTTTTTATTTCCAAGTTATTTAATATTTGTTTTTAGATTTTTTCAATTAAATTATTAAGTTTGTTTCAAAAGTGAAATAAAAACCAGGTAGTATTAAAAACTTGTAAGTAATTTTATTGATTCGTTAAAATTTTTCTTACAATTGCAAATTCTTTAAAATTTTGTAGATAATGATTATAATACACAGTTTATTATTTATTTATTGAAACAATTAAAAACAAATTGTGATAGTTGCAAATCATGTTTATTTTCAGATGATTTAGAACCACACAATTTTAACTGTATTGGACAAAACTAATTTTACCCGGTTTTCTTGTAATTTGCATTTTGATAAGATTCATACTCTATTGTTACATTTTTGTTTAAATGTTGTTGTCAAGAAATATATTTATCATTTCAATAATAAGATTGCAAAATTTGTTTCTGGAGCAAAGTAAAGTTGTTCTAGATAGATTAAATTCCGGTATTCCAATAACTTTTTGATAGAGTGCAGTCTTTTAATGGTTGGATTCTAATTATAGGAATATACATTTTCATAAATAACGATCGTCCTTTATTATACATATTGTTAGCTAAGTATTATTATTGTTATTATTTAGTTTTAATTGAATTTAATGGATTTTGTTGTTTACTGTAATGGTTAGAAAATATTAAATAAAAAAATATTAAATTTATTTGTCTCAATTATTTTGAAATGCCTATTATTGAAAAAGTGTATTTGTAATACTGATTTTAAACAACCCGCCGTTGTGGTTAGTTCACGAAGCGGCAATCGTAGCGTATCGAGGCACTCTACCCATTTCTCTCTACTGAATAAGCGCTCTCTTACTCTCTGGAGATAGCGAATCTTATGCATTTGCGACACACTGTTGCTTCTTTACTGTAAGGTAATATTCTTTGCTAATAACAAGAAGTGAGAAAACATTGATTTTTTTTTTTTTAATAACATTTTGGTACAAAATACATTGTACAATCCTCATAAAAGAAAAAAACTACGCTCATGCGGGAACATACTTTTGGTAAATAACTATTTCCAGATTGGAGAATGCGTTCCAAATTTAATGTCAATGTTCCAGTTCAGAAATTTAGTCGCAATTCATTTCTTCAGCGGAATTTATTGAAACATTTTCCAAATTCAATAAAAAAGTAAAACAGTTGCATTTAAAAAAATAATTTAATCATTTTCTGACACACGTTATTTAACCTCCAATCAATACAAATTTAAATATAAAACAAGATTATTGCATAAACAAAAATAATAAAGCAATTACGCTAAGTTATATATAGAAAGAATTGATTTTTAACATCTTCAATACGTTCTTATCCATCTCGTTCAGCGGGTTATTATTCAGATACAGCGTATTCAAATTGTGCAAACTATCAAAAATAGTTTTATTCAACCGTACGATTTTATTATTGAAAAGCCAGACTTTTTCCAACTTAACACAATCCTTGAACAACTTTTCGGAAATGCTTGTGAGGTTATTATTTCCAGCATTAAATGAAGTTAGCCGATTCAACCCCACCAACAAGTCTTCAACAAACACGGAAATTTTATTATAACTCAAATCGATTTCCTCCAAACTGTCCAACCCTCTAAACAATTGGGGAGGAATCTTGGTGATGTTGTTCTTCCACAAAGAAATCGCCTTTAATTTCTTCAAACCTGCGAAGACGTTTCCCTCCAAACAAGTAATATAGTTATGATTCAGGTACAAATCAATCAGATTGGTCAAGTTGTTGAAAACCCCTTTTTCGAGGAAGGTCAGACTGCAGTATTCCAAATTCAATTCTGTGAGTAAAGAGAGGTTGTCGAAGGTTCCAGGTGCCACGTAATTAATCTTTCTGTTAGTTATGACGAAGGAAATCAAATTACTACTAAGGTTCGATCTCAGGTTCACTTCACTCAATTTTCGATGAGAAGCATCACTCACAAGGAGGTTTTTTAATCTTTGTATTTCCTTTTTGTTTGGATCTAATTCAGCAAGTGGTTCGTTTTCTAATTTTTTTTCATTCGTTTCGGCCGTAGCTGTTGCAAGCATTTCTTTCAGCTGTTGTTCAACTGATGCGGTTCTTGTTTCTTCAATTTTAATATTGTTTTGTAATTTCTCAATTGCTTCCACTTTCTCTGTCATCATTTTGTTAAGTTCAGTTCTTGCATCATTCTTACAACTTGTCAAATCGTTTGTTAACTTCAGATTTTCAGATTTGGATGTTTGAATCTTTTTTGTGCTTATCTAATTCAGCGACTGCTTCTTCTTGTAATTTTTTGATTGCTTCCTCTTTCTCTGTCATCATTTTGTTAAGTTCAGTTCTTGCATCTTTACAACTTGCCAATTCGTTTTTTAACTTCTGAATTTCATTTTCCTTTTCCTTGAATTGCTTCTCCAGAAAAGTCGTTGATGAGGCAATTTTGTTTGTTAGTCCTTTGATTTGAACTTCAATTGCCTTTTGATTATCAAATTGATTTACCAATTTGTCCATTTTCGTCATCATTAATTCTTGCCATTGACCTTCGACCGCATAGAATTTTGCTGATCTACCTGGATTTTGTGGTTCTGCGTTGACGGGACAATTTGTGTCTAATCCTTCAGCTAATTCCATCACTTCATCGTTATTCGTTCTTGACGCCATTCTGAAAATTTACTTCCATTAAATAAATCAACATGAACTGTGAACAGGAAAACATCTTAAAAACTAAAATGCGATCGTGACATTTATTAGGTTGATTAAATTGGTCAAAGTATATTAATTTTATGTTTATTTTCGTCTACAATAAAATTTCTTTATTTGAAATTTAATAAAAATTGTTAAATTTTAAATTAATTTGATCTGTCAGTATTTATTGCAATTTTTACTTACATGTTACGTTTGATTGCTGCAAACCAACTGCTGTCACAGACAGTGCGCGAAGTTTTTAAGTATGGAACCTATTCCTCTTTTTACCAATCTATTTTTTTATGCGGTTTCCTGTGAAACTTATCTATCGTATAAAAAAATACAAACAATAAACAAAAGATAAGTTGTGGTTTTCCTCTGTCCCAAATAACAACACAACTCACACAACTACCAGGGCTTCCAACGTTTAAAAACACCGCAAAAATAAAATTGATTATCATCTGATCTTGAATTTGACATTGAAAAGAATTAAATTAAGGTGAAAACATGTAGTGTTTATGAAACGATTTATTCCAGTTTTTATTTCATTTAAATCTAGCCATAAATAACTGAGATCCGCCTTGTGTCGTTTTTTATGTCGCACCCTGTATAATGAGACATGGCGGATTTCTTAAAACAGTATTGGAGGGGACAGTAGAAGAGAAAAATCCCCAAGGAAAATCAACGTTACAATAAACCTCTCAAGTAATTCAAGATCTCAATTTTTCCATGAGAGAAAGAGAGGAATGAAAAGGAACGGTGAAAATGTTCCAACAAACCAATCGAGAGATGGTAAACCAAGAGAGAGAGAGAGAGAGAGAGAGAAAGAGAGAGAGAAATAAATTATGTTAGCCTTATTTTTAAAATAAACTATTTATTCGCTTTCAATGTTTTATTATGTGATCCAAAAATCGATATCCAATAAAATAAGTTTGTTCTTGTGAATAAAAGGGTCTTCCGTATTTTCTAATTTGACTCCAAATCGGTATCGAATGACATATGTCAAGTCGGAAATTTGTCGATTAGTGAAAATGGGAGTTTGGTTTAATCAGAATTGGAAGTTTTAGCCAATGATATAAAGTGTTTTAGGCTAAAATTTTACAATTTGTAAATCAGTCGTTGGTCAGTTTTTTGTTGTTAATCAAATTGTCTCCTTTGCTGTGACTTTAATTGAAAACATATTGACTTCGTGTTTCTCAGGAATGTACGTTGGAGTCTTAACAACAATTTAAATACAAAAATTAACGACATCATTTTGATATTAAGAAGAAACTGTTGAAATACAAAGAAAATGAATTAAAAAAATAAAAATAAATATTTGAAACCGTTTTTATTGTTTTTATGATTGCATAAACTAGTAAAAAAAGTTGCGACTTAAAAGCCACAAACAAAAACAAGAAATGAATGCTTTCCTAGTTTTTATTTATGCCTGTGACAGAATCTTTCTAACACATCATACCATATGCCTATTGGAAACAGAATATAATAAAAGGCTATTTTATACACAAAACTATTTTTGTTCCAAATAACCCCAAACCTGGGTTTACTTGGAATGATAGAAAACCTGAAAAACGCGCATTAAATATTTATTTTTTTCAAAATTTTTATGCCAAATGATACATTTGATAAACATCCATCCATTAACATTTACACAAAAAAATTTAAAAATGTATTAACAACGGTAGATTCTAAAAAGCACAAAAATCGTTCCAAATAGCCCCATTGTACGGTATTTTGTCAAAATCTCTTGCTCCAATTGTTTCTGGTACCAATGATGAACCGCCAGGTTTCCAACTCTGAAGATCAGAAGCGCCTTCAAACCTGTAAAAAAAAACAAAAGTACCAAATCCCAGTATATTAATGCCAAAAACCAGCCAAACCATCTTGGACACTAATTTTGCCTGGTTGAGCACATAAATCATCTTCCCGGTTCCCATGTAATGGCAGTTCTACATACTCCTCATCGATGTTAACATCCAAGGTGCCACAAGGTAGTGATTGCTCTAAAATTTTAATTAAAATGCAATTTTTTCCTCAATTACTAATTACTTTCAAAATCCCTACTTCTTTAAGTTGCACTGATTTAAAAATACCATTCTATCAATTTTGATCTTCCGATTAGTTGATTTTCCATTTGATTTTCTTTTTCTTCTAATTGCTTCCCAGCAAGGTCTTAAATGACTAAATTTCTCTCCTTTCTTCCTGTTGTGACTATCAAAATGATTTGTCAATCTCTCGAAGGTTGTCATCAATAATAATTGTTGTCAGTGACCTTTGACCGCATAGAATTTCGCTGGGCTTCCTGGTTTTTGTTGTTTTGTGTTGGTGGGACAATTTGTCTCTCATTCTTCATCTTCTGAAAATTTACTTTTATTAAATAAATCAACTGGGAACAAGAAAACATTTTAAAAACTAAAATACAATTCTTATCTTGATCAGGTTGATTAGATTGGTCATAGTACCTTAATTTTATGCCTATTTTCGTCTACAATAAAATTTCCTTATTTGGAAATTAATAAGAATTGTTAAATTCTAAATTAATTTGATCTGCGAGTATTTGCTGCAATTATTATTTACATGTTACGTCGCACTGCTGGAAACCAAGTGCGGTTTCAGTGAATCACAAGTTTTTATCGTTATATCAAAGATTCAATTTATCTATAAACTCATTTAATGCAAACAAATTATTGCACAATTTTTCGAATCATTTTATTCAGTGTACAAACTAATAAACTTACATTTCGCATTACTTTAATAACAATTCCATTTTAAACCTTTGGTTCAATATTGTAATTTCTCCACTGTCTCTCAAATTATCTTATTTTCGGTGCCAATATATCAACATCGTCCAAAGATACACAGACTATTCGATAGAATCGGTAGACGACTGCAGTATGTGTATACAGTAGCAGCAAAAGTAACGCAATAATTCGATACATCTGAAACTATTGAGTTTTGCCCAAAATCCAAAAACAAGTTCATTTTTAAGTTTAATTTCACATCTTTCAAAATAATGACATCTTTTTTTTTAATATTATTTTCTCACAACTTTGAGAGATTCTCGAATTGTCCGAATGATAGTATACAAATTTTAACCCCTCTCTCGCAATAATTATGTTGACTAAACAACAATTTTCTCTTGAAATTATTCACAACAATATTTTACATATTTATTTATTCTAAACTCTGCTCGCTGCTAGACGTTTTTTAATTATTTCTAATTTTTTTATAGATAGACAATTTTTCGAAATTAACAATGGTCAAAATAATTGTTTTTATTTAAATTTTTGATGAAAAAATCAATATGAATGTAGTAGTAATAAAACTTAAAAATGTTGCGGAATAAACGTGGTTTTGCCTGCGCCATTAAAGACAGTGCTTCTAAACCTGATGAAAGAATATCGTTTTGTTTTTACTTTCCAAGAGATTTAAACAGTTAAATATTTTTATTGAAATTGTTTCTTCCTGCGAAAATAATTACATGTTGCGGGAAATACACTGATGCAATGTTTATAATGATAATTTTGTTTGTATCAGGCGTTCGGAATGGATTGAATCCTACAATCGTCCAGAATTAATTGGGAAAGATGAAACATTTTTAAAACGAACAAGATTATGTGCAAAACATTTTGAAACGTTTTTAAATGATTTGCAGAATCGACTGCAGTTCCATGCAAAACCAACACAATTCTTGTCAAACGATAAGTTTAAAATCAAATGTATTGTTCATATAATTGTGTCATTTTTTGTTTGCAGAGTTACAGACAGAGACGGTTTTGCTGTTAGCAACCATCTTGCTCTCATGCTTCTTCATATCACCGTTTGTTTAACAACAAATTTATTGTTTGTATAATTCTATGTTTATTTGTTTATTTGTTAACAGAGAGAGGAAGTGCTGTGGCTTAAAAAGTGCGCCTAGGAAGTCAACAAAAATAATTACTGTTTGCAGTTATTTATATGGTTATTTTGTTTAAAAATAAACGTATAGGAAATCAACATGTTTTCGTTTTTCTACGATACCTATGTGAAGGGCTAAATTTAAAATTTTAACATTTGAGGAATAAAAAAAGGTTTCGTCTGAAGTGTTTTAAAAATGATTATCTTGAGATTTCCTATAATTGCGCTTTGATGAAGAAAAACTAAATTTTGTTTAAGTAAATTATTTATTTTGGCAATATTCCCCGGTTCTGCGGCTATGATTGTATTGAAGCGCGCTACTGACTGACTGTAAGGTAATATTCTTTGCTAATAAGAAGAAGTGAGAACACATTGATGTATTTTTTTAATTAAAATTTTCGCCCAACTTTAAAAAATGCGCTCATGCGGGAACATATTTTTCGTAAATAACTATTTCCAGATTGGAGAATGCATTCCAAATTTAATGGCTCAAAGTTTCAGTTCAGAGAAATTTAGTCGCAATTCATTTCTTCAGCGGAATTTATTGTGTATTGAAAATTTTTCCAAATTCAATAAAAAAGTAAAACAGTTTCATTTCAAAAATTTATTTAATCATTTTCTGACCAGTTATTTAACCTCGAAACAATACAAATTTAAATATAAAACAAGATTATTGCATAAACAAAAATAATAAAGCAATTACGCCAAATTATATTTTAAAAGTTTTGATTGTTAACATCTTCAATGCGTTCTTATCCATCTCGTTCAGCGGGTTATTCTGCAGATACAGCCAGTTTAAATTGTTCAAACTATCAAAAATAGTTTTTTTCAACCGTACGATTTTATTACTGTAAAGTTGGACGCGTACCAACTTAACACAATCCTCGAACAACTTTTCGGGAATGCTTGTGAGGCTATTTTCATGCGCATAAAATTCAGTGAGCTGATTCAACCCCACCAACAAGTTTTAATCAAACACGTAAATGTTATTAAAACTCAAATAGATTAGCTCCAAACTTTCCAACCCTCTAAACAATTGAGGAGGTAACTTGGTGATGTTGTTCTTGTACAAATAGATCGTCTTCAATTTCTTCAAACCCTCGAAGACATTTCCGTCTAAATAAGTGAGATAGTTATCATTCAGGTTCAAAGTAATCAGATTGGTCAAGTTGTTGAAAACCCCTTTTTCAAGGAAGGTCAGACCGCTGAAACTTAAATTCAATTCGGTGAGTGAAAAGAGGTTGTCGAAGGTGCCAGGTGCCACGTAATTAATCATTCTGTTATTTATGACGAGGGAAGTCGAATTCTCACTTAGGTTCGATCGCAGGTCCACTTCATTAATTCTTCTATGCAAATCATCACTCACAAGAAGGTTTTTTAAAGTTTCTATTTCTTTCTTGTTTAAATCTAATTCTGATATTTCCTTCTCTAAATCGGAAATATCAGACTGAAGTCGTTTTATGGTTTGTTCGGTTCCCTTGGCTTTTTCTTCAAGCTTTGTTTTGATAGATGTTAGGTCATTCTTTTCGGCCGTAGCTGTTGCAAGCATTTCTTTCAGCTGTTGCTCAACTGATGTGGTTCTTGTTTTCTCAATTTTAATATCATTTTGCAATTTCTGAATTGTTTCCTCTTTCTCTGTTATGATTTTGTTAACTTCAATTCTTGCAGCACCCTTACAACTTGCCAATTCGTTTTTTAACTTTTGATTTTCAGATTTTGAAGTTTCCATTTCCCTTTTTGTGTTTATCTGATTCAGCGACTGCTTCTCGTTGTAATTTCTTTACTGCTTCCTCTTTCTCTGTTATTATTTTGTTAAGTTCAGTACTTGCATCATTTTTACAACTTGTCAATTCAGTTGTTAACTTCTGATTTCCAGTTTTTAAATTTTGCACTTCTGTTTTGCGCGTATCTAATTCAGTGACTGCTTCCTCTAGCAATGTTTGTAATTTCTTAATTGCTTCCTCTTTCTCCGCAATCAGTTCAGGTTTTGCATCAACGTTACAATTTGCCAATTCGTTCTTTAACTTCTGAATTTCATTTTTGTTTTCCTTTAATTGCTTCTCCAGAAAAGTCGTTGATGAGTCAATTTTGTTTGTTAGTCCTTTGATTTGAACTTGAATTGCTTTTATCTCGTCGTTCTTTCCCTCCAGTTGACTATCAAAATGAACTATTAATCTCTCCACTTTCGTCATCAATAATTCGTGTCTTTGACCGTCGGTCACATAGCATTTCGCTGAACTACCTGGATTTTGTGGTTCTGTGTTGTGGTGATAATTTGTGTCTAATTCTTCAGCTAATTCGATCACTTCATCGTTATTCGATTTACTTCCATTAAATAAAGCAACATCAACTGCAAACAGGAAAACATTTTAAAAACTAAAATACGATTCTTATCTTGATCAGGTTGATTAGATTGGTCATAATACATTAATTTTATGTTTATTTTCGTCTACAATAAAATTTCCTTATTTGAAATTTAATAAGAATTATTAAATTCTAAATTAATTTGATCTGTCAGTATTTATTGCAATTTGTACTTACATGTTACGTTGCACTGCTGGAAACCAACTGCTGTCACAGACAGTGCGAGAAGCTTTTAAGTATGGTACCTTTTCCTGTTTTTACCAATGTATTTTTTTATGCGGTTTCCTGGGAAACTTATCTACCGCATAAAAAAATACAAATAAATAAACAACAGACGAGTTGTAGCTTTCCTCTGTTCCACATAATAACACAACTACCTGGGTCTCGGATATTTAGAAAATACCACATTCGGAGACTCCAGATTTAAATAGGTGAAATCTTCATTCGAAAAAATAAAATTGATTATCATCTGACCTTGGAAAAAATTAAATTATGGTGCAAACATTTAGTGTTTATAAAACGATTTATTCCAGTTTTTCTTTCATTTAAATCGAGCCATAAATAACGAAGATGCGGTTTGCTGCGTTTTTTAGGCCGCACCCTGTATACTGAGACATGATGGAATTCTTAAAACAATATTGTAGGGAACAGTAGAAGAGAAATATCCCCAAGGAAGATCAACGTTATAATATACCTCTCAAATAATTCAAGATCTCAATATTGTAAAATACGGGTTATTTTCAAACAACGCCGCGAATGTTTATTTACAAATAAAAAAATGTGTAAACAGAATGAAAAACAAGTGCATATAAACGACTAATAAACACAATAACAAATAAACAGGATGAAACAAATATAAAGATGAACCGCAAATAAACACAATAATAAGTAAACAGATTTATAATAATAAGTAAACAACTTAATAATTAGGCGATTAATTAATATAGGTACTATTACGGCCACCGAAATGTACACGAATTTTTTTAGCAACTTGATTCTTGCTTCATATCATAGGCGTCATAAAAAAATTAGCGAAATGTCAATATTATTTTGTTTATGACAAATATTATTTCACGAAAGTCACTGGATAAAGCCAGCGTTAATCTATTGAAAAATAGGGATATATGTGACAGGTATCGTGCACATTTCGGTGGCCGCAGTAGTACATGTAACAGTTGTAACTGATAAAGGAGAATTATCTACAAGCTTAGGAGTATCAGTTGAAACCCAGCATTTTTTTGTGGACGAAAAAAATTATTTTTATTTGTTTGATGTTCCACATTTAAAAAATATATACAGGGTGTTCACGAAAAAACGCCCCAGCTCCTAGCGCTATTATTAGGAGTCCAATTGTAACAAACGATACGTCAAATTAAATGGTTTAAAAAGTACTACAAAGTGTAGCTCAAACATAATTTTTAGCTGTTTCTCCATTCAAAGGCCAAAGGTCAACTTCATTTATTTAAATTACAACCTTATATTTTTCTTTGACAATTTGATAGAGATTTTTTTTCTGAATTCAACGATGTATCACAATCAATATTTCGGATTTATTTTAGGGTAATAAAAAAATTAAAATAATAACTGATATTATTAGCAGTAAGCTTTGAAAAATAACTGAGAGGTAGCTATGGAAACGATGTATCAGTACGGAAACAACGTATTTTAAATGATTAATTTACGAACAACAAAAGTTAACATTTAATAACTAAACAATTAAATAAAGAAATGCCAAATTAACGATAATGTTCAAATTGAGCACCGTTTCTTTCCAGACATTGTCGACATCTAGATCCTACACTTTGTGTAGTATTAATTAAAATTTCTGCTGGTGTTTCCTGACAAGTGCTGTTAACGTATTTCTCCAGTTAAATGTTCCGGTTACCATGGTTACCATTGTTGCAACAATAGTAATAGTAATTTTTATTTGTGACACGTCGTTTCCATAGCCACCTCTACGTCTCAGTTATTTTTCAAAGCCAACTGCTAATAATATCAGTTATTATTTTAATTTTTTTATTACCCTAAAATAAATCAGAAATATTGATTGTGATACATCGTTGAATTCAGAAAAAAAATCTCTATCAAATTGTCAAAGAAAAATATAAGGGTGTAATTTAAAAAAATTAAGTTGACCTTTGGCCTATGAATGGAGAAACAGCTAAAAATTATGTTTGAGCTACACTTTGTAGTACTTTTTAAACCATTTAATTTGACGTATCGTTTGTTACAATTGCACTCCTAATAATAGCGCTAGGAGCTGGGGCGTTTTTTCGTGAACACCCTGTATATAGTGGACCCTGTGATGTCGATAATGAAAATAAAAACAAGAACCTTTAATCACAAAAAATTTTTATATAAAATATAAAATTACTCACATAGACGCGTTTCGGTGGCTATGCCACCATCTTCAGTACATCTACTAAATCTAATTTTACAAACTAAGCCTTATATACTATTATTTACGCATCCGTGAATTTAACACTTGAGTGAGTTTCACGGATGGTTAGTCAAATCTAGTAATCTATACAATGGGGTATTGGGAATGGGGCCCATATCACTATTTAATAATTTTTTCCTATTCTTATATATAATCAAACTTTCCCTACTATTTAAATTCCTATAATCTGATTCTGCCCTAACCAATTTTAAATTGTCTATACCTATTGTATGGTTGCATTCTAGTACATGCAGGGCAACACTAGATTTCTCAAAAAGTTTGATTTTTATTTTCACGGAAAGTAAAATTTAGGTTTGTGTGGCAATTAAATTTCAATGAACTTTTTAATTGCATTTGACTAATTAAATAATTAAATTAAATTAAATAATTAAATTAAATAATTTCGTTGAACGGCGAATTAATTTTCGAATTTAATAAATTTGAATTCAACATATTTGGTGTTCAAATTCGGACCAGTTCCAAAATATTCTCCCAACAAATGAAAACATTATTAACGCCAGTGATATCTGTTTGAAACAGTGTGTTTGCTATACTAATAAAAACAGAGGCACATCTTTTCATTAAATTTTACAGAATTAGAAAAAAATGCTTAGAATATAAATATAATGTTTCTAGTTAAAAGTTAAAAATTATTTTTTAAAGTTGATGAAAATTTATTTAAAATATTTTTATTCATAAACTATGCATAAGAACTAATTATATAAAGTCGTTTCCGTAAACATTTTAACAAATTTCCAAACTTTTATTTCGGAGACGAACGATTTTCTCCAATATACGTCAACTTTTCTGAACGCGCCCACCGTTTGAATTGTTTCCTTAATTTTTTTATTTTTGATGGGGCCCTGACAATTTTACTGAGTACTGCCTTCAAATTTGTAGACAACCATCCAAACACCCTTGCAAAACCGTCTGCGAGCGCTCGAACGCCGTGTCTCATTTAATTTGTCCAATAGTGTACAATAAAGGGACCACCACTAGGAACAGCTACCTATAACGATTATAGTTTATTTTATTAATGCAGCTGGTAGTTGTACAATATTGTCGAAGATTTATTTTTTTATTATTCTGCAGTATTGGAAATTCTTTCCCGTTTTCTTGCAAAATTGGTTTAAATATGTTTATGTACGAACATATTGAATAAGAGTATTATTTAAGAAGCGTGTAAATGTACATTTGTCAGAAAGATTTTATGGGTTTTATGGGTTTATTGCGGTTCGTTTCTTACATTCTTTGAATGGTGAAAAAGGTTTACAATGCGACATACTTTACTTTGGGTTGACTGACCTAAATTCACATCGAAATTAACCATATTTTTTATGAACATCACCAAAAACAATTGTTTCGCATTTAAAAGAAAAATCAAATTATGGAAATACTTGGAATGTCTTTGAATGTTTGTTATATCGCGAATAATTTCTAAGAATAAAATGTGTTTTTTCTCTTTAACGTTACACATAAATGTGTCAATCTTTGAGCGAATATTTAGGTGCGAATGTGACTAAAATGAGAAAGTTTCAAAATATAAAAATATCAAATAGATATTAATGTTTAGCAAAATAATTTTATTCATAATTATTATAACTAGGTACATTGGTTTAATACTTTATAACTAGGTAATGCTGAAATTATAACTTCTGTGAATACTTCAAAATACATACTTTAAACCACAGAATAGGAATTTATACAGAACCAGCACTTTGAGCAGAACCATTCAAAACTCACACTGAGCGTCTGTGACCCTGGGCATTTAAATCGGAGTGGCAGTAGAGGTGCGTGCAACAAAGAAATGCTCCTATAGGTTAGAGATGGAGGTATGATTCATAAAAAGGAAAGAGTACCTAGTAACGACCTGTCAGTTTTCAATTACACAGTATTAATTAGATTAATAACATTAACAAAAACTGCATTACGTACAATATTACAATTTATTATTTGGATCATCCTATGTGAGGACGTTATCGGTGCACAGTTAAAGAACTTACACTGCTTTGTTTTGTGGAAATCGAAAAAGGCGTCGTCGATCGCTTCCACTTTCTGAATAAAAATTATATCCGCAGCCGTTATAAGCACATCTGATGCCCGATTTTGTTCTCTTCCTTGGAATTTTTGTTTCGGCCATTGCACAAAATCACGATCACTTAGTAATTGAACCTAAACTCGTTATTTCAGATAGTTCTGATTTTTTTCTCATGAAACTCTTAACGGTGAACTTAGATTGATATTTGTTTAAGAGATTACAGAAAAATACAATTAATTGTACCTAATATTTTTTTGAAATATTCCAATGCTCGTAAAAATTGCAGTGTCGCACAATGTTTCGGAACAGAATAAAGATATATTATTCTGTGCTTTTCGGCTACTCAAAGACAGCGTTAATGCGCAGCACGTGCTCAAAACACGAACCGAATTGGATAACGTTCACAGTCAAATATTGTCATCCTTTTTTTTTTTTTTTTCTTATAGAGGTGTTGAAATTCCTTATTGGAAGACCAGGCCTAATTAATTAATTAATTTACCCGGTACTGTGGGGTTCCCCTGAATGGGTCGCTACCCACTAAACGCACCCCTTCATAGCTCCACACAGCCCAGAACGGCTCACGCATTGCTTCAGGCTGTGCTGCTCTCGATGCCAAGTGCATCCCGCCACACCGTTTTTATAAAACGTTCTCCTTTTTTGTAGACTCTAGCTCTACCTCTATAGCTCTAGCTCACGTACAAATTCGCTAAATTTTCTAAATTTTTGGAAAAAAGGAAAAAAAAGATGAAATTTTCAATCGGCCAGTCATCCTCGAGTTAGTTCCTCACATTCAATCTAGAATTTTTCAAAAAAAAAAAATAACAAAAAATACAAAAAATACAAAAATACAAAAAACAAATTCACTCACACATAAATTCACACAGCTCCACAAAAAAAAGCACAAACTGACACAAACAGCCCCCCAATATTCACTATAGTTCATCCGCTTTCTCCAATTCTCTCTCTAACTTTTCCTTCGCTTGTACCACTGCCGTAATGTATCCTGCTGCCGCGTTCCACTTTTCCTCCGTTTCCAACATTTCTCTGATGATGCTTCCGCTCCCTATGACGCATCCCAGCTTGGTTGTGAGAGCAGCCCTCTGTTCCTCCCATGTTTGACACTGGAACAGTGCGTGCTCTACATCATCCACGTCCCCTCCGCAGTGCTGGCAGGCGGGCGTTTCACGCTTTCCGATCCTGTGAAGGTATGATCCGAAGCAGCCGTGTCCCGTCAAAAACTGAGTGATGTGGTAGCTGTTTTCACCGTGGCTTCTTTCTACCCACTCCCGCACATCAGGGATCAGTAACCTCGTCCAGGCTCCCGTACTACTACTCTCCCACCTATCCTGCCATTCCCGCATCCTTTCCTCGTACAGTTCCTTCTCAATCTGCTGCCTTTCTTGTATTAAGCTGACCTTGCATCGTTCATAGTACGTTGCCCTTCCTTTGGCTAGTAAATCTAGAGGTGCCATGCCCGCCAGAACTCCTGCTGCAGCATCCGAGACAGTCCGGTATGCCCGAGTGACTCGCAATAATCCCGGTCTTTGAGCTTTCCTCAACATTTCCCTCACTTTGCCCCACTTCAGTGCTGTGGCCCACGTTGGTGCAGCGTATAACGCCACCGAGTTGGCGACGCTTATCAACAGCCTCCTCCTCGCGTCTCTAGGCCCCCCCGTGTGCGGCATTAGTCTGACTAACGCGTTTGTCATTGCCACCGCACGCGCCGCAGCACTTTCCACGTGTGCTATCATCTTCAGAGCCGGATCCATGATGACGCCCAGATATTTTAATTTTTTCACTACTCTCAATCTAGTTCCTCTCACCTCAATCCTTGGGGGAGCACACTGTCTTCTGCCAGACATTACAATAACTTCCGACTTCTCCGGCGCTATGTCAAGGCTGTGGTCCTGCAGCCAGTTCACTATATCCTCTAATGCACGATTAACATTTCTTTCAATGTTTTCCATGCACCTGCCTGTTCCCACTACCGCCAGGTCATCCGCAAATGCAATAAGGTTTACCCCTGGGGGCATGTTCTGCCTGAGGACTCCATCGTATACCATATTCCACACGGTCGGGCCTAGCACGGGTCCCTGTGGCACCCCGCTGCTTAACCACCAGCTTTTTGACGTGCCTCCCACATCCATAATCAGTCTCCTGCGATTAAAGTAGCTCCGAAGGATGTCGACCACGTACTGAGGCATTTTCCAGTCCTCCGCGGCTTTCAGAATCTCGCTCCAGTCCAGCGAGTTAAACGCGTTTCTGATGTCGAGTGTGGCCATCAGAACGTACTCCTGCGTCCTCCACGTGCCACTTCTGGCCACCTCCGCTATCTCCTGGACTCTTGTCACCGCGTCCACCGTGGAGCGCCCCTTCCGGAACCCGTATTGTTCCTTCGCGAGGTCGCCTGCCTCAGCGATGGCTTCCTGCATTCTTCCCAAAAGAATGCGCTCCAGCAGCTTTGCCCAGGTGTTCAGCATGCATAAGGGTCTGTACGACTTCGGATCCTCCAGCGGTTTGTCACCCTTCCTCAGCAGTGCCAGTCTGGCCACCTTTCCACAGTCCGGGATCTCCCTCTCTTGAAGGCATCTGTTCAGCAGGTCCCCAATGAGTTCCGGCTTCTTTCGAATGATGATCTTGATCACCTCATTGGGGATACCATCCGGCCCTGGCGCCTTTCCGGAGCTTAAGTTATTCGCAGCTGCCTGCAGCTCTTCCGCTGTTATTTCCAGCGGGGGGAGTTCCTCCGCTCCGATTCCTCTTCTACTGCCTTGTCTCATCAGCGGCCTTTCTGGAAAAAGCGTTGCTACTATTTCATCCACCCTATCCGCAAGGCCTGGGATCTCTTTGCTGAACTGAAGCTTCTTGGTGACTATTTTATACCCCAGTCCCCAGGTGTCATTATCAACGTCCTGACAAAGGTTCGCCCAGCAGTTCTTTTTGCTACGTTTAATGGCCAGAACTAAAGCCTTCTTCTTTGCCGCTGCCTCCTCCCTGAGCTCTACGTCATTCTCGTTAAGTCGTCTTCTCGCTCTCTGGTGTCGCCTTCTGGCTGCGAGGCTCTCCCTTCGCAGTCCCGCGATTTCCTCCGTCCACCAGTACATGGGTTTTCTTCCCTTGAGCCCTTTTCTTTTTGGAAGTACCTGGTCACACGCGCATGTTACCTTGTTTATGAACGCTTCTGCCTGCTCGCTCAACGTCATATCTGGCCCCTTGCCTTGTCCTCCTGACATTTCTAAATCAAGGGCACTCAGAAGCTCTTCCTCAATTTCAGGCGTGATGTTTTTGACAGACCAGCCCGTTTGTTTCGCCGTCTCCATCCGAGCCTTCGTCATTTGCAGCCTAAAACTCACGTAATTGTGGTCACTGAGCGAGTCTTCCTCGACCATGACCCGCCAGTCTTTGACTTTGACTGCCATATTTGGTGAAGCCATAGTCAGGTCAGGGGTTGACCTGTATTGGCCTCTGCGGAAAGTGGCTTCTCCCCCCCTGTTACATACGACAAGGTCTAACCTCCCGATGAGGTCTTCTATTACGCCTCCTCTCCAGTTGACCCCGTAACTGTCCCATGTGCTGGATCTAGCGTTGAAGTCCCCCGTGACGATGACACTCCCCCCCCACCTGGCTATGTCATGTTCTAGATCCGTAACGAAATCAAGATACTCCTCATGACTGGTATTCGGGGACACGTAACAGCTGTACATTCGCGCATTCCCTATTCTAACCCACACGAACCCTTTGTGTTGCGTTCCAACTTCGTCCACACTGATGCCTGCTTTCACCAAGATGGCCGCATTTCCCTCTTGATCTGCGTACCAGCCCCCGGACATTATGCAGTTTTTATTTGGTTCGCTGGCCAGTATCAAGTCCATTTTTGCATCGATCGCCGTCTGAAGCATCACATCATGAGCCGCCCTGCACCTGTTCAGATTTATTTGGAGCATCCTCATTTCCGGTTTCCTAATGCCGCCTCCATATATGCCTTACACTTGTAACTGCCCACTCTATGCGGTTCTTTGCAAAGCCAGCACTGCGTTTTATTTGGACATTCCTTGTACTTATGTCCCTCTTGCGCGCACTTGTGGCAACAGTTTTGCCTATCCGGACCTATGCACGTCCTGGCAATATGTCCATACCCATAGCACTTAAAGCATCGAGTGACGTTGGGCCTGACTCGAACGCGACAGTTCGTCCAACCAATCTTCAGTTTTCCCAGCTCTACCAGCGGTTTTGCAACTCTAGCAGGCATCAAGACCACTGCCAGCATGACACCCGGTCGAACGGTTTTGAGGGTCCTTACTTTAAAGTGCTCTGGATCCGCTTTTGTCGCCTTTTCGAGAGCCAAAACCACTTCCTTTTCCTCAGTTCCTTCCTCGATGTCCCAAATTTCTACCGAAGCGACAGTGGCCAGCGTCCTTATTTGTACCTCCTCTCCTCCCAGTGCCTTCTCCAATTCTCCTTTGAGAAGCTCGCTTTTGTCACTTCCTCCCTTCACTTCAATTAAAACCTCGCCCGCTCTTGTCCTCCTGACCTTTGTGACCTCGACCCCGATTTTTCCCAGATCCAGCTTGGTCCTGGCGAGCCTCATTATCTCCGCATACGTGACATCCCCATTGCTCTTAACGACCACTGCAGAAGGCTTACTCCTGACCATCGTCCTTTTCGGAGTGGAAACCGCCTTCCTTCCTAACACCTGGGTCCACGGGACATTGTTCACGCACGTTCCAACTTCATCCTCAGTTTGGTCTACCTTCATTAACGGCGAAAACGAAAAAGAGGCTTCAGGCCGCAAGCTAACCTCACTGACTGATTTCACACACGCACTTTCTGTCTGTGAACTCATCTCCACGGTCAGCACCTTGTCTCCAAACCCTCTCATGGATATGCCAGGGGTCTTCACACTTACTTCATTCAAATCTTTTTTAATGGCCCTCCTTGTATTTTCCAGCTCATCCGCCATCTTCACAAGCACCTTCAAAGCCGCCTTAACATTCCTATGAAGATTCTTGGTCTCACGTGCCTCATTTTCAACCTCACGGAGCTTGAGAAAAAACGCTTCAATAGTTATGGGCTCCTTCTTTCCCTCCACCTTGCTGAAGGGCGAACTCCCCTTCGTAGTACCACCACTGAAAGAAAAACTTGCAGCAGAAACCTTACAACTGCTTGTTTTCATCTTAATCAATTTTCCTTATTATAAATGTCAATGTCAGTGTCACTTCACAAATTTTGCTATAAGTTTGGAAAGTAAACTGATCAAAAAAAACAAAATATTCAAAGCACTGTATCCTGTACTAACCTAATAAAACGTCATCTTTTTCGCTCTCATACGCACTTGTATCTACAAAAATATGCGATTTTTACGGATATTTGCCCTTTAACTCGGTTTGTTTTTCCATCTCTCTCTCATTTTTAATCTCTTTGTCGAGTGATGCTTCTGTATCTATCTTTATTCTGTGCTTTAAACCTACAATTTTACCAGCTGAATATTTTTATTTATGTCGAATATTGCCGAATGCGCAGCGAAGTTTCTTCCTATCTCGTGTTTATCCTTATTTTCTGCAAGTTACGGGGTGCCGGTGCAGAACTCCTTTCCCAAAGAAATCTGAAAGCAAAACGGGTCTACTGGAAATGATCCACTCTGATGGCTGTGGTCCAATGAGGACGGAACCGAATGGCAAAGCAAAATATTTTGTAGAATTTATCGACGATTACCGACCATATGGTGCGTTATAAAATTTATTCATTCCAAGAACGAAGTTTACGAAGCGACCAAACATTTTATCGCGTCTGTTGTGTCAGGTTTTCAAATCCCCTAAACATTTCTTTTGTAATTTTTGTCAGTAAATTGCGGCTATGATCCAACTATGTAATGGATGTCTGATAATTGAATAATACTTGTCCATTGAAAACCGAAAGACTATTGTTCTTTAGATCCAATTGACATAATTTCGTCAAGTTATGAAACGATCCTTGTCCAATATAATGGACTTAGTTACCATTTAATAGCAACGTACTAATTCGTAAATTATTAAATACAGCAACCATTATAGTACTTATTTCATTGTCCGCTAGATTTAAATGAAGCAAATTAGACATATTAGAAAAAACTCCCGGATGAAGAGATTTAATTTGGCTATTATACAAAATTAACGATTTAATTAGCAGATGGTTAAAAACTCCAGGCACTAGTTCGTAAAGTACATTGTCTTGGAATCTAATGGTAGCCAAATCTTCAGTGTTCAAATGTTGAAAATCACCAGGAATAAGTTTTCGTAAACAATTATTGAAATATAGGTTTTTTATGTTGGTGTGTTGAAATATGGTGGCGTTCACAACTTGAGATGGTTGCTTTCCGTGGAATTCGACGGAGAAATTTGCTAGAAAATTTGAAATTACCGATTTCTTCAACCGAACTGCACTCAATGGTATTATCTTCAATGGTAGATCTTGTGCACTTCGATGCAATGTCGGTTAGTAACCTCTTCGCTTACAGGTTTCTTAGTGAAGGGGTTAAACACAAAAGTATTAAAATCGTCCCGAACATATACGACATCATTTTGACAATAATAATGAATTCTGTGATTACGCGGTATTTGCTATTTATATATTTTCGTTATCAGAAGTTCACGAACTGTTGCCAAAATTAAACCAGGCAGAATCTAAAATTAATAACAGATTATGATACATTTTTCTAAATCAATGCTTGTTTTCGTTTATAAGATTTTATTTTGTAACCTTTGTTAATGTCACAAAAAATTAAATACGTCAAATTAATACAATCGAGCAGTTGTCTTTGAAATCAAAATTATAATTTTAAAAAGCTAAACTTTCGTCAATTAGGAAGTTAAATTTTAAAATATTATTTGATACAAATAAACTGTTCATAACACTCAATATCTACTGGATATCTAATTCATGGTTAGGCTAGTTATGTATAGCAGATATTTTTTAAAAATTTCCTGTGAATATCCGAAACAGATATCAGGTGGATATTCTCTAGATACATATTTCTATATCCAGGAAATATGTTTTAAAATATGTTCCAAATAAATAACATTTGAATTACATTTTTAAAATATACGATATTTGTATTTTGTCTGTATTAATAGTTATTTAACCAACATGTGCGTTAATGAGAGCGATTAACAATGGAGACAGTTTAACGCGTGAGCAGAGTGAGCGCGTTAATATTGTTGAGATTATTAATCGCCGATTAACGCATAAGTTGATTGCAATATTTTTCCCTTGATCAAATCTTACGAAATTGAAGGAAATGTAATTTTTTCCGTGACAATAATTCCAATAGATATTCGAATCAAGCATGCCAAACATTTTGAATCAATATACATTCAAACCAACGGTGCCATGACTTACAAAGTGTCAAAAGTTTGACAATCCATCTTCACTTTTATCAATTTTACTGGCTGTACTGTTGCTAACTTCTATATAAATAGCATTACTATACACATAACGTAAGTAATTAATTAAATTTGCATTTTTGCATTTTGCATTTGTCATCTTACATTTAAATAAAGTGCCATTTCAATTTAATCGTATATTCTGTTACCTAGATACCGAAATCATGCATTTATAAGAAATCATTCATTAAAAGAGGTCATAAATGCATGATTTCCTATTTAAAAAAAAACTCCAGGCATTATTTCGTTAAACACATTGTCAATGAAATTAATGCCATACATAACTTCACTGTTCAAATGTTGAAAATTACCAGGATTAAGTTTTCGTAAGCAATTATTGAAATTCAGGTAACTTAAGTTGGTGTGTTGAAATATGGTGGCCTTCACAACTTGTGATGGTTGCTTTCCTTTGAAAAACGCTTGGGAATTTGCTGGAAATTTGAAATTACCGATTTCTTCAACGGAACTGCACTCAATCTTATTATTTTGAAAGGTAGATTCTGCGCACTGCGATGCACTTTTGATTGTTAATCCCTTCGCTACCCGTTTTGTTAGTGAAAGGGTTAAACACAAAAGTATTAAAATTGTCCCGAACTTATACGACATTGTTTGGCAATAATAATGAATTCTGTGATTACGCGGTATTTGCTCTTTATATTATATTATCTTTTCGTTATCAGAAGTTCACGAACTGTTGCCAAAAGTAAACCAGGCAAAATCTAAAATTAGTAACAGATTATGGTAAATTTTTCTACATTGTTTTCGTTTAGATGATTTTATTTTGTAACCTTTGTTAACGTCACAAAAAATTAAATACGTCAAATTAATACAATCGAACAGTTGTCTTTGAAATCAAAGTTTCATCAATTATAGGAAGTTAAATTTTCAAATATTATTTGTTACAAATAAACTGTTCATAAAATTTTTATATGTTAACTCATATAACACTCAATATCTATTGGATGTTTAATTCATGGCTAGGTTAAGTATGTATAGCTAGGACACAAAATAGTCATCCAGTAGTTATACGGCGCCCGATATGCAGCAGATATTTTTGAAAAATTTCCTGTGGATATCCGAAACAGACATCAGGTGGATATTCTCTAGAAACATATTTTTATATCCAGGAAATATGTTTTAAAATATGTTCCAAATTAATAACATTTGAACTAAATTTTTAAAATATACGATATTTGTATTTTGTGTGTATTAAAAATATTTTATAGTATTAAATTAAATTAATTAAATTTTCATATTGTAATATTATATAACTAGTAGAAAACCTCAGCCCTAGAACGGGCTGACAGCATTTATTGTGTATTTATGCATTTTATTTATCTATTTTATTTATTATTTATCTACCATTTTATTTATTGCAATTTATTGCAATATAATGTATTTTGCTTTCCTTACCTTTAAAGGAGCACATTACACAAAAAACTTTTTTTTTAAATTATTATTTAATGTTAAATTATTGTAGTCAGAACTATTAAAAACTATTTGGTAAAACTCAAATGTAAAAAAAATTGTTTTAGAAGATATTAAGACATTTAGAATTGCTTGTGACGTCACTGAGCCGACCTCACCGAAACTCCGTATTTCTCACGGGCAAAAGTTACTCGCTTCGTACAACGATCCATCTACCTGAAAATTATATTTTTAATGCTTAATTTTTATGAGACTGTGTAAATGGTTTTACCAAAGACGATAAAAGAATCAGAATTTCATACGGTGTTTAGTTTTTTTTTAAAATATTAAATAAGAACAGCGCCCCCGACTGTGCGTTTCGTTCCTATTTTATCTAATTGTGCGTAAAGTTCGGCTAAAGATATTCTGCGTTTATGACTGTGTCTTTTACAATACTATAAGTGATCCGTCCATAAAAGCAACGAGGTTTGTTGCACCCTGCAGTGAACCTTCATTATTATCAGTAAAAGTTGATTGCGATTTAAAGTCGTAAATGCAGAATAACTCCGAGTTATTTGCAACAGTAGCCACAAGAACATCGCCAACCAGTTTTTTGATGCAGTGAACCAACGGGACATCGTTTTCCTAATAGTGAAAAATCGCCGAAACGATTTGCATTTTGGTCAGAATTTTGTAAAAGGCAATCATTTCAACCAGGACAAAATGCAAGAATTTGCAATAAACATTTTTTAGAAAGTGATTTAGACTAATCGTGTGTTGTAAGAAAAAATTTTCAAAAGAACCTTATTTAAAAAAAGTAGGTACATATTGGCTCAATAAAAAAACATATGAATTGGGTCACATTTTTCGAAAGCTACAGGAAGTTGGGTTTATGACGTGATATATTTAAAACATCTTTGTCAATAACCAATTTTTCAAACAAATTATTTTGTGTAATGCATGTATTATTACCAATTAAATGTTTTATATTATCATATCCTGTTGACATAGCTACACATTTTCCACATTTACACCAATTACAAATTCCACTTCGATTTTCGTAATTTATGTTTATACTACTAGGTTCAAAAAAAGCATCAACTTCGTCGTCATCTGTGTATTCAGGTTCAAATAAATAAGGAGTTGTCATAATTAAAAATTAAATTTATAAGTGCAACCAACCAATTTAACAGTAAATACTGTCTGATACGGACTAACTGCTATCATCGTGTTTTCTACTAGAATGCTATTGCGATCTAAACATTCAAAACATTCAAAACTCCACAATGGTCAAGCGTCTTGAAAATAATTGCTTTATTTATTATGCTTTGCACTGCTATTTTTTACACTTTCCTTTTTCCTACTTGCTTCCCTCTCTGTTTTTTTCCTTATGATATTTGTTTTATTTACCATCTCGTTTATCCTTAATCTCGCCCATGTCGTCGTATTTTCTTCCCGTTCATCTTCCTCATTTAGTTTTTTGACTGAAGTTGGTCCGTTTTCTTTCTTATACCTTCCGTTCCCTGATTTCAATCCCATTGCACCCTGTTAATAAATATTTTCCCATATCCCACCTTAACCTCCTTTCCGCTTTCCCTCTGCTCTTTTGCAATTTTCCGCAGGTTTGCCTGTATCTTCCTTTCCTCCAGGTTCATATCATCGTTAATAAACACTTTTGTACCTCTCAACTTAACTTTATTTTTCATTATCTCCATCTTCTCCTCCCATTTTTGCACTTTTGCGATGCTCATGGTTATTCCTCTCGCTGTCTTAATCACTTTCGTATCTATTATTTTCGTCGTCACTCCAATTTTTTTTTTTCAAAAATTCATGTACTTCCTAATTTTCTAACAATTGCACTCCTTTTATTACTATGTTGTTCTTTCTTTCCTTTTTTTCCATCATAATACATTTGTTTTCAAGTCTTTCCATTCTCTCGTTACACTTTTCAATTTCTTCATTTAATTTGGCTCTCTCTTGCTTCCACTCCTTAGATTCCTCCCTCAGTTTTTGAATCTCTCTTATCATTTCCTCCTTAATGACTTGCATTTCTTCTTTCATTTCCGTAGTCAAATTTTTTATCATGTCCCTTATCTCTTCCATTTCCGCTACCTCGATTTGCTTCTGAGATTCCGGTGACCTTTTTTGCTCCTTTCAAAGGATCTTACTTCCTCTTCTCTTTCTCTCTTTCTAATTACTTCGTTGCTAGGGTGTTTTTTAGATGAACGTGGAAACATTAAAATGATTTTTTGCACTCCCTGCTTCCAAACAAGCGAAATGCGCACGCAACTGAGGCACGGAAACATCTACTTTGAAACACTCGTGCGTGAAAACGTGCCAAAAATCACTCGCTAATCAGACCGTTTGCAAGCAAATTATTGCTTCATTTATATTCTTTAATGTGTACAATGCAATTTACACCACTTTTTAATTCAATACATTGGGGAATAGTGCAGAAATTATAAATTGAAAGTTGTAAATTTCGAATGACATTTAACAGCTGACAGTTGTTTCCGGTTCAATTTATTTATTTATTTTATTTTGGGGTAAAAATTCGTGCAAAAAATAGCATACACACCTTGTGCGTAAACAATATAAGGGAATTCGTGTCCATTTGCACTTCACTCGTGTGCTACTCCCACTCGTGTTTGCAAATCGAGCACTCATTACCAAAACATTTGTTTCCGCACATGATACGTAAATAACTATTTAAGCGGAATGTACTCGCTTTGTTCTATTTTTACGCACTCCCTCCCACACGCGCCCACTCGCGCTTATAAATCTCACTCCGTTTAACCAGTTTCAACCAGTTTATTTGTCGCGATCGAGTTTCACGCACCTCGCTCTCCCTCGCACTGCTAACCTGCTCACACTTCAACGTTCGAGATTACAATCACCCCAAAATCTCTTTTATTTCGAGTTTCTACCCCACACCCCTACTGGCTCTCAGTCACACACTGTTCAATTCCTTTCTTTATCACACCTCTCCCCAATATTCGGTCACTAAAACTACTTTTCTTCACTTTCTTTGCCTGCGTATCGTAGACGTGTCTGCACGCTGCTACCGTTGCCGCACGAATCATTTCAGTAATGCGTCATCTGTATTTTTTTTGTGTAGTAAATCCGTATGGCTTGTTACTTAATTTAGAATTTTGTTTTAATTTAATAACTATTCTATTTATACTCGATACTAAAATTTGAGTCATTATTTCCTAATGTAGTGATGTCTGTATTATTTCTAATAACTCTTTGATATTCATTATCATCTAAATAATTATCATCCGGAAATAAGGTGTTGATAAACATATTTCCTATTTCCTTTCGATCTATTACAGCATCCCCTTGTTCATTTTTCAATTCCCTTATAATAAATTAATTTAAATTTTGTTTCGAAATGTTATATATCATTCCCCATGGATTTTTAATGGTATCTTGTTCTACAAAATCATTCCAACTTTTAATTTTAGCTTCCGTAATATTTTTCTTATATATTTTCTGTTCATTTAAATAAATTGATTTAAAATTTTGTCTTCTTTCCCCTGATGCCCTTAAATATTGTCTTTTCACTCTATTTACATTTTGCCTTTCTTCCTCTAATACCCCATTCCACCATTTGTTTTTCCTATTTATTCCTATTGTTTTCCTATGAGGAATACAATCATCACATACCTTTGTTAAAACTTCCATAAACCTATCAACCAGTAGATTAAAGTCTTTCTTGGTATTAATTCTCACTAATAATTTGTTTAACTCAATTACTTCATTTTCCAATTGAATTGTGAAGTCATTTCAATCATTCTTATAATAATAATTATATTTAAATGTCGATTGCTTATCAAGTGGTCTTATAAAGGAAGAAATCTCAAAGGAAATATAATTATGGTCGGAGCATGTAGTTTCTTCTATTATTTTCCAATCATTAATTTTATTAATTATTCCAAAATTCGCGATGGTAATGTCTATGTTACTGCTACCGTTATGTCTGTCAAAAGTGTATTTGTCTGATTTTTCATTGACTACAATCAGATTGGTATTTGATATAAATTCATCCAAGATGGTTCCTTTTCTGTCATCTTTTTTGCTATGCCAAGTTGATGCACGAGCATTAGCATCTACACATATTATTAGATTATTAAATTTTGTATTTTTAATGTTATTTTCAAGAATTTCTATTTCATTTTGAAGTTCAATTGTTGAAAGAGCAGGTGTATAATAAGCCGAAATTGCTATAAAAGAGTAATTACAATAATTTAAATTTACAACAGTAACATTATCCTTACTCCATGATGTTGTCATGATCGGATCTATATTTTTATTTATCACTATTATTGCAGTTTTAGGACAAATGCTACTATTGTATATAATTTGATATTAAATGGGAAATCCTACAATTTTGTTTCTAATAAAATGTGGTTCTTGGATGAATACTATATCAATCCCCATACATATTTACATAAGTTTGCAGTAGCGGCTTTACATTTCTGTAAATTAATTTGGATACATTTTATGTCTAAAGTTGTTTGATTACTAGTATAGGTACATAATTTATTTGGTTTTTAACAAAAATTTTGTAATTCTTAAGAGCCAGACAGTCTACATCAAATGAACAGTGTTTATCATTATTAATTTTGTATTTGCTACAATTTATACATTTAAATTCGTCCTTTTGTATTTTACAGTCTTTTGTTTCATGTTCTTGAAAACATAACCCACACTCCACTTGATTTCTGCAAATTTTTGTTGTGTGATCAAAACTTTGGCAATTAAAACATTTCCTAATGTTAATATATTCATTTATTTTACACCTGAACCATCCCATTTTAACATACTCCTTATTCATTAAAAATTGAAAAATAATTGGTGTAGTTTCAATTACAACGTTATTTTTTTTAATTTCAATTTTATTATTTTTAAATTTAAATTTAAATATAATTTCTTCTTCTATTTTAATTTTGTTCAAATTAATATAATCCTCTACATCAGAATTATTAATTATTATTTCGTTAACTATATCCTCATCTCTAATGTCTTCTTCTACGCCATAAATTATTATTCTGGGATTAAACAATTTGATGTCTTTAGTTACCAACTTTTCATTATTTTTCATAATATTTATTAATTTCATTTTGTCTTCTTCGTCTTTACAGTTAATTATTACCCCCCCCCCTTTATTTATATTTTTAATCGACTCTACCTTAATGTCAATATTGTTTTCCTTTAATATATCTTTAACATTACTGACTATTTCTGTCGAATTATTACTTTTATTAATACATTATTTTTAGTAATTTTTTGATTAGTTACTGTTATGCTGGTATTCTTACTATTATTTAAAGCTTGAGCATAGGTGATTTTTTTTTCTTTATTCATCACTTCATTAACTACCTTGTTCATATTATCAATAATTTCATTATTTTTAAGAATTTTTTCTAAATTATCCCTACCCTTTCTCAAATCTTTTATCATAACTTCATTTTGTTTTACTATAATATCATATAGTTGTTGTACAGATACCACTAATTGCTCTTTTAAAGTCAAACCCACTCTAGTACTATTTAAAACACTGTGAAAATTACTTAACAAATCATTTGCCCGTCTTGATAAAGTTTGTTTCAATTAGTTCTCCCATCTCATCCGCCGTCTTGATAAAATCCATTTCTTTTACTTTTTCCATCTTATCCGCCATCTCCTCACCTTCGTTCCCACTCCACCTCGTAATACTGTTCGGTAGAACTTGAGTTTATGGTCTACGCACCGATTTCGCCATTTTTTTTTTGTGCATAAAATACACCGTAACAACACTCATTCCGCAGAAAATTTAGTGCGGAAACGCGTACTTTCCACCAAAAAAAAATGTTTATATTGAGCCATGTAGTGAGGTTATTTTGATTGACAACTACGTCAATAGTTTCTACTTTACCGACCAGCGTTCATGATTTCACTCGTGGTGGGAGTATTAGCGGTGGGCTGCCAAATTTTTAACAACCGGCTCGCTCCGGCTCGCTATTTACCACGTGCACACGTAAGATTGAATTCGGACTCAGTTCGGTTTTGGAATTGAATTCCCCTGTGTGAACATGCAGGAACATGGATTCAGATCGTATTGAATTTCAAGGTCGATACGGCAAATTCGAGGATCGTATCGTATTGGAATTACGTGTAAACAGATGAGAACACAAAAATGGTAAATCGGCTCATGCGCACCCGTGTTCTTTGTGTGGCAGAAATTTCTGGAGCAAACGGGAAGTTGAAACGTTGCTTCAAATTTTCATAGACCGCAATATAAATAAATTGTTCGATGGAAAATGCTACAAAAATACAGAAATATATAAATTTTTTGTTACACCATTACATCTACGATTGAAGGTTATATTTTTGTTGACATGTCAATTGTCAAATGTTTGATCACTGCGCATGAACGTATTGAAAGTGGTTTCAAATCGAACTGAGATCAAGTCGTATAAACACGGATCATTTTGGATATGGATCGTAGCTGGATTGTATTCAATTCGAACTCAATCTTACGTGTGCACGTGGTAATTATTTCGGTATATGGCAAAAACGGTAAATGAGTACATTTAACATTTTAACAACCGGTTCGCGCGAGCCGGACCGAGCCGGCTCCAGCCCACCCTGATTATATGGTGTGCTACAATATATTACCCACTCGATCGCGACAGACGACTATCGCCGCACGACGGTTGTTTAAGGAGTCAAGGCGATGGAAAACATTTTAATTTATTATTAATCCGTCACCTTTAAACGAAAAAGGCGGACGAATAAACATCGTTCCACATAAACTGTGTTTTATTCGTATAATAGTGTGTTCGTTTTGTAACAAATATCACCCTTTACATAATTATTATTTTCTTTATACCTTACCTGTGGGTAAGGTTTTGTATATTGGGTTAGGTTAGACTATTCCACGCGTTCGAAAGGTTAGACTGGGGGTAAGGTTTTGTTATAGTATGTTAGGTTACATATACCACGCGCAACTAAGGTTAGTTGTCAATCAAAATAACCTCACTACATGGCTCAATATAAACATATTTTTTTGTGGAAAGTACGCGTTTCCGCACTAATTTTTTGCGGAATGAGTGTTGTTACGGTGTGTTTTATGTATAAAAAAAAAATCGGCGAAATCGGTGCGTAGACCATAAACTCGAATTTTTCCTACTGTTCCAATACTCCAACTCTAAATCCTAGGTTCACAAGTTTGCTGTAATGGTATTCTCCCACTTAACGAGTTGTTTTCAAATTAATTATTTGACATTTGCTACATGTCAATTACAATATTAAAATTATAACTTCTTCTCAAAACTCCGATAACAAACCAACTAAATCAATTAACAACGTAAGGCAAACACTAACAACACCAATTAAGTAAATCACTTTTTGCACAGAGATTGTACCAATTTTTTAATTAAAGATGTTTCTGTTGGACGCTATTGATTTGCGGTATGTGCGATCTACGCCAACTTCCAATTCAATAATAGACTTTTTAATTAAAACTGTTAAACAATATTTACAATGTAACAGCACAAATGAACATGCGTGAGACTCGACTGACTCAGTTTAAAGATGCGGGCGGACTCCCCGAAGCTCGTTGAAAATTGGTTTTTATACCAGCTTCTAGGAGGTCGATCTGCAAGGGCAGTTTCCTGGAAGGCAGAGCGCGAACAGTGCACTTGCGTACATATCATCCAACATATGCAAGTATCCGTGCTGGGCCGGATGTAGTTTTTGAGTTGTGATTTTCTACAGATCCGTTCAAATCGTGGGTGGTCGAAAAGGTTTGCCGGACCACCAGGAATCGGTCGGCGCCGCCACAACCCCAACCGAGGCTGCAACGAATAGACCTACTTGTGGCAATAAAAGCGGTGTTGCTAAGCGTATGGCCATGGCTTGATAATATCAGAAGGCTATGGTTAGTGTCAGTAGGTTATGTTGTATTGATCAACCTTTTCCATTGTGGGATTCCTAATTGCGAATATTGGACAATTGAATATTGGGCATGCTTGGGACACCATACCCCAAGAGGACATCGATTACCTACTGGAATCAATGCCACGAAGAGTAAGAAAGTGTGAAACTAATGCACATGTTTGATAAAAATTAATTTAAATGGTGTTAATCTTTTGTCCTTTTTTTCCAATTTTAATGAATTGGTACTTTTGAAAAGTTACACGTTTCTGCCAAGTTTGGTCAAAAAATTTGCACCCCTACTTGGTGTTGCAATTTTCATGTCATAATACATACATACTATTTTTAAATATTTTACTAATTTTTACATTGTTCTAGCAGTACCAGTTTTTTTTGTAAAGGTTCCCAATACTGTGTACACAGACATTGCCATTTTAAAAATCTGAAAAAAATGTTTAATACATTTTCGAAACACATATTACTTTTATTCTAATAAAATACCTGTACCAGAACATTACGATTCATTTTTGTGAAACCGCCGGCAGTTATCGTTAATTCTTTATTCGCTATCTGTATTATTAAAATCAAATATTTTTGCAGATAAACGTCGGTGCAATACCAGGCACTACTACTTATAAGCTGCATCGGCACAATTAAAACCCTAAAATAATGTTATCTTTAAAATATTATCAATTAAAAAAATGTATTTAATACAGCTTCAATCAACTCATTGCTAAACCAGCAATAGCAAAACAACATTGTCGTTATCACAATCGGTACCGTAACAAATTGCAAGTTTTGCGCAGGAAATTGCGTCTGAAATATTATCATACACTCATAATAAATTATTGTTAGACAAAACTAAAACCTTACCAATGCAAAAGCAGAAAAGCATATAGTAACTGCAGTGCTTAACAATTGGACCAGCATCGTGTACCGAAATAATTCTTCTATTTCCTGACATATTCTACACCATAATG
The DNA here is from genome assembly GCA_949768715.1 of Dascillus cervinus. Lineage (NCBI taxonomy): Eukaryota > Metazoa > Arthropoda > Insecta > Coleoptera > Dascillidae > Dascillus > Dascillus cervinus. Next base: position 14,056,600 of record OX458321.1, on the reverse strand, counting down.
TTCAAATCAAGAAAATTTATGTTATTTGCAAACTTACCTTGACACTAAATTATGTTGCTGAATGAATCTAATTAGCAATTGCACATCTAGAGATTTTTTCAAAATCAATTTATCACTAAAGCATTTCATTAATTTAATTTTTTGTCTATCATCTTCAGTGCCATACATTTTTAAATTCGAACCGATTATATTAAATTGGGCAATGCAAGTAAGTACTAACGTGGCAAATAAAACATCTATAGCAACTGCAACCGTTGAAACAACCCAACAAACACGCCTGTATCGGCCCTTTACCGAACCAGTACCTCCTTGCCAAACCCGAAGTGGCGGGCCAACGCTGGCAATCGACGTTGGCCCAGCATCGAGGTGACACAGCGGCCGATAGCTGGTGCCGGCACAATTTGCCGACGTTCGGCCAGCATATGACCTGCATCTAGCCTGTACGATTTGCCGACGTTCGGCCAGCATTGAACCATAATAAATTTAGTAATTGTTATCGGTAATTGAGGGGGGCGGGGATACAAATTAAATTAATGTAATTATATAATAACATAATATTTATTCATTTTAAATTTTATGCATACACTACAAACGAAGTACCAAGTTATACATACAATGGATTAGATATGTAGATGATACGTTTATTATAACCGAAAATAATGATCCAAGTGAAATTTTAAAATACTTAAATCCAATACAACAAAATATACAATTCACTATGGAAACAGAAGTGAACAATATAATAATTTTTTTGGACATAACTATTACAAAATACAATGATCATTTACTTCATAATATATGTATACATAGAAAACCAACACAACCGGATCATATAATACATGCTATTTCAAACCACCCTTATCGACATAAAATAACTGCATTTCGATATTTAATACACAAACTTTATACAATTCCTATGACAAAAACCAATTTCAATATAGAATTAGATACAGTACAGGTATAATGGAGTTTATACATTAAATTGTGGTACATGTGATATGAAATATATTCGACAAACGGTGTTGTGTGCCTGACGGATCGACGGATGGTTCTCCAAACTATTTCACTTCACTTGGTTTAATAATTTAATAGTTTAAATTTTAAACTACTTTATTATTTTAAAACATTAATATTTAACACAAATTACAATAATATATAATTAAGCCTTAACTAATGGATTTTGATTTAAGTTAAACTGAACTTAGTTGAATTTTGACAGAGTTTGACTGGAATTGACTGAGCTTGACTGACTGCTCTTGACTGACTGATCTTGACTGTGCTTGACTGACTGTGCTGTTTGTAACAACGAATGTCCTTTATATATTCTAATTTTGAAAATGTAATTGTTTTAAAGTCTAATGATCATATTAAATTAAATACGGACCTTGGTTGTTTCCTAACAAATAAATCAATCTTTGGAAATTGAACTGCAAGTACATGAATCATTATCAGCTTAAACATTGATACCAAGTTTAAAGGCACTTAACAACGGGTAGAAATTTTTACACAAGATTCAGAGAACATAATAATAACCCAGGAATGAAACTTTCCATTATTGAAAACACTTAAATAATACATAATAAATTAGGTATTTTACTGATGATGGATAACGAAACATATCTACAGAAAATTAAATGAAAGCGACAATACAATAATTAATTATTTAAACAAATTTACAATTAAAAAATTGAAAAATTACAATAATAATACATCACTGGTATACAAAATCGTACTTTTTTTCTCTTGCATGAAATATTTGAGATACAACTACCCATACGCACGTTTCACAAGTAAAACTACAAAGTCTGTATTATTAAATTTAAATTAGAAGTTTAGCACTCGTTATTGTTTTCGACTGTATCTAACCGGTGCGGCTGAAAGACTGTATTTTTCAGATAATTTTTCAACATATGTGTGCAGAATGAAGGTTGGTTACTAGGGAAAAGAATTAGTTGAAGGGGCACTAAACAATTTTTGGTCAAGCCACATCGTCGAGGTCAAGTAAATCACAAATGAACCGAACGCATTAGAAAAAGAAACATCGCACGGTTTGTAGGAAAGTTTTAGGGATGTTTAACCATTATGGGATAAAGAATGCCAGATGTTTATTTTCGTTCACGTTGAAACTTACAACTACACTGTTATTCGGAAAGGCCTTTCTATTTCGGCAGTAACTCCACGCTACGGATACTGAACTCAATGCTTATAATGCATGGGGTTTAATATCCAATTCGTTTCTAACGGATATTGAACAAATCGCACCTCTGCTGCAAGACAACTAAACAAATTTAAAACATTTTTGTCCCCAAAAATGTTTTAATATAATTTCTACCGCACTCTTATAATTTAAAAAATAGCACATGGTAACCTAAACAATTGTGTACCAAATTATGAATTTTAACAGAAAAAAATTGTGGATTTTGACAGAAGAAAATCGATTACTTTTACAATTTACACTAAACTTGTTATTTTGAGTTCTACCACTCTTGCAGCCGAGGTGCGATAATATGTATTGAAGCGACGAGTTACCAGCGGCTTCGCTTGCGTTGATTTATCTCACTTGCTTTTGCATTCTTTAAATTAACAATAATGATAGTGTTGGTTGCGGCGGATTCATTTTGATTATTTCAACAGTAAACTACTAATCTTAAACTACCCATTATAGTTTGTTTAGCAATGATAAAATATAACTTAAAAAATGGCACATTAAAACAAAATGTAATTGTGATGGACCCGGAATTTTCTTTAAGGCTTGTCGCACTAGTTTTTAGATTTCGTAGATGTGGAATAAGAATTGAACATTTCCTTTACTTATTTATTAATAATTAAACATATGTACTAACTAAAATACAGAATATAATTGTTTCGAGATTAATCAACGAATTGCGTAGAATTGAATGAATGAATATATTGAATATTGAATGACTCGTTTTTACGTGTTGTCTTATTTATAACATATCCTTAATCAAATAAATTAATACTCAATAGTCAGACAGTAAATACAACATTATCAATATCTTACGCAAAGGTTGAATGGAAATTTAATAGATGAATGGTGGCATGATTCATTTTTACAACAAAGGAAAATAAAATTAAATCAATTAAAATATAGTAAAGAATTGTAACATAAAATGTAAAAAGAATTATAGGTATGAAGGAGGTACATTACATAATTATTTTTTGTTTATTGTTATATTAGTAACATTTAATAACATTGATTTGAAAGTTTTGCTTATAAATAGTTTTTTTTATACAAAAATTGATCAGAAATTACGTTAACAAATTATATTAAATACATAGATAAACCTAGAAAAATGAAACATTAAATAACTTTCTAATATATTACAATGCAACAAAAAAAAAAGAAATTAGTAATGAATATCAGATTCCATTCCTGTAGACGACTTGCTCCAGTTTTTAAAACATGGTATGGCGGTTCAGTGTTTTGGTACGAGAACATACACAACAATATTTATTTCGTTCGCCTATAAACAACACTTTACCAGTTTTTTGTCCAATAATAACACCACACAAATCTGAACATTTAAAGTGTAGATTCTCCGAAATCGGCGCATCCGTTTTTACCTACCCTACTTAAATGACACTAAACGGCAAGCGCCTGTGACAAATTCCGAAGTTCAGAGCAGTCCTTAAGAATACAAATTAATTTCTACGCAAAATTGTTAACAAGACATTTACCAAATTTAATTACAACAAACGAAGTTTCTTATCACATCATTTGGCATTTTTTCCAATTTTACAGAATACAGAATAAATATGTATAAAAATTGTGGCTTTGGGAAAAACATTTGGGCCAATACAATCCTGATTATCTCGAAGGACCAGTCGGTCTATATAGAAATGGCAGTAACTGCGTAATGACGGTATTCTTTGTAAACACAATGCGTTCAATGTCACAAGATCTATCGGAAAAACTCAACACTTTTTATACTATTATTACTTTTAAAAGCCTGGAATTTAGGCAATGTGTATTTAAAAACATAGGTTCATATAAATAACATGCATGAAGGTACTGACAATCAGTATTTGCCATAAATAACAAACGTGATAAATAGAAATATTTTATAGAAACATTTCTTTTTATGTCGGATACTTCAATTCAACTTTAATTAACAAATTACTGTTTACTTCACTCGATTATATAATGGTTAGTGCATAATATTATAAATTTACGGCAGTATTTCCCCCTTAAGTAGATACTTTTTTAAAGTATGTACTTATTAACTTTTTAATTTTTATAAGAAAGTAAATGTTAAGATTTAAAAAAATAATAAGGCAGCATTATGGCGATATACTGTATGATATAGGTATCTTCATTTGAATGCATAATAAAAATCAAGTTTTCACATATCTCCTAGCGTTGGCCCAGTGAATTGCCAACAGTGCGTAAAATACACATAAAACCGGCGTTGGACCAATGCTTTACCATCGCTGCTAATATATCTTCATTGGTAACAGTAAAATGCAAGCGCTGGCCGTGCGTCGGTTAGACGACTCATTTCTATGCCAACACTTTGCCAGCAGTGCCAGCAATCGGCCGACGATGAACCAGCAGATCGTGTTTGTTGGGAATGACACAACCGAACAATTCCCAAATATAAATAATTTCGAAATAAGGACTTTTCAATGATTCAAACGGTAAAGGAAATGGAAACGTCATTTCACCGGTCACTAATTTCATGGCTGAATATTGGGTAGGTGCTAAAACGCCTACTGAATAAATCGTATAAATAACTATACGATTATACTTTGCAACATCTGAAATTTTATTTCGAATTTGTTTAGCAGCAGCAGTGATTGGCAAGAAATCAAACCATATCGTCGATATCACTTTTTGAAACTTCCTTCTGTAGAAAATTAAAATTAAAAATTTAACAAAAATCTGCAACAGATAATTTTTGAGAGTTTGTGCAATTGCTACCAATCATCTCACCTGAATATGCGTGGCGATCAAAGATATCTCTTGAATTAATATCGGTAAGTTATTAATATTTACGTAACAGAAGTGAATTTGTGACAGTGTTAAAACTCCCCAGTTAAATAAGGTCGAAATTGCAAACAAATTCAAATAACTTGATTGATCTTCAGGCCAGAAACCAGTCCACTGGATTAGTAACTTCAACAAGATAATGTTTCTTTTGACTAAATCATTCTTAATTGTGCGGGAGAATTCTGTAAAGAAAAGTTAAAACTTTATGTTTTGTTAAATTGAATATAGAGACCCGCGCCTGTTTGGATATGTTTTAACATCGCTGCGTTGTCTAAATCTGACGAGGGAAGAAGTGAATTTGGGGTTTTTATACGGTGCCGATTAAATTAAAATTTCAATTGATACAAAAAATGTGAAAAATACATTTCCTTTGTACGTAAAACTTTGTAATTAAAGGGTAGTGACTTAATCGATTAATTTTTAATTTTTAATTAGATTGGATTTTTATATTTTTTTGTTCAGAAGTGATCCAGTCATTGAGAGACGCAGTTGTAATAAATTGTCCACAGAAGAAGTTACATTCGTAGTGATTAACGATTATTATTTCTTTTATAGAATTCTTGCAATGTGGATAAAAATGATCGCTATTATACCAAAACAAATAATACGGTTTTCTTATTTGAAGTTACTGGAATTATTTATCGTAGTTATATTACGATGCAGTACGTATATTGAATAAACTAAATATAATGCAGGAGTTGAAAGGAATTGTTTGTTGAGGTGAGTTGTTTACTTGAAAGCAGCCAGGATAAGACAATTTTGCAATTTTGTACATACGACAGACTAAAGCGCGATTGTAAAATATGTATTTTGTATGAACCCCAGGACTCTTGTTTGTGATTGCTTTATGAACTACCGTATGAAATGAACCTTTGCTGTTCACAGAGAGTGCTGCCAAATGGCATCTCATTCCGTAACCTCCGTTCTTGGAGTAATCAACACGCTTTCCACCCACAAATTTTGCTAACACAGAGTTGTAGCGTTCAGCACTATTAAACTAGTGCTGTGTTGTGTCAACCTATTTACGTACGACATGATATCATTAAAAAGACCGCAACTTTTCATCAAAGGAATCAAGTTCTTTTCATTTCGTTTTCTTCCTGTGCAGAAGTACTCGTCACAAGTTTCGTGATCCCCAAATACATGTTTTATACTATTAATTATGTCTTTCTTTAAACTCTCAACCTTTTCGTAAAGTGCACAATCTTGAGATCTTCTGTATTTTATTGCACAATTAATAGAAAGACGAAGCCTTTGAATATTACTTTTCAAAGAATGCCTTAAAATTAAGTTAACTTCGGTACCTTTAGAACTAAACCGTTTTTGGGCCAAGTCTTTCAATTTAGTGACATAGTTTCTAAGAAGATGGTTTGAACATTCTATCTTCTCGACTAGAAGTGAACCGTAAGGTTTCGCACTTAAAATTTTTCTGTGCACACTGGAGTCACCGTCGCCAACCAAAAACGCATATTTCACTCCATGCATTTCGATGCTTCGTTTGAAACCTTCTAGAATGATATCGCTCTCCATGGCTGAGCTTGATTCTTCCCAATTCTTAAAACAAAGATGAGGCTTATCCTTATCCTTCTTGCACATAATACAGTATTTGTTGCGAATTCCCAAAAAAAGGATTTTGCCCGTCTTTTCTCCAACTATGCAGGTGGCTCCGGATTTAGCATTGTAATTAGAGCGGTAACTACGTTTACACCACGTCCCATCTGCAATCACAGTTAGAAGTGGTACATTATTTTGGTCGACTTGTCCGCACTCTCTTGCAAGTTTGGCTTCTTCTTTTCCTGCCTCCATCATAGATTGCCAACATTCATTATCAAAAGTCTCCTTCAACTCATCTTCAATTTTTTTATATAAGTTGTAAGACATTCCTGGCATATTTAGACAACTTGCGAGTTCATTTAATTGAGAAAATCCGCAGCCAACGTTTACAATTCCTGTCACCGCAGCACCATTAGTATTTAGTTTGCCATCATTTCTATCACTTTCCACTGTATGTTCCACTGTGCACATTTCACATTTCACACTTCAAAATGAATTTGGATTTAAATCCCTTTCTGACTTCTCGAATCAACTTGACATTACTGGAATTGCACGAAAAAAGATTGTGATGAGGAAAATTCATGGCTTGTTCCAAAAAATATGAAACATTTACTAAACGTCTGCCATCCATGTAGTGGTTTTCAGTTCTAAAAATTTTTAACAATTTTAGATTTTAATCTTTAGTTTGCACCTGTTACGAATGTACCTGATATTATCGTCATCTTTATTTGCGACATGAACAATTGTTTTGTCGGCATCTTCATTGCCGATAAAATTCTTGGTAAAATCTATCTGACGTCGCGAAGGTGTTTCGGCCGTGGAAGTACTTGGAAGCCGGGTGCATTCATTCAGTTCTATATTTGTGAATGTAGTCCCGATTTCGACAGGAGTCTTACTTGACCTTCGCAAATATTCATTTCTAAACATAATCAATAATTGATTACGCGCCATTTACAATACAATATCCTGTATATATATATATTTTAAAATGGTATAAAATGATTGTTAGATACCTAGACGTCAAATTTTTAGAAGTTGAAGGAAGAGGCTGCAAGATCTCTGAATCAGATGTAATCGCTAACTCATTTTCAGGGTCGCTGCTTTTAACGAAAATTGAAGTATCTTTTTTCGCTTTTTGTTTCAAATATCTGCAATTTTACAAAAACTGTGATTTTACTACTATAAAACGCAGTGGTACACTCTGCCGCACTTTAAATGCGACACGATGTTCGGCGCTTGCAGGCCACTTTACAAGGATGTTTGGATGGTTGTATACAAATTATCAGGCCCGTATACAAGATTTGTTATTGAGGATCAGTGTTATGAAGTCAAAAATCCAAATAAGCAAGTGAAACGACAGATACAACGAATAAAATACGTTCGTGTAATAGTCGAACAGTTTCAAGAAAACAAGCTCAAATTTGTTACTAAACAGTATTTATTATTAACAAAAGTAACAAATCATTAATTTGTTGTTATTAAATAGATAAGAAATATACACGCATTTAATAAAATGTTATTGTAACGCATCAAAAACCTTAATTGACATTCTTAGTGCTTCGTTTACGAGAATATGGAAGATTTTGCCAATTTTTTTTTTTTACGGCGTTAATCGATACTTAAATGTTTAATCTGATACGAAACAAATACAATTAATTAATTTACTGGAATAATTAGTAGATATCAAATGAGGACATTTTATTAAATGCGTGTATATTTTTTATCTATTTAATAACAACAAATTAATGATTTGTTACTTTTATTAATAATAAATACTGTTAAGTAACAAATTTGAGCTTGTTTTCTTGAAATGTGATACAAAAAGTTAAAATGTATAAATTTTATGGAAAATATTAACAGTATAATGTTTAACTACAATAGTTACAAAAATTAAATAATTTACATAATCAAAACTACTTTAGAAAAGGGTCACCATTGGCATCGGTAATTGATGGATCCAATGCAAGAAGTTACTGAGTGCATTTTTCATGTTTTCAGGAAATCCAGTTTTAAATATTCAAAATGGAATTTAAATATGATCAATTATCATAATGTTAGAATTTTATCGAATTTCTCGAAAAAAAGGGTGTGACACACAATGGTCACTAATTTCACACTTTAGACCACTAAATTTATTAATCAAATAATTCAACTTCACAGAAACATAAAATTACGTTAATTCAACATTAAACATGTTCCTTTTTATAACCGATTGATCAGCATTCAAAAACAATCAAAATAAGCTTCATTTAAGGACATTAACATTAGTTTACATAACCAAATCTATTTACAACAGGGATCTATTAATTATTATGGTATATTATTTCGCTCGGGTCAGTAACATTTGTTTAGTCAGACATCATTGAAAACTTCGTGTAGATAAATATAAATATTCTTTAGGACCGATGCAAGTCCTACAAGGCCACTGGTTTATGACAGGACTATTCAAGTAATAATCACCGACCGAGGGGTCCTTTTACAACAGGGACATTTTCATCTTGGCCCAGTGTAATTCTTTTAAAATAGTGATCCCTTTTGTAAATAGATTTAATATTTTTAATGAAACTTATACATTTTAATTTTTAGAGCACATTTAAATATAGGGTTTTCCAATAAGAGGTGTTATTTTGAATAGCCCGTTATTTCGGTAGATGTCACTTTTGGAGCTGTAATTTTTTGACATTTGACAAGTAGAAACTACGCCATTAATAAAAATGGAACGATACACGCTTCAACAACGCATTGAAATTATTAAAATTCACTATAAAAATGGTGAAAATAATAATAATAATAATAACACCTCTTATTGGAAAACGAAGCCATCCAGGTGGAAATGGGCCTCATCACTCAAGATGATTTTTCGATGGAATTCCGGATCATTTTCATGCATTTCAAGGACCCAATCGGCAAAGATACGACGTTGTTGATGATCGGCCGGCTTGAGTTCTTGTGTTAACTGAACTTTATAAGCCTTAAGACCCAAATCTTTATGCAAAATACGGTGTAATGACGTTTTTGGAATGTCTAATTCCAAAGAACGACGAGGAATGGACAAACCTGGGTTTTCTTCAACACTTTCGGCTACAGCAGCAATATTCTCGGCTGTTCTTGAGCGACGTGCACGGGTTTTATTCTTCACATCACTAACTTGTCCCAACAGCTCGAATTTTTCCACCAATTTCTGTATTGCGGTCCGACAAGGTGCTTCACGACGACCCAAAAATGTTCGAGTTTTACGAACCGTCTCTGCCAAATTTTCACCATTTTTATAGTGAATTTTAATAATTTCAATGCGTTGTTGAAGCGTGTATCGTTCCATTTTTATTAATGGCGTAGTTTCTACTTGTCAAATGTCAAAAAATTACAGCTCCAAAAGTGACATCTACCGAAATAACGGGCTATTCAAAATAACACCTCTTATTGGAAAACCCTATACATTGAAATAAATTTAAAAAATAAATCACTTAATAAAATTACTTTTATTTATTATTATTTCGTAAAGTGACAGTTATTTAGAATCTCAATAATACTCTAATTATTAAGTGGCCAGTGCAGATTTTTAAATTTTGTTTGTTAAATTTAAATTCGTCTCAATTTGTTGCAAAGAGAAATTCCGATTACCTGGAAGATTGAATAATCTAACAACAAACAGCCCAATTGAAAATTTCGAGATATCCAATTGCCTTTTCTTTACGTAAAATTAGGTGCATATTTGATATACTAATTATTCAACTGAATTAATTAATTATTTGTATCAGTTTAAACATTTAACTATTCCGATTTTACAAGCTTAACAAAAGCTTTAACCCTTCAGTTATATCAATCTCACTTCAGTAGTTTATTTACGGTCAGCTGCAAAATGTTTAAACTGAGAATTATACCTGCCGAGCGTTACTTATTGAAAGTGAAACCATTATTTCACTTCAAAGAATTGCAGGGGAAAAAAATAACAAAACTTACGGTAAAAAAATAAAACATTTTGGATGTCTTGTTTGTAATAATAATAATAATAATAATAATAATAATAATAATAATAGTAATAATACTAATAGAACAATAAATGTTTTTCGTAAATATTCATTTTTGAATTAAAATGAATTTTAAATCTATTACAATGGATATGTCTATATTTTGTTTTGTTTAAATCTAGACAGGAAAACCGACGTAAACTTTGGAAAAGAATCTAAAACGCATAAAATCTAAATTTCAAAAGAAAACAGACGTTTCGTTTTGAATGATCACTCCTCATTTGATATCTACTAATTATTCCAGTAAATTAATTAATTGCATTTGTTTCGTATCAGATTAAACATTTAAATATCGATTAACGCCGTAAAAAAAAAAAAATTGGCAAAATCTTCCATATTCTCGTAAACGAAGCACTAAGAATGTCAATTAAGGTTTTTGATGCGTTACAATAACATTTTATTAAATGCGTGTATATTTCTTATCTATTTAATAACAACAAATTAATGATTTGTTACTTTTGTTAATAATAAATACTGTTTAGTAACAAATTTGAGCTTGTTTTCTTGAAACTGTTCGACTATTACACGAACGTATTTTATTCGTTGTATCTGTCGTTTCACTTACTTATTTGGATTTTTGACTACATAACACTGATCCTCAATAACAAATCTTGTATACGGACCTGATAATTTGTATACAACCATCCAAACATCCTTGTAAAGTGGCCTGCAAGCGCCGAACATCGTGTCGCATTTAAAGTGCGGCAGAGTGTACATATTAGGTATATTCAAGTGCAGAGGAATTTTAAAGTATTTGTTGTTTAATATGTATTTATTGTGTCTTACCTCCTCTTCGCCAATAATCTCTTACTTTTCCTATGATCAGATAAGTTCATTCTTAGTTTATAAATCTTGCCTATAAACGTAAAACACAACCACGTCTTAAATAAATATTTTTTCAAATTTCAAAAGAAATTTATTGGTCTTAAAAATGTGAAACTTTAATATTAAAAGCAGACTCTTCTGATTATGACTGAACAATGCACAAATTTGGACCAGTGTAACACTTTCGTTGAACATTCAAATTCTTTGAAAACAATAAGGAAACAATAAATATTCGATAACAACACGGTCGATTCGCAAGACAGAGAGTCACGTATGCAAGGATACAGTTACATATCACACTGATTTCTCGGTTAGAATTCGCTTTTACAAGAAAACTTTGCCAAGAAATTACGGTAGTTATAGCGAACCAAAAAATTTCAAATTTTAGCAACGTATTATGGGCATGTTGAAAAAACTCACCACTCAACTCCTGTCTTTAAATTAAAAAAAATAAAGTCAGAATAGCGTCATAAAGTAGAGCAAATAATTTCGCGATTTTCTGATTTTTTTAAGAAAGACCCAAGGGCATTCCCAACATTCTGAATGTAGCCTGAGCTCAAATTAAACTAGTTTTATCATAATATATTTTTTTTAGAAAAATTTATTTGTTATTTAAGCCATATTTCTTCAGCAAAGAACCGTTCAATTAATGCTTCATTTCTCTCGGCGAGAATCGCCTTAAGTTAATAGTTTTTGAGTTATAAATTTTTGAAAATTGAAAAACTCTAAAATTTCAAAAATGTATAGTTCAAAAACTATTAATTTAAACTAAATTTTATAAGAATAACTTTCATTTTAAAATTGTCCAAAATATTTTAAAAAAAAATTTATCCCCAAAAAAATATTTTTTTAACAATTGTTTAAACAATTGCCTTTAAACAATTGAATGTCCGAATTTTCGGAAAAACTAATGCGATATTCGGATTCAGCGGATCAAAATACATAAAATAAGCTTTTCTTCATCCACTGACTTCAAAATTATACGGACTAAAACTAAAACTAAGAATTTGAACGCGTTTTTCTCGAAACTATGTTTTCAAAGTCGGTGATAACTGTAATTCAAAAACCACTCGACGGATTTGAATGCAATTTACACAGCTTATTGAACATATAAAAAACTTGTCCTTAATCGAAGGATATTTTTTTTAATTTAAAACTTCTATTTTTTTAACAATAAATTAGTACTTTTTCTCTTGAAAATTGGCGAAAAAACTTTCAGAAGCCGCCATTTTGTTTATTTTCAAAAAAACACAAAAAGCTTCGATTAAAGACCAGATTAACTATTAAACTAATGATATTTTTTTGTTTGATTGATTTTAGATGAACCAGTGAAATATCCTGATGGTCACCGCAAAGCACTATTTGTGAAACGAGGTCAACAGAGATGGCCATAACTTCGTCTATAAGCTATATTCTTTTTCGACATTTGGGTCAATTAAAGTTAAAACATAGTATAGTAACATTGTAAGTAGTGAGACTATAGGGCTTCTGGAACAGCGGCGAATTAAATTGATTCGCGGATTTGATTCTCGGATTAATTGATCGACGCCATCTTTAATCCTTTAATCGAAGATGTAATTACACCCCTTTAATCACAGATGTAATTACCCTAATTACCGCGTAATTGATCTGATTACAATTGATCTGATTGCACTAATTATAACCCTTTAATCACAAATGTAATTGTCCTAATTACCGCGCAATTGATCTGATTATAACCCTTTAATCACAAATGTAATTGTCCTAATTACCGCGCAATTGATCTGATTATAACCCTTTAATTAAAGGATTATCCTAATTACGATGTCAGGCGTCTGCACTCCTGCGCATCATCCATCTCCCTCCTACACATGGTTGAACACACCATCTCTCTCATACACATTGCATAGGCGTTACGAGCGGGAATTTTCTTGTCTGGCTTGTATGACGTCACACACCCGAGGCGTCTGCACTCCTGCGCACCATCTATCTCCCTCTTACACATGGTTGAACACTCCATCTCCCTCGCACACATTGCATAATCGTATGGACAGGAATTTTCTTGTCTGGCATATGTCTGACGTCACACCATTGAACTTCTCGCTCTAGCCGAGAAATTTAAAAGTTGAAAAAATGTTTTCACCGCGAGTTTCGAACCCAAATCTCGGGGCTACAGCAGGCAGTCCATTACCTCTGAGCCGGCAAGCATCCTTACTTAAGCGTGTATTCAGATGTTATATAAGTGACATGGGCACTTTGTAAAAAAAACAACATAATTTCTTTTAATTTGTATATTTATATAACTATTTGTAAAATATAAAAAATAATTGAACTTATTTAAAATACATGCTTTTCCATACAAGTGTTTTATAATACATCGGTGGGAGATGAGCGAAAAATAAAATGATTTTAATTGTTTAATTTTAAATAGAATATGCAAACTACGTTCTTTATGCGTAATTTTACAAGCTCGGAGATGTCTAGAAATACGCATCTTTGCAAGCTCGGGCGAATGCATGAATTGGGAGATGTTTGAAAAAATAAACCAGGATAATTTTACAATGCTTTTATTCGTACATACATAAAAATCATATAAATTTACAATAATCGCAATTTTAATCATCGGTGGAGGTCCATCGATTTCGGTTCCGCCACAAGTGTTGTAATGGGTTAAACATGCTTTTCCATACAGGTGTTTTATAATACATCAGCTCCATTAATCCAACAATTGTTAATATCGCTGAAACCACCTTATAGTAATCTTGTAAAAATCTGAACGTAAACTAAATAAATTAATGATTTTAATAGCAAAATGAAGTTAAACATGTGAATGGCAGCCTACGGATTCATGCTGAACAAAATGTACGCACTACAGCGGGTTAGGATCACTCGGAGTCAAACGACCCATAGATTGGGTATTTATAATCTATCGCAGCGACAAAGCAATCGGTTTGGGACATAGCAAATGCATCGAAGGCCGAAAATTGATTTTCCTGCGGGTGAAAATTATTTTATTTTAAATTTAAAGTTAAACATATGCAAACAGTTCATCATACATAACAGGATAGCTCAGAATGTTTGCGCGGTTGGGAATGCTGCTTGATATCAGAAATCGAATTATTTAATTTGAATATCAGACAGTACAAAATTTGTTTAATACACATTTCCCGTCTACTATCATGGCATGCGGAATATTGAAGAATCTCATTATTTTTAATTTGGCGATTCAATATTATATATATTTAACAAGATGTTTAATCGGCAGTTTAATGTTCAAATTGGGTTTTGGAGAAAAGAACAATAAGTGTAGATTTTATTGAGAAATATAAATGTTACAAACATAATAAATTAACAACTGAACAACGCGGTACTCATCGCCCGTTAGAGGACGCTGAAATCATGGAATATACATGCTAGTGGTGTGGTTTGAAACTTAGATTCAACTTTGGGAACTTGAAAAGTTCCCAAGTTTGAATTCAAAGTTGAAAACTCAAAATTCAAACTTGAGAACTTGAGAACTTTGAATTCAAAGTTCTCAAGTTTGAATTTTGAGTTGTGGGCTTTAAATCTGCGCTTCAAAGTAGAAATTTTGAGTTTCAAAGTTGGTAGTATGAGTTTTCAATTATAAGATGTTACAACATTATTGAAATGCAGTATCGTTTTGGATTCAGCTACATGAAGATGCAGAGTGAGCAATTCACCAAGCAGGCCGACGTTCTACGCCAAATCGTTAAAGCTAGCGATACGATTCGGCGTAAGTATAAAATAATAAAATTAAATAGAGTTATGGCCGAGAGGGAATTAAGTGAAATACTTAAACCTGTGACAGTTCCACTACAACAACTTGTACAACAAAAAGCGATGGCCGAAGCTGCAAAGATTGAACCAAAATCTGAAGAATGTAGAACTGTCGAACCACATGAAGAATGCAGAAAGGTCGAACCACAAGAAGAATGCGGAATGGACGATGCATGGAATGGTGATATCGCCATGATAAAGAAAGATTCCTTGGGTCAATACCTTAAGATGTTGCTGGCTGATCGCAAGCGCGGATTAGACACAATCTATGGCGTGCGGAAACTTGATGGTGACAGACTAATGGTTGGAGATACGCCGATTGATTTTACTGCCGATCTTATTCATGTTGGCGACGCAAATTATCCCAGAACTGAGGGATTGATTGAGCTGCTGTTCAAGCAAGCTCCTAACACCGATCTGCTTGAGCAAAGTGATTTGGAAGCATATGAAAAAATCGTGCTTGCAACAAACGCCCGTCGGAAACGCTACAGTATTGGCCGCTCTATTCGTAATGACAATAGTTTCAAATTTAAACACTTTATTGTAAAAATGATTCAGCCGCCAAAGCGTGAAGGAGGTTGTATACAACCGGAGAATGTGCAAAAGGATGAACTAGTACAGTACACTTACTGGGATGACCCTAATGAGCTTGTGGACCGTCTGCGCATGCTCCACTCATCACAAGCAGCTGGAAATCCAAGTCATTCAAATGAAATCATGGCAATTATCAACACGCTGCGTGAGACTGGATACATTTACTAAGATTCATATCCGCTATTGAATTGTTAATTTATTATGTTTTGTAACATTTATATTTCTCAATAAGAGCCGTAATTATTGTTCTTTTTCTCCAAACCTAATTTGAACATTCGAAATTCCGACGATTCATGTGATCGTCAAATTAAAATAATTAGATTCTTCGATATTCAATACATCGGTGTGGTTGTATTAAACAAATTTTGTGCAGTCGGATATTCAAATTAAATAATTCGATCTCGGATATCAAACAGCCTCCACAGCCGAAGTGTGTGGTTGGACAGATGCATGTGCTCAACTTTAAATTTAAAATAAAATAATTTTCACCAGCAGGGAAATCAATTTTCAGCCTTCGATGTATTTGTTATGCTAAAAAGTTGAAAATTCAACATTTTCGCGGAGTCTACATGCGGAATGACTTACCCAAGAGTGGCCCTCGAAAATTCGAGTCGGCAATAGTTAATCTGGATGACGCTGATGGGTCTGGAACACATTGGGTTGCATATAAAAAGATTGGTGATAACGTCATTTACTTTGACAGTTTCGGAAATCTGCAACCACCTAGGGATCTTATCACCTATCTCGGCGTTGCTGGCGTCAAATATAATTACATTCAATATCAAGACTATGACCCATATAATTGCGGGCATTTGTATCTCAAGTTCCTGTGCGGGCTCATGTAAAAGGTTGGCATGTTAGTATTGGAAATCACAATCGTAATGGATTCGTTTACGTTAACAGTGTCGGGTGCATCATCAGTGCTCGAGGTTCAATATTTTCCACCAATCGAACTCTCGCCACTTAATACATACGCCTTGGGGGTTGGTAGAACTGCTGACATAATATCACAATCATTTGTTTAAAACATGTAATTTACCTGCATGATTTTCTTATATGTAATTTTGATTGTGAAAACATAATTTCTTTTAATTTGTATATTTTCAATATTTGAACTTATTTAAAATACATGCTTTTTCCATACAAGTGTTTTATAATACCCCGGCCCAATCAGACCACGAATTAAATGATTCATCAAATCTTAGCCCTCTGTTTGAAATTTGAAAATCGGATTTAAAGTTTATTCAACATTTTCTATTATAAGTTGTTGTGGCATTATTGAAAAATAGCTGTGTGTCGAAGTATGTTTTAAACTATGGGTTCGGACTTGAAATTTTGAAACACAAAATTTTAAACGGTTGCTAATGCAAGCCAATTTACCGCCGTTTGTGCAATATATAGGGTGATTTTGGAGTTGGTGGGGTGCTAAACATGCGAAATATTCTTCAAATTTTCCTGAATCGCTTCCCGCTTATTTATGGGTGTAATACTCATTGGGAGATGTTATGGTGTTGAATTCACCCGAACATGATTTTACATGCGTTTTAGATAGATATGTTTAAACAAACAGGAGTTTTCAAGTACTAAAACTGTGTAACAAGCACCAATAAATTCATTTTAACTTGTAAACTGTCAACACATTAAAATTAATATCTGCTGTGAATTGTTGCAAACTCTTGACTGCAATTGTGTATTGGATTCGCTAAATTGCGTTTAAAAGGCTTTTCACATTTACGTTGGATGGTTTCCGGCGCCATAAATTTATTTTAACTTGTAAATCGCAGGCGCCTTAAAGTGTATACCTACCTGTTGCGAATTGTTATAACATCTGAACTGTGTATTGTGTGACGGAGCCATTAGAATGTGTTTAAAAGTTTTTCTAGATGATTTAATATAGTTGAAATTTTTAATATGACATAGTTCAATAATTGGAGAATATAATATATAAATTTGCTATACAGAAATTCGAATGTTTTAATTAGAAGCATGGCTGATTTAAGCCCCCGCTTCTAATTAAATTGGCGATGTGTGATTCCAATATGCATTCAAAATTTTTTAATTCATTAGACTGGTCGGGCGTTGCAAAATTAATTTTTAAAGTTTCATCGCATGCAATTCTAAGCGTGTCTGAGCTTGTAAAATTACGCATAAAGAACTCTGTTGTACATTCTATTTAACTTGTAAATCGCAGACGCATTAAAGTTTGTTTTTACATAACCTCCAGACTTAGCCGGCGAATTCTAATAATCTAACCCAGACTGCTGGGTCGCTTTGAGTACCTGGCTGTGGACGCCGCGCTTATGCGTTCAAAAATTTTTATTCATTAGACTAGGCGTGGTGTTGCAAAATTAATTTTAAAGTTTCATCATGCATGTATAGTTGAAAAAATTACACCACGTTTATTAGAATTCGACCGAGTTTTGGAGCCGCTTGCAATTCTGGGTGCGTTTGAGTTTGTAAAAATTACGCATAAACAACACAGTTACACAATACATTTTTTATTTAAATCATTTTACATTTTTTATTTAGACATTAAACAATATTACATTTAAATCATAGCACTGTCTATGGCTTGGGAAAAAATTCAATTTGATTATATTCCCCGCCGAGATATCGCATATTGAGTATACCATTGGTTGAATTTAGGATTGCTTCGTCGCCTCCAATTATTTCAGTCATCCGCGGCGGCAAGAATATCGCACAATCGATTAAATCCACCATTATTCTAGCCCCATATCTCGTCTGCACTTTGCGGAATTTGATTACCGGATATGTTGCACCGGCCTCGAGTTGGCTCAACTTTCGCAGTGGTAATTGATGCTACACATTCAGAAATAAAATTGTAAAATATGCATAGCGAGGATTGAAAATAACTCACCAACAAGCCAACATTATTTAACTTAGTTAAATCCATAGTTTGAATGTGTTTGGTAAAATAGTTGATTGCAGGTTGTAACACGTTTTGAAGAGCTGCGGCAGCAGTACGTCAATATCACGCGCTGGTTCAGAACGAAAAGGATTCGACTTATAGTAACGCACATACACGTCGGCTTTGCGCATGGGCGTTCAATCTGACGCCCGTCGGCCGAATTCACAAGCATGTTGCTTTTACAAACGCGCTCTGTAATACCATCCATCTATCCGTTTTAAAGATTTCTACTTTTACAAAGTGTCCATGTCACTTATATAACATCTGGTTGTGTCATTACTCGTGCCTCCAGCTGATACAGTGGTACGAGGCCGGTTTTCAACTTGTGGACATGAGTTCGAAACTCATGGCGAAAACATTTTTTTCACTTAAAAATTTCACAACTTGAGCGAGATGTTCAATGGTGTGACGTCAGACATGCCTGGCGGGGAAATTCCTGTCCGTACGATTATGCAATGTGTGCGAGGGAGATGGAGTGTTCAACCATGTGTAAGAGGGAGATAGATGATGCGCAGGTGTGAAGACGCCTCGGCTGTGCGGCGCCAAACATGAAAATTCTTGTCTGTTAGGTTTATGCAATGTGTATGAGAGAGATGGTGTGTTCAACCATGTGTAGGAGGGAGATGGATGATGCGCAGGAGTGCAGACGCCTGACATCGTAATTAGGATAATCCTTTGATTAAAGGGTTATAATCAGATCAATTGCGCGGTAATTAGGACAATTACATTTGTGATTAAAGGGTTATAATCAGATCAATTGCGCGGTAATTAGGACAATTACATTTGTGATTAAAGGGTTATAATTAGTGCAATCAGATCAATTGTAATCAGATCAATTACGCGGTAATTAGGGTAATTACATCTGTGATTAAAGGGGTGTAATTACATCTTCGATTAAAGGATTAAAGATGGCGTCGATCAATTAATCCGAGAATCAAATCCGCGAATCAATTTAATTCGCCGCTGTTCCAGAAGCCCTGTAGTCTCACTACTATTGTATTATTAGTTTTATTAGATAAGTTTAATTACTGTCAAAAAAAAAAATGTTTAAAATACCCATTTTTTCACGCGTCTGACTAGATTAACCCCTTAAGCGATTACGGTTAAGAAAACTAAACTAACAAGCTGAAATTGCAGTCACTTCAATAAATTTGCTCAATTGGTAAAAAATAAATCAGATGAGATATATTTTAAATCGCTCTAATTATCGGGGTGGGATAACAAACTTAATTCATATTTTATAATTGGATCTCAAGCAGCTTCCGAAGAAATTGAAACGTTATGCCTAGAGATGTATTTAATGAAACAGTTAACTGAAAAATTGAAACTGTCTGAAACAATTATTTGCTAAATTATATCGTTTGGATAAACAATCTCTCAATACTACAATTATTTAAATATTTTTGTCGGTGAAGTTAACTTAAATGCACTTTTACATTAATAAATAAATCTGACTATTCAATTCACAAAATCATTTTTCAAATATTATCCAATAAAATAGCAGATATTTACTTTCGTATCCTAACAACAGAAAATTCCAGCGAATATTTCATTAGTGAAAATATAACTGGATATTCCACTAGTGGTTGCAGTGAATATTTTAAAGTAACTTGATTATTATTTTTATTTAAGAAAATTATTACTTTGTTACAAAATTAACTGAACAATTTGAAAAATGAACATTGTTGCAATTCTGAAAAATTCCTTCTTTGAACGAATGTTCAACATCACAAATTTTACCCTCCCTGCTGTTGGGCAATTCAGTCGCCACCGTTGTCGACGTAGTAGTTCTCATTTTTTCAACAATTGTCCTGTGATGTTCGTTGTCCATTTGTAAATAAGACTTGATAGAATACAGCTTCACTAAATGGGTTAATCTCAATATTCCACTTATTGAAATACATTTCTTGCACCATTTTCGCAGTACTGTTCCATAAATGCTTGACCACACCTTCCTTATATTCCGACCCATCTCTCTTCCTCATATTAACGGCCCAACTCTTCAGAATAATATTTAACTCTGCAGATGTGACAGATGGTGTCAAAGAGTAGTCTTTTTCTTCCAAAAACTGAGAGAACTGACGCCATACCGACTCTCGTGACTTCCGTTTATTTTCCGGCACGTTTCTTCCAATATCTACATTGATTTCTGCATCAGATCTCTCTCCAAATCTTTTGCACACACTTTCCATTACTGTCAGAAAATATTCAAATAACAACTTTTTTTACCGGTTGCTATGGAAATGACATCATGTGTAACTCAAATTTTCGAACTAGATTTTGAAATATTTCATTTTAATCATTGATTTGGTGAATTGAATAGTCTGTTGAATACAATTCGTTGTCAAAGATTGTACAATATTTTTATTCATGGTCATTATACGCTTCCGAACACCATTCGTGCTGCGCACTCATGGTGTTCATAAAGCGAATGACCATTCATAAAAATATTCGACAATCTTTGACTACTCGTTGTATTATAACTGAAAATTGTTTACAATATGAAGGAAATATCAAGAAATATTTATTCCCAAAATTAAGATCAGAAACGCATTAACACTTGAAGCGACAAGAAGAAGTTCAACATGCATCCATTCAATTAATTAATTAAGAGGTAATAAAATCTTACTACTCGACTACTTTCTTGTGCTCAACCGTTTTTATTCATATTCACGACCGTGTTTCACCTATTTCGCTGCATTTTATGGAAAATCTAAGATGAACATTTTGTTGCTGTGCAAGTCTAGTTTTCAATTCTGTTTTTAAAATTTAAATGGGATAACTACACGAGCATCCAGCCCTCCGCGAAAATATCGCAAAAAAAATTGAAATGGTGATTGTGCCATAACCGTTATTCAGACAAAATCGGGGTTTTGTACACATAAAGTACATATAAGTAGCTATATTTCTGCAAAGTTTCAGTTCTTAAAATTAAAAAATGTCGGAATTGTGAATTTTTTAAGAAAACACTGAATTTTCCGGGTTTTCCGGGTTTTCTCCGGTTCTAATTATTCGATCTGGACATTCGACATCTCATTCTCTTCATAATTTAATTCTCTACAATTTGTCTATTGACAACATTAAGATTGCTTCATTAGCTTCCATTTTACAAGCAACAAACTAAAAAGATCGCAGTGAAACATAATGACAGAAATTGACAGGAATAATTGACACTATTAATGTTTTGGATAATTCAGTGACGTCTTTCAAAAGTTTTAGAGGTCACCGGATTATTAACAATGTACTTAATAAAATTTGTAATTTGGCAATAAGAATTATGAGAAATACACCTGGATGGCCTAAAACGCACTGATTGGTTGAATCAATATGTTCTTATTTTGAATACCGTTCAATCTACAAATTTTTCTCTTTGGGAATTTTTATTTGTCTTTTGATGAGGATTCTCCTTTTTTCTCTGGGGCGCGAGTTCTGCGACAGGGTATTGACCGAAGAATTTTTTTACCGATAATTAAAAACTGGTTATTGTCGTCATCAGGGATTAGCAAACTGCCAGTACCGAACTGGCAACAGTTTTCCTATAACCATTCAACTGGGAAAATGATCGTTTTGATAAGGAAAATATTTTATTTTGATTGTAACTTCAACTCAATTTTTATCACCAGCTTCAGTTAAGTTCTTTGCATTAATTTTGGTTGCATTATCCTTATTTAATGTTCTTGAAATTTACAAATAACTAAGACTGGTCGCGATTGAAAACAAAGATAAGCATACTTTATAACAAGATTTTTGAAAATCAGGTTCTTAAGCATTTAGGTGGGGTTGTTAATATAAATTGAGCAAAATAATCAGCGTCCACAGAATCATTTAAAATGTTGAAGTTCTCCGTCTTTTTCGCAATTACCGTGTTGCAAATTGGCCGTTCAAACAGCCAATGTTCGATATCAATTCAACAACCCCATTACCTGATCGAAGGTTTGTACTTTTCTATTAATTGCTATTAACAACAAATAATTAAATTAGGATACTATTGGAGAGAGTATAAAGGTGCTAACCCGAGCGACGCGTTACAGGGAGGCACTGACCTAAACGGACGCCCAATCTACATTGGACAAACCATATTCAATGACAATTTGGTAGTCGGAAAAATTTATTCATGGGACAATAAGATGCGCCATGCATGGTTCGTTGAAGAAACCGCGACAAAGAACGTGAAGGTATTTTTGTTATGTTCCAATCAACAATTTTGTATTTAGATTTTTTTCAGATTTTATGCACCCAAACTCCCCAATATTTCAAATGGGTGGAAACGACCACAAGCGGAATGAAACTCATGACTAACCGTCATTTCATATTGGGTGGGTATCAACCAGGGGGTCTTGTTCTTTACGTTGGCCGAATCAACCACAATTTGGAGACGTCGGTTGGTAAGGTTGCCATACGCGAGGATGGCGTGGAAGATAGCAGGTTCGCACTGCATTTTCCGTCTGACGGAAAAGCTGTTTTTGCAACAAAATTTGAAGTTTTGTATTATGAACCTCCAGGAGGTGCGAATCCTTATGCGGCCAGTCCCTATTCAGCTTCGTTCGGAAATGCAACAACCGCTTTGTGATTTAATTTAAATATGAGATAATAAATAAAACTAACTGGAAATTTGTTTTAATTTGGCATGAAAGTTGATGATCGGTATTATCCAAGTTTGTTTTTTATTTTATTTTATGGTTCAAAGTGTTTATCAGTCGACAATAAAATTGTTTGACGCAAAAAAATGCTTCCTTGCGATTTGAGACAAGGGCAACGACTTTTGAGAAAACTTGAATGTAAAAGCGACGTTTTTAACGACTGATCTAAAATGTAGGGAGAGCAGAGCAGATCTTAAGCGATTCTAGACAAACAAGCTGAAATTTCAGTTAAATTTTGATGACTTTTGTTCGTTGATTAATAAAAACAGATGACCCACTTCGACAAGATCTGCTCAATTGTTAAAATATTAATCAGATAAGATATATTTTTAATCGCTAGTAATACCATAAGAGCTTTGAATTTATCGATTAATTTACGATAACTTGTTGCGTAGCAACTTAAAAGAGTGTAAATTTGATGAGTATTAAAAACGCGACAGCGAAGCTAGAGCGTTTTTATCATCAAATTTACACGATCTAAAAGTTGCTACGCAGGAAGTTTGAGTTAATTAATCGAAGAAATTCAAATCTTGAATGGTATTTAATTAGATTATTTTATGAATGTATAAAATTTGACACAAATAAAATTGTTTGAAAATTTTTTGTTGATGGAAACTAGGCAACGTCAATATAAAGGAACTCGAAGTTTTATCAGAATATTATAGCTGTAAAACCGTGTTCCTTCCTCAAATAACGAACTGTGATTGGCTATATTAGCCATGAATAAAATAATCGCGCTTATTTTCGTGATGGGAAAACAAATTGCTTTAAATAATTATTTGAATACAACATGGTCGGTTTTGCCAAATTTGTATGTTTTAGAACAACTATTTAAATATTTTTGTCACCGCAGTTAACTAATATGTGATTGTTTATGATATGAAGCGAACATTAAGAAATAGTAGAAGTAAATAGTATTTACAAAACTTAGATCATATACGAACTAATACTTGAAGCGACAAGAAGGATTTCAACATGAATTCAATCTATTTATTAATTTTGATGTTAATTTCGAGGCTTTCTTCACATCAACATGAAACCCATATAAGGGTGCCTTATATATCTGACACGGTTGTGGGCACAGTGCTCTTGACCGACGACCAAAAAGACGAAATGGGACTGTTTATTGCTTTCGATGGAAAGGAAATATTTTTCAAGAAGTGATTTATGATTCTTAACTAACACCATTTTTAATAAAAAATAATTACTATTATTTTCAATTAAGAGATAGATCCCTTTTATAATAAAAGTTTTATTCCTAATATAAATATGGGTAAGATTAAGTACAATGAAATTGTTTTTTGAAAAACTTGTAACAATAAAAATTGGACAATAATTAAACAATAAAAACATAATTCGGAAACGATGTTGAGTAGATTTTATGTCAATTCTTAAGAAGTTAACTTAAACGAATTGTTACATAAATAAATAATTCTCAAAGACGTTTATGAAATCAAGGGAATATGAAGAAATAGTATAAACATTAGAGTTTATTTATTACAGAAATTAAGATCATATGCGCACTAACACTTCAAACGAAAAGAAGGATTTCAACGAATTAATTTATTAATTTTGTTGTTCGCGGTCCGTTTTTCTCGTCACGATCCAGCCACAAGATTTACGGATGGGAAGATAAAATTCGATTCGCTTGGGTAACAGAACAGATTACCACTCAAAACATTAAGGTAAGTTTTTTTGTAACTAAGACGAAACTGATTGAAACATTTCAGATACTGTGCACTCAAAATCCGGAGAAATTTGAATGGGTAAAGACCAGGCCTTCGGCAATGAGGCTTCTCACCAATCGTCACTTCGTCGTGGGTGGTTTTCAGCCCGGTATCTCCAGTTACATCGGCCGGGTTACCCTGTGCCTCTTACCTTAAAGTTTACGCCAGAAAAACAACAACACTGGAATTGAACAAGATTGCGCCACAACACGTAATGAAATGTTTGTTGAAGTTTGTGAACCCGCCATTATCAGCAATGTATTGACCAGAACGGTAAACATTTTGAACATCTGTAGTAGGAGGGAAAATGATACATTTTATGTAGATTTTATTGCAATTTAAATATTAATTATTTGTGAATAAAACTGAAGTTATAATCATTCAAACTTGTATACATTTTTTGGGGCCCCTGTATTACCAAATATCCATTAAGTATGTATTTAAACGCCAGACTTTACTTAATGGTTTGTTGAACTGTTTTCATTAAAAACTTTATTTGCAAAAGGTATTCATATTTATGTGCTAAATGATAATACGGGGCCTGGAGTACTATATAAAAACGGCGAAGTCAACTCAGTTGTCATAAGTTCACCATGTTGCAACTACAATGTTTAATTTTCGTGGCAATAATTGGATTTTCACAATCTAGCGGATGTTGCGGGTCCACACTAAAAAAAATGCTACCTAAGAATTTATCAAGAATCCGCTTCTAACTTTGAGAATGGTTGAGTTCTTGCTTTTTAGCACGTTTGTGCTTAAATTTAACACGTCCAATATTAAACCAAGCCTAACGGATTCTTATTTTGTATCGACGGCAGTGGGGGGTATTGTTTGGGGCAAGGGGCCTAAGGTAATAATAACTTCATCCGTATAAATATTGTTAATACAACAACTGTATTAATAAATTGATTTTACGTTTGTAATTCTTGATAAAAAAATTGAAATCGATAAATAAATATAAGTATTTATCTGATTAACGCCCAAACTATAATATTAATTATTTATTAAGGATGTGGACAGGAGTAAAGTTTCGCTGCTATATTAAATATTAGCAAATTTTTAATTAAAGAAATTAAAGTTCTTTAATTTAAACTTTGTTAATATTTTTGTCAAAGTTTAGGAATGAACTGCCCTTGAAAAAGCTGCAATAAAGTAGCAGCGAAACGTTGGAATAATCCATAGTTTTATTAGAAGGTGACATTTTCAATAATTTAATGCAGTTAGTTCTCGTCTTGAACAATCAGTCTGGCTGACGATAAAAACAATATAAAATATGTTCTACTTCCGTCAGTGGTTAGCTTTAATTTATTTCTATTAATTGTATATTTGCGAGAATTAATTTTTAGATATAACTGTTAGATCTAACGGTTACTTTGAAAAGCGTTTTTATTACCGTTAGGTTCGATCCTGCAATAAAAGTGAAACGTTCGGAACGTTATCTAATGAAAACATGCTGATTTTGCAACTGTTAACGGATCGGTTCTTAACAAAAATTTGAAGGAAAAGTTCGGAGAATATAAATCTGGACCCCTCAAAGCCAAACAGTATTAAATCACACATCACTTAAAGGCGTATTTTGTGTGACTTAATACTGTTTGGGTCAGCGCTCCAAATATACGTTATACACGGCTTGTAAAACAGACAAGTCATACAATGGGAGCAAAATCTCAAAAAATAGTTTTGTTACGATATTTTTCCCTTGCATCCTATTTCCTAGCGGGGTGCGATGAGTGTAAATTATTTTATTGCCGGCAATTTTTCGGAAACGGGCCGCAGCCTTTTAGTTAGCTGAACTGTTAAGATTTAAAAAAAAAACATTCCTCGCCTTGCTTGCAATAGCAAAGTACATATTACGGTGTGTGCTTTCGGTATTGTTTTCGTAAAGTAAATTTTTGATAATTTTTCGTAATAAACGAATTGTGAACTAATGGATAACGTTACAAGTCGTGTAGTGTGGCATGATGATGATAGTAATTCAATGCAATTAGTCGATGAACAGAATGACCAGTCGTTAGAAACACTACAAATTGAGAGTTTATTTCCATCCGAAAAGTAAGTTTGCGGGTATCTGGAACGCCGTAATTTATTTATCATAGGACATGCATTTTACTCGCCAACGATTAATAAAAATTACTTATATTCTGTAAAAAGTATTGCGTTCTGCTGAATCTTCTCGGAAAATTAGAGAAGGAATAAAAAATAAATGTGAACAGTGGAGTTTCAAAATTATTTTTTATTTATCACCTAATTTTTTACACAACACCGTTTTCGTTAATCATTTGAGAGAAAAACGCATGCACTGTAGTTGTCAAAAACAAAAATTGTATTCATAAATAAATGTTAATTCTAGCAAATTTATTACGTTCCCCGTAAATTTGATGGCAATCCGAAGGGAAAATTAAGCATCAAACGGTAAATAAAGGACTTATAAAAAGGAAGGAACGTGCGAAACCCGTTGCTTCTGTAACAAATCATAGTAACGAAAAAGGTAAAGAAATAATTTTGATTATCTATTATACTTTTAGTGTTGTATCTATCTTATTACAAATCATCCATTTTAGCGGATGGAAGAATGTAACAAAACAAAAGCGTGGCTCAAATACACGGATGCGAGCGTTTTCTGGGAAGAAATCTGCGTAAAATGGAGAGACACCACGAATTATCGTCTAAAGGAATATAACAATAAAAGTATTGATCAACTTATAGACGAGTGGTCATTATTGCAACATTCAAAGTGTTCAATTTTGGTAAATTCTTGTGATATCTGTAGAACAATGTAACTATTTTGTTAATGTTTTTTAGATTGATGTAAATTTCGGCCAATTATTCCCATGGAAAGAAAATAAACCAAAGTGCAGGATTTGTAGGAAAAGCAACAAAAAAATTGGAAACCAAGCATTAACTCAACGTCTTAACACTTATCCTTATTTTCAACAATAAATACTTAGAAAAAAGGATAGATCAAGTGACTGTTATAATTAGCAACTAAATGTATTAAAACTGTATTGGACTGTGTAGTTTTTTGTGATAAGTTTATTTTTATAGTAAGATAATAGATACACATTTCAATTTACTTTTGGTCTGAAGAAAAAACCTATTATCGTTTTAAGGTGAACTTTAGTATGTAATTATACAATAATTTCTCAAATATTTTTTTATTGCGAACTTTTTAGTAGTTATACAATTATTTCTAATATCATGTTTTATTGAACTTATTATTATTAAATATAGTGAGCTACTCAACAAAAGAATGTGATGTGACGTTGTCAAATTTTTACTTTTAGTACTGTATTTGCCTACTTTTAATAAAAGCACGTATGTTAAATAACTTCATATTTTAAAACTCCTCTAATTCAAGCATTCCATTCTAAAATTCGTAAAAATAATAAAACTTCTTAAAATTAGAACGACGCATTCTTGAATTTGTCAAGAAGAATCAAAATTCTTGAAATTAAGAATGACCCGTTCTTAAATTTAATAAATAGAATCAACATTGATATCGAGAATTGCCCATTCTTAAATTTGGCAAGTAGAATAAACATTCTTAAAATCAAGAATTACCCATTGCTACGGGTTTTTCCCGACCGCGTAATAATAATTGCTCGGCTAAGCTCAAGTCGGTGAGGGAGTAAATTGAGAAAAATTAGCCTTCGAGGTTACTTGGGAAGCGTTCTCTCGCTCTGCTCCGGAAGTTGTTAGGGCGCCACTGCTTTTGGGTGGTCGAAATTCCACGAGAGAAAGTAAATCAGAACTTTCTCTCTCGACGATACAGGTTACAATAAAGATGTTAAAGGAGATAACAAGTATATTGACTAGATCAATTTATGTAATAACCGTGAGGTTATTACTTACCACACAATGGTAATGCAACAAAATTTACTATTTACATAAATCGGAAATATTACACAAGGGTACCCATTCGGCTGATGGCCAATAAATTGCATAACACAAAATGCATAACAGGAAATCAGAATCAAGTAACTTAACTAGAACGATTATGCGTCCACGCAGGTCCACGCGTAGACGGTTGATCCTCGATTATTACGGGCTGGAAAAGTCATCCGGGTGGATTTTCTTAACGCCGATGTTCCAGCGGGCCGGTGGTTAATCACGGCACGATATTTTTATAGCATCCCAGTATTTACACTGGCTAATGGGAATAACTCACTTCCCTTTTAAATTATTAGCACCCAATCACTTAGACCCACGTTCAGGTTCTGTCTTTTGTTTGCGATTTCTACGCACTTTTCCCCCCCGGTCACATCAGATTACAAATTACAGTTTCTGCTTCGCCGAGAGAGAGGGAGTTTTGGACTTACGCGCGAGTTTGAAAATATTTAATGAAAATATTAATAATAATGAAACAGTACCGTAACACCATTCTTAAATTCGGCAAGTAGAATAAACATTCTTAAAATCAAGAATGATCCATTCTTAAATTTGACAAGAAGAATGAACATTCTTAAAACCCAAGAATGACCAATTCTTGGGCCAAAATTAAGAACGCGCAAGTTTAAATTTAAGCCCGAATTTTCTTGCCTACGAGAATGTTTTTTTCTGAGTGCAACTGTCCAATAGGAGGTAAATATTACCGTTATGTTAGTTAAATTGTTAATAAAATTTGTAGGATATTATTGGAGGGAATTTTTTGGAACCATGCCGTTTGAAGCGTTTCCAGGAGGAACCACCAATAACGGTCGACCGATTTACATTGGACAACCCCTATACCTAAACACAGTTCTGTGTGGGAAAATCTATGAAAATGACAATAAAATCTACGCTCCCTTACACACCGAAATTACAACGACCAAATTTATTAAGGTACTCGTGAAATTTGTTGAAGATGTAATAAACTATTAATTCCTGCAGATATTATGCTCGCAAACTCCTGAAAGATTCACTTGGATTAATACAACCACCACAGGGGTGAACTCGTTGAACCGCCACCTGGTTATAGGAGGACGCGAACCGCATTATACTTTATATGTAGGGAGGGCGCGACATAGCAATGAATAACCCCTGGAAACGTCGCCGTCCAGGAGAAGGGACAAACGGCCAATGATGGTCTCTGGATCAGTCAAGCCAGTGTCGAATATTATCACAACACTTTCCAGGTACTTTCGTACGCATGAAATTAAAATTTTATTAATCAACATGATTCTTTAAGAAAATAATTGTAATGAATTATAAGAATAAACTGTTTGAATTATTTGCTGCGACCATTTTTATTTGAGCTTCAGTCCTGCTCCAAATAATTCACTTGTTTTGTTACTTGGCAATTTTGGAAACGATTTATTTATATATTTGCACATACCGCTTTTTTAACATTAAACATACGATAATAATAAGTTCAATTTTTAAAACAATAACGTCAATCAGTAGTGTATATCCCAGCAATCTTTGATAATACAAATGATTGACATTTATGTCAATTTAGAAATAAAACATTTTGATTTTTGAAGTTTAAGTTTAGAATTTAGTTGTCGGAACAGTAACGAATTAAATGCCATTTATTTAAGAAATACCGTGTAGGATTTTACAATCGTTTAACGTATTGTTCAGAATGTGAAGGAGGACAATTCGAAAATTTATTACAATTTTTCTTTTAAATAAATTGTTATACTGTTCTAAAGTCTTGCCATTACAATTTAATAATACCAACCTATACTGTATTTTTTAATTTGAGAAGAAGATTCAAACATATCGCGCCAAACGGTGGATATATAATTGGCAGCCAACAAACTACAGCGTGCTGGCAGCCAATCATACCTTTTGGCTCGATCTGCTTGAATTTTTTTCTGAAATTAACAAATACGGTATAAAATAAGTTGACATTAACATCATAAAGTAAAAAACACCTGCTATTTATCATTTATCGGAAATGTTTGAATGTATGCACAAATAAAATAATATTGATAAGCGAAAATAACCGCAATTACAATTTGAATTTATTTAATAATACATTCTCCACTTGTTCGACATGCCACAACTACAATTTTTAATTTTCGTCGCCATAATTGGATTTCCCCAATCCAACACATTTGTGCCCAACCGTCCAATAAAAGGTAAATGTGCCTGACCCACAAATTACCGTCGAAAAAAGTTATTAAAACTTGCAGGATATTATTGGAAGGAATTTTTTGGAATTGTGCCAAGCGACGCATTCCCAGGAGGTACCACCAAGGACGGGCGACCGATCTACATAGGCCAAACCTTATTCGAAAACACGGTACTCTGTGGCAAAATATATGAAAGTAGCAACAAGATTTACGCGCCCTGATATAAAGAAATTATAACGACGGAATTTATTAAGGTAATTACATAAAATTTGTACAGAAATTCATCAACGATTGATTCCTGCAGATACTATGCACGCAGGGTCCTGAAAGATTCATTTGGATTAACACAACCACCGTAGAGATGCCCCAATTGTTGACCAATCGCCACCTGATTATAGGGGGACAAGAACCGAGTTACATTTCATATGTGGGGAGAGCGCTTTACCACGGAGAACTCAGCCCCGGGAAACTTGACATCTAGGACCAAGGAAATGCCATCTACGACGGTCTCTGGATCACTGAAGGAGGCCTCGAAATTCGCTTACACACTTTTCAAGTGCTTTCTTATTCATGAAATTGTGGATATTGAAAAATAAATTATAGAGCATAACTTTCTGATTGTTTCTTTATCAATTCATGAAAAATAAATCAAAATATTTGGTTTCATTTATCGGAAGTGACTGCATGTGAACATTGAAAACAATAACGGGAAAGGAAAATAATCGCACGTGTGGCTAAAAATCGTGCGGTATTTCTTATAACTTAAATTTTA
Source organism: Dascillus cervinus (assembly GCA_949768715.1). Classification (NCBI taxonomy): domain Eukaryota; kingdom Metazoa; phylum Arthropoda; class Insecta; order Coleoptera; family Dascillidae; genus Dascillus; species Dascillus cervinus. Next base: position 14,024,684 of record OX458321.1, on the reverse strand, counting down.
TCTCTTTACCTCTAATTAGTATTTATAAGCAAGGCAAAAACAACTCATTTGTTATTAAGTTCATCATGTTACAGCTACAATTTTTCATTTTCGTTGCAATAATTGGCTTTTCCCAATCGTTCTTCAGATGTGTGCGCAAATCTCCAATACAAGGTACCTATTATTACATCATCATCAAACATTGTTATTAAAATTTCCAGGATATTATTGGAGAGAATTTTTTGGAACCATACCAAGAGACGCGCTTCGAGGAGGTACCACCAGCAACGGACGACCGATTTACATTGGACAAACCCTATTCGTAGACAGGGTACTCTACGGCAAAATTTATGAAAACGACACAAAGATCTACGTCCCCTACCACACCGAACATGCCCGCGTTGTTGACCAGTCGCCACCTCATTTTAGGGGGCCGCGAACCAGGTTATAATTTATACGTGGGAAGGGTGCGATACCAGGGTGAAACTAGCGTCGGTAAAGTTGTTGTTCCGGACCAGGGAACAACCGATAATTATGGCTTCTGGTTCGGTCAAAACGGTGCCGAAATAAATGTCGCCACTTTTCAAGTACTTTCTTATGCATGAAATTAAAATTTGTAATGACTTATTTGCAATAAATAGATAGTTTACTGTATAACAGTTATGGCAGTTGTTGTTATTAAAATTGTATCAATTTAATACCATCTTAATGTATCTCAAATTAATATTAATCGTTTTGTACCATAAATTGAGCATTTCCTAATTAAGAAATAAATTAATAACAGTTGTGTTAAAGTTGCAGATTACTAATGGTTGTCAGTGTGAAAACATGTGCAAATTATTTGTTTTAATTTTACCATTAATTTCGGTTCATTATTCGCAACAATGTTCACTAAATTTAAAAAAACCTTCAATCGAAGGTATTATTAATTAATTTACTAACAACTTTTTGATTATCAAGTTATTTTAGGTTATTACTGGAGAGATTATGCCGGCGTCGTTCCAAACGACGCACTGTCGGGTGGAATTGATTACAACGGACGCCCTATATACATCGGGCAAATTTTATTTTCGCAACATATATTCGTGGGGAAAATTTACGAATGGGACCATCAAATTCGGTACGCGTGGGACGGAGAAGAAAACGCCACCAAAAACATCAAGGTAAAAACTTTGGGTCACTCAATACAAATTAATTACATTTTTTAGATATTGTGCACTGAAGCTCCGGAACTTCAAAGATCAAACTCCTCACCAATCGGCATGTCATCGTGGCAGGTTTTCAGAGCGATTTCACCGTTTACATCGGTCGAATTTTTTTCAAAATTGAAACTTCAGTCGGGAAAGTGCTGATATCGGAGACTGAAAGGGACGTTGGTCAACTATATGTTACACTCGATGGGAAAACGCATCTTTTCAAGGAGTTTGAGGTTTTAGTTTATAATCCAAACTAATCACTATTTTATTTATTGAGATCAAAAATTATAAAATTGAATTTAAGCTTCAGCAGATAATATTCAAAGGAGTGAAATATTTTTAGTTTATCTTGTTTGTTTTAGTTTATAATCGAGATAAAGAATTATAAAATAAAAGTAAATAATACGATTAAAAGGTCAACTTTATTTGCATCCAATTATTTGAGATTTGAACATAGCCCGAGTAGAATGTCAAAACTGATCTTAATTGCCATCTTAATATTTCAAATAATTAAAAGCAACGCACATTCAGTGTCTTGTCCCGCACCAACTAATATCGAAGGTAAGTTATTTTTAAGTCCCTTCAAATTTTAAATTTGTAATCAGGTTATTACTGGAGGGATTATGCCGGCGTTGTCCCACGAGACGCATTGCCTGGTGGAAGCGACCACAACGGACGGCCAATTTATATCGGACAAACTATACATTCAACCTCTATGGTAATCGGAAAAATTTACCAAGGAGAGAATATGCTTCGGTACGCATGGGGCGGGGAATCGATTACCACCAAACACATAAAGGTAAAATTTTTGATAAATAAGATTAAAAAATAACTGATTAATTCCAGATATTGTGCACTCAAAATCCAATACATTTCGAGTGGTTGAGTACGACCGCTTCAGCATTTAAACTAATCACCAATCGCCATGTTGTCATGGGCGGTTTTGAGCCCTCTGGGACCGTTTATATCGGTCGTGTTTGCCACCAAAGTGAAACCACTGTAGGCGAGGTGCTCAGTTTGGTACCAATAAAAAAGTTTAAATTAACATATCGTGTGGGATATCAATTGAAAAAGTTAACTGTAAGGATTTCAAAAATATTTTTTTTGCAATTTCAAGTTCAGTGATCTTAATGATATAGCTCAAAATGCAAAAAATGATCGTCCCCCCCTGTTCTCCTAAGTTTCTAAAGCTAAAATTTTGATTTTAATAGTGTTAGCACATATTAAGCCATAGATTCCAGGAAAACTGCGTAGAATGTCGACAATGTAAAAGTTGCGAGAAAATTGTTATTGTAGTACGGAACCCTAATTGTGCGGGCCTGACTCGCACTTGACCGATTTTTTTCTTCATGGGTTGGTGGAAGATCAACAAAATTCTTCTAAATTCATATTTGAAAGCCGAATACGGGCGAAGTTGATTACCATTTGAATCCGTTAATAAATTAATTTTTTTGTAGTTTTATTGTTTAATTTACATAAGCAGGAAATTGATAATTCAGAAATAAAAAAAGGATTTTATTCACAATCAGTTAGTAACATACAACTTTTCTAACCCCTTAAAAGTTGGAAAGTGAGCGATTTCATGAATACACTTCAGCCAGTCAGAAATATTAAAAAAGGAGTCAGTAATGAGGCGTAATCGGTCAGAAAAAAACCATTACCAACCTGTAAGGGCGTTACTATCGATTTAAACTACAAATGATAAATTTAACAAACGATTTCTTTATCATATGAAGGGATTGTTTGATGTTTTGAATTTGTTTGTTTGTTGAGTATATGTTTTTTAGTTGTTTAATCGTTCCAAAATAATTTAATACTTTAATACTTATACGTACATGTTAAAATTTCATTTAATTTCTATAATTCAATTTGAGCGTTTGTGCATAAGTAATGTATTTTATATTGTTTTTTATATTTTATTGTGTTGTTGTAGTAGAATGCAAATAATGCCCCCGATGAATGAACTATCTTGGTAAACGATATGTAAAAAATGCAATCCGTTGTAATTTCTAACGAAGTTATTATTGTCTTTCAAAAATATTTTATTTTGTAGTAATTTATATCTTTTTCTATTTATAATTAATGTTTAATTTCATTATATCCAAGTAAGGTTGTACAAGAGGGTTGTTCGTTTTTTTTTTATGGACTGTATGACTGCTATTTCCTTTATTCTAATCTGTATCGGCTTAATACCAGCAATAGCGTTCACTGCATCACTTGATACTATTCCATATGATTTAGTAATCCTTTTACAAAAATTTTTTTGAATATCTTAAAAAGTGTTAAGATTATATTTAGTATTTATAGCATGATTCCATACTATACATTCGTATGTGAGAATGGGAACTATTGCTCCATTATATATTAATAACCAGAGATTTCGAATTAATGCCAAATTTATTTTGTACATATGTAGTGCCTTTTACATAGTTTGGAGATAAAGCACAATTTCTTTTTTAACAATTTACTTTACATTTTGGCAAATACTATAAATTTGTAAAGAATCATTGGGTCTAAAACTACATGTACCTACATACAGAAATCTAATCTCAATATGACCATAAGCATTATTTCCTAAAGTAGTAATGTATGCATTATTTCTAATAACTCTTTGATATTAATTGTCACCTAAATAATTATTATCAGGAAATAAGGCGTTGACAAATATATTTCCTATTTCTTTCTAATCTATTATAGCATCCCTTTTTCATTTTACAATTCTCTTATCATAAGTTTATTTTAATTTTGTTTCGAAATTTTATGTATCATTCGCCATGGATTTTCTATGGTATCTTGTTCTACAAAATCATTCCAACTTTTAATTTCAGCTTCCGTAATATTTTTCTTATAAATTTTCTGTTCATCTAGGGCAGACATACTACGATGACAAACTAATATGCGGTAAAATTTATGAAAATGACAACAAAATTGATATCACCTACCACAAGGAAAAAACGACGACCAAATTTATTAAGGTTGTACTCATAAATTTTTCAAACATTTTGTAAAAGAGTAATTCCTGCAGATTTTATGCACACAAGCTCCTGAAAGATTCGTTTGATTTGACACCACCACTGTAGGGATGGCGGTTTTAACCAATCGTAACCTCATTGTGGGGGGACACGAGCCGGGTCATACTTTGTACGTGGACAGGGTGCGACATCTAGATGAAACCAGTCCCGGGAAAATTGCTATTTAAGATGAGGAGATACTAAATGGTCTCTGGATTAGTCAAGCCGGAATCCAAATGCATTTCAGCACTTTTCAAGCACTTGCTTATAAAGTATAATCCGCTTAGCCCGTTATAACAGGAATTCGTTAAAAACGGATTATTATGTAAAAACATTTTTATTGAAAATGTTATTTGTTAATATAAATTAGTAAAACGCTTGTACGTTACAGTTGTTACATATATAAATTTAAGCTTACTGATTAACAAAAATAGTCTGTAATTTTCATCTGCTTATTATTCAATACTGCAGTATTGCCCATGGGCAAATGCATCATTTTGTGGCGTTCGAGGTTTTAGTTTACAATCCAGTGTTCTGCTCCGTTCCGGGTTATGTCGACGGTTAGTACTTTTCAATATTCGTTTATTACTGGAGGGAGTTCACCAGGACGATTACAAGGGATGCCTTTCGAGGAGGCACTGATCATAATGGACATCCGATTTTACTGTTCGTACATCAAAAAAACTAATAAATTGAACAATTAGTAATTGAAAAAAAGCCAAAATTTTACTTGATTAAAAAAAAAGATTTTTTCTTGGTTTCTATGTACCTTAATAATATAAAATTATTCATGCAATTTATGAGAATTGACAAATTATTTTAAAGGCCTATTTTGGCACGGGCGGTAAAACTTAACTCACCCTGTACATTAGACAAAAGTTGTTCGAGAGCCACATAATCGTCGGAAAAATGTATCAAGGAGATAACAAATTAATTTTCGGTTAGGTCAATCGCAGAGCTTCGACTATAAACAACAAAGTATTGAGAAAGACACCTTAGATGAAATCCACGGGATTTATTTTTGAGATACTCTGCACTCAAAATTTTGAAAAGTTTAAATTGGTACAAACGACTATTGAGAATAACGGATCGTCATTTGGTTTTGGGCGGATATCAACACTTGAAGACTGTATACATTTTGGTCGAGCTTACATTAATGGAGAAACCGTCGTGGGTAAAGTCCTAGATACGGAATTGTTTTCGGTCGAATCTAATGGAGCGGAGCATTTTTTGCACAAATTTGAAATTTTAACTTATGAAAATTAATCATTTGTTGTAAAGCATATAATTAATCAATAAAGATTATCCTTACAGCTGATTACCAGGAAAATTCTTCTAAATTGATAATTGAAAGTGACATGTCGAATATGTGGGAATTTGATTACCATTTGAATCCGTCAAATAAATTCATTTTTAGCAATTTTATCGTTTACATAAAGATGACGAAAAGCTAACATTTAAATAAATTATTTTTTCGACACCCTATACCCAATATTCTGAAAATTTTGAATAGATACCAACTGTTTCATCTGTATCCCGCGGAGTAGATTGGACGTTTTCCTGACATGTGTAATGCTGTGGGTCGCGCCCTAAACCACCTTAAGTAAGCTAGTCACAATGAATCTGTTTGTTACCAATAAAGTTCTGTGGCAAGTGCATCATTAATTTTTCTTAAAATAATTAAAATACTTTCCTGCTTCGATAAGGCTGCTTCTAGAAATGATATTTGATAATGCAATAATTTTTTAGATAACTGATATGATCTTGTTTGCTTTAAAAACTGTTTTTTACTACACTTTTTGTGCAATTAGTAGGTATACTGTGATATTGCGCTGATAAATTACATAAAAATGGCTAAAGCTGAAGGTATTTGAATTGTATTTATTTAAGTAAAATTTAATAACCGAAAGAAACGTTACGAAAACATTTTATGGTTGAATTTGACGGCTTTGGACGTTCTGTAAATGATTTCAATTTTTTTTACACAACACTTTTGTTTAATTTTTCGTATGTAAGCGTATACCTGCCTATATTTTTATTCTGAATACAACAATACAGACTGTTCACGAAAAAACTCCCCAGCTCCTAGCGCTATTATTAGGAGTCCAATTGTAACAAACAGTACGTCAAATTAAATGGTTTAAAAAGTACTACAGAGTGTAGCTCAAACATAAATTTTACCTGTTTCTTCATTCAAAGGCCAAAGGTCAAATTCATTTTTTCAAATTACAACCTTATATTTTTCTTTGACAATTTGATAGAGATTTTTTTTCTGAATTCAACGATCAATATTTCTGATTTATTTTAGGGTAATAAAAAAATTAAAATAATAGCTGCAGTGAGAGAAATAGATGGTCAAAATTAATATAATTATGATTAACTTAAATATAATTTATATTTCATATATGGACAGCAATCTGAAATGCTAAAGGTGCAATATTTATATATTAGGAAATATATTGTCGTTTTAAATATATTGATATTGTAATAATCATATATTTAATTTAGCAATCTCAAGAATGTTAACTGAATAATGAAATTTTACTGAGCGTAATATATCACATTTTAAGCAGTAGTATGCAGAACTGCTGAACCATATAGCATAGATTGTTAATTTAAATATCTTGCAAGGTCGACTTAACAATAGATTATAGCTGGTTGTAACAGAACATATTTTAATGTTTATTATCTAACATTGCTGAACCAAATACTACAGGTTGTTAAAAATATATTTGAGATGTAATTTTTAAATATCTTTATTTTGTTAAGATTAGTTACAAATTACATTTGCATAATATAATTTATATCGTATAAATTTCCTTAAATATAAAAACACAAATTTTAAAAATAACAAGATCATTAAACTAAAATAACATTTATAAAATACAAACTAAAACGAAACACGGAAGTCTTAAAAATTTGAACTTTATACTATAATAACATTACATAAAAAATTATACATACTTTTTTGGGAGGTTTCAAAAATACATCATTTAAAACTTCATCTACTTCACTATCTTCGTAGGTCACCGTAGAAGCTGTTGATGTGAAACTACTCCCTGATGAAGTATTACACTGCGTTTGTGACAAAAAATCAAAATTAGATAATTATAGGTAATAGATTATAGCAACAATATAATTATTTTAGTACGAAACAAATAGCTACACATACATAGAAAAGTTGTTTTTTAAGTATGAATGAAATTTCGAAATAAATTTAACAACAATTGGGAAACCCGTCAATTGGAGATCAAGGCACCTTAAAACGTGTATCTAATAATTAAGTAATTTAAAATGGAAGCACTGGGCTCTGATATAGTTTTTAATTTTAAATTTTTTAATTGTAATCAATAGTAATAACAAAAATGTACAACCTACCTGAGCTGCGTTATAAGCGTTGAACTTGTTCACAAATTTTAACCGATCTCCAATTTTAGGAATTAGCTCTTTCAGAGCGTCGTTGTTCAACAGTGTAAAGGCTTCGTCATCTATTCCATTATCTAGAATTTGTAAATGTAACTAAGAAATATACGTGGGTGGTGGAGGGAAATTAATAACGAAACGTTAAAATATGATAACCATCTTACCTTCAAATGTTTGCACGTAATGTGCAAATCTCCATTCTTCTAGCAAGTCCTTTACCACCGCCATTTCACTTTAAGCACCCTTAACAGAATCACTGATTTTTCCCTAATTTCGGCGCTATACACAAAACGAACCGCGTGTACAAATGGTATCAAGCGTGGGCTAATATGAGTCACGAACTCACTTATGAGTTCACAAAATGCCGATAAAATTTTGTTTAGTTGCAAAAAACACACATCTTGAATATTTCCAAGAACAATCTTGAATTGTTGCGTTTCATTATGAAGTTTTTGTTGACAGACGAAAATGCAAGCGCTAATATAACAGATATTTTGTACAGCCAACCTGTCGGAACAAATATTCGTAATAGCGAATACGTGTTATTTTAAAACTAATCATTTTTAAGACAGCAATCTTCCATGTTTAAATTCACAATAATATCTAAATAAAATAATATATTAATGCTAGCAAAGCACGGTTGATTAAGATAAATGTATTTATATTAGTGATTGCAATAATAATCACTAATATCTATTTGTAGCAATCTATTTCTCTCAGTGTGATATTATTAGCAGTAGGCTTTGAAAAATAACTTCGATTCACAATAACGCCGCTGTACAATTCACCGTTTCGCCGTGTACATAATTAGGTAATTCACCGATTCTCCCTATGCTAGACTGATTTTCGTTTCAGTGTTGAAGTATTTACTGAGCCGCGACGGTGGGGATTTTTTTTTCCAAAAAATGCAAGAGATCCGAAACTTTGAAATTTCATTTGTTTTTCTTAATATTTTTTAATAAAAACATTTCACTTTACTTTATCATAAAACACATTTTAAAAATTAAATTTATAATACAGCCAAACTTCCCTATAACGAACTTCTAGTTAACGAATTTCTCTATATAGCAAATTTTTTTGGTGAACCTTCACCCTGGAGACGTTTTTAATACATTTTATATTCCCAACTTTACAAATTTTCGAGATTTTTTTTTTGGTGTTTCACTGTAACTTCGGAAAAAACTCGGTTATAGTAATACTCCTAGATGTATCCAGGGTTCAACATTTTATGAGGGATTAGTCGAAGAAGTAAATGGCACTAATTTAAGCGTACAAAAATTTTACAATATTAAATGAAATTGACAAAGTTTTACTGCATCAACATTTTTTTATTTTATTACCATACTTTGCCTTGTCTTTTAAAAAATGTTTCATAACATTGGGGTGGTCTTATTTATTTAATTAATTAAGTAAATACGTAACTGCATATTAATCCTTTTGCGACCTTGCGACATAATATGTCCCAACGTAATTTTTGAAAGTACGTTGTTTTATGTTAAACAGATACCCTGTCATTTTAATGTCTAAAATCGTATTACTTCAAAAATTCTTGTGAACCTGAAAGGGTTAAAAAAAGGGTTAAAAAATTTTCCCAAGACGAATTTCTATATAACGAAGTTTCTCTATAACAAATTTTCTTAAGGTCACCGTAACGCTTCGTTATATGGAAGTTCGACTGTATATGTATTTGGCATTATTATTATTATTCTAGCAATGAGATGTCTCGATACTATTGCCATACACTGTACTACACATAATTCATTACCTAAATTGAATCGGTTATTGTTGAAAGAGGATAAGTCACTTTTGGCCATTTTCGAATATTATGGAATTTCTAATATTTCAAGTTAAACGCGTAGCTTGGTATTGAAAGGGATCTTTTCAACTTAGTCCCTTATAATTTTTCCTGAACTGTTTAGTGTTGAAAGGGGATAAGTCACTGACATGATCCATTTAAAAAATGAGATTTTAATTGTATTACTGGCTCTTAGGGCTCACCTTTTCACATTGATATTAATAAATTTTTCAAACATAATGATTTATTTACCTTAAACACACACAAAACACTGACTTAATTACAAGAAAAATTGTGTTCATATGGAACTGTGAGCTCCAAAATTAAATGGATAAACGGCTGCCCGAAAATTTTCGGATTTATATCACACATACTTGAAGGCTTTATAGAATGTTACCACCGTTACCAAAAAAAATCATAACATTTTAAACTTTTTATCGATTATCTCAAAACATTAAAACGTGACTTATCTTCTTTCAACAATAACCGATTCAATCAGACTCGGTCAGTACTGCTAATTCCATTAGGTGCGTGCGCACGGAATTTGGTGTAACTTAGCCGTTCTCGAGAACAGCGTCGGTTCCAAGAAAATTGATAGCATATCGGTTTCCGCGTTGTTAAAACACTGAAATTTCTATTCCACATGAAATTTTTACACGCCTTTTTCCTAAACGTCAGATCAACAAATCTGAATGTATTCAGATGAGTCTCGCTTTCGATTGAGATGCAGCCAACCCATAGAAGGCTCTTAATAACTAATGTTGGTGGCATTTACTGTTTTTTGAAGTGAGGCAACCAAATATACAACCAAAGATTCAAGAAGAACAAGATACAACACAGCGATTTTGCCATGAACACAGTTTTTCACGCGCCTGTTTCTTTAAATCATCGCAGACCAATAAGATTCAAATTTAGTGTCACCAAATATTTGTCGGCACTTACAAATAATAAAATATGTACTATATTCGGAATAAAGACTGTACATAATATTTCATGATATACATACATTTATTGAAAATAATTGGGTAATATAAGTCCACGTAGTAAATGGATAATTACTAGGAGCAGAAGTTCTGATGAGATCATATGTAGAGCACTTCCTAATTCTAAAAACAGAAAAAGTGTTACTTCCTACTTGAACTTAAATAATGAATGAATGTAATTTGATAAATCAAGCAATTACATACACTGTTGACAATAGAGCTGTGAAACAAGGTAATATTTTCAGACTCATTAATTCAAATCCCAAATCAATGTTAGGCAACACAAATGATTACAAAATTCCGCTTACTTATCGGAGGAGGAGTTGAAGAAGTCGCTTCCAACACAACCGTAGAAGAGGACGAATTGGTCTCGTTTACAGCGGTCGGTGAAGGGGTCAAGCTGTCTTCATTTAATTCAGGAAGGATCCAATTGTCGCTTTCCTGATCGCTTATATTTCCGCACAGTGAACTGTATTCTTTGTTACATACTTGAGAACATTTAGAACATGGTTCTCCTCTTAGATAAACTGGCGATCCTATCCAATTTCCCCCTATTCCATAATTGCAGGCTACCATAACTTTGGTCCTTGAGGAATCGCCGAATATTGTTCGTCCGCACCCAACGCGCGACGTTTGTGACCATAGCATTTGTGTGAAGTGACCAATTTTCGCATTGCTGAAGTATAAATATCAGGCTGAGGAAAGTTACCGCGAAAGAAAAGTTTAAAATATTGACCACAGAACTTAAACTCAGGTATGAAACTGAAAATTTCTAAAATTAACAAGTATAACACTAAATACTTCTTGCCCGAATTGTCAGTTGTTAGATCAAGGAACAATATTAACAATTATAGCCTGTCCCACGAGAGATGACACTTGTTAGTATTCGAACCGTAGTGTGGCTCAATTTTAAACAACTACTCAACAGCTGCAACGACACAAGAAACATTTGGCAAAACTAAACTTTAGTTACTGAATCTACGGAGTAATAAAAGCTCGTGGCACTTCCATGGTTGGACAGTAATGAATGATGTTCAACTCTGATTCAACTCGTTTTATTGCAAATCGTCATCTTTTAAAAGTCCAAAGTTTTAACCAGAATATCTTGTTCCAACTGCTTTGCAGGTATTGTGCACGTGGTTGGTGAGTGATCACTCTGTCAAATTGGTAATTGACGTATATAAAATAATAAAATATTTTTTAAGTTGTAAATGAATACTTAACTAAGGTAAGGTCAATTGGGGCAAGTGCACTTTTGGGGTAAGTGCATATTGTAAGTATAACAAGATCTTATTAGTTAATATGCAACCATTAATGACTCTGAATTTCTTCTTTAATAAATCTCCCTCCAGTTGGTAAAAAGTTGGCACTGCTGAGACCAACTGTTTCTACTGTACTTCGTTAGGTTAAAATTGAGCTCTAATAGGTCGCGTTTTGCGTGCGTATGATGTGCTTCTAAATAGTGTGACTTGTGATTGCTACAGCTTACCATACAAACTTGATGGTAAGTAGTTATTTCAAACGTCCCGGTTTAATAATTTCATAATAGTTTTACAAGTTATGCTACGTTTTAAGGTTAAAGTGGCAAAATGCACTTGCCTCTCAAAAAATAGAGTATGGGGCAAGTGCATCTTCGATTAATCAGGTTTTTCTTCTCAAGTATTTTTATTACCAGTTTAAATGAATACTAGATACAAAATGGTTCGTAATAACCAACGAAAAACTAACAGAGGTCAACGTTACACCCAGGAGGACCTGAAGATCGCTGTCAAAGCGGTAAAAAGTGGTAGACTGATGGTAAATAAAATGTTCTTAGGTGCAATCAAAGAAGTTAATGAAAACACCCAAGAGTATTGTGTCAAATATTTGCGCTCAGTGGATAATATAAAAAAAACTTTTAAATTTCATAAGACTGCTATGGCAATGTCCTCTTTAATGAAATTCTAGACATTGAGATTCCAAATTTTACACTAGATTATCGGGGAAGATATGTTTTCGATACACCAATAACAGAAGTTCAAGAATATCCCACATTTTATTTTATTTTGATATTTTTGTACTTTACACTTTCACAAGTAAAAATCGTTAAAAGTTTATCTGCTTGTTTCTTCTCAACCCTAACAAATGTTTCGAGTGTTTAAAATCTAGTTAAAGGTAAATTGATAAAATAATATGCTCTTGCTCCAGGTACACTTGATACGGGTTTGAATAGAAAGATATAAAGCGAAAATGCACTTGCCCCAGACCACTGGGGCAAGTGCATCTTCGGGACTTCATCGTATATTAATATTTTTATTCTTACTTTGTAACCTTATATTTGAACAAACTTTAAATATTTTGATTAACTAATGCCCAATGAAGACAATGAATTGCTTTGAGAACAAATTTAATATCCTAGGATAGCAATCTTTCCAATTTTAAAGCGAACTATGTAAATACGCATACGCACTTACCCCAGTTGACCTTAGTAACTATTTTACAGTTACGTACTGCAACTGTGGGCCGCATGCAGAGAGATAACTTAGTGAAGCGATAGTTAAGCGTTATCAAAATGCAGGTAGAAGACTTTCGTTAGTTTCGGATACCATATATCCCGCCGTATAACAGCACCTGCGTATAACACGCAGTTGAAATTTTCAACGATTTTCTTAACTTTCTTCATATATTTGGCGTATTCTGGTATCCAGATGTGAAAAACACTTAAATACCTAGCTTAAAGCCAAGGTCTCTGTTGGTTCAAAAAGAAATTGCATTTTTGCAATTCCAGTGTGTTGTAATAGTTTAGTTATTTATGACGGCCAGGAAGTAGGGGAGGTATTGCATATCCGAATATCTCTAATTTCTGAAGCATAATTTTTATACCCGGCGTATAACACGCACCAGAAAATTTGAGCTCAATTTTTAATCTTAAAAGTGCGTGTTATACGCCCGGATATACGGTATTTCTTTAAACACACGGATCAAAATAAATAATGTTTTGACTACATCATAGTGCGCTACTTTAGTAGGTATTTTCTCTCATCGAACTGACTGTATTATAAAATTTCCCAATTTCGTCCAACTATTTTGATAAGTCAAGGTAAGCCAATTTTGAGGCAATTGAACAGTTTTATTCCAGACAAATTCGTGGATTTAATTTAAATTAATTTAAATATGTTCTGGAGTCCATAAAAACGGAATTTGAATGAGATGTTTAAAAAATATTCACCTTTTGGTATATTTGTCTATTATTTCTGCAGTAGTGTTATCTATTTCATCATACCAAGATTTGACGGCCCTCTCTAAAATTTTGTGCGAATTGTAATCCGGTCTGCCGGACGACGATGCCCAATACAGATTTTGCCCCACACTATCAGGAAACTGCTCTAAAATAACTTAATTGGTTAAAAAATCGAAAAATAAATTAAACTTACTGGTTGTTCGACACTCATCGTGCAGTGTTTCACAACTGTTCGCCCAGCATTGCGCTACATACTCCAACTCCTTGTTGTAACTCTATCAAAAAATCAATTAAATTAATTAATACATAGTAATTTTTTACCAAAACGTTCATATTGGACGCTTTTCCATTTCCTCCCCTTTCATCGCCTCCAGAGGCGACCAAATTTCTGTATTCGTTATGGACCGCTAATATTCGCTCCCTGGCTTCATCGTCTAGTGGCATGATTTGGAAATTGTCTCCGCACTTATCGCCGCGAGGACAGCGCTGAAATTTTAATATTGGGTGTTGTCCTGCAATTAATTAGCTCACCTCTCGGATGCAAGCGGTATTTTCATTTCCGCAATTCAGATCGCAGAAGTAATTTTTAGATAACGCCTGTGTTATCATTAGAACACAGGTAATCACCTTGAGGGCGAACATGATTTTTTTTTAATAAATGAAATTTGGAGTGTCACTTGTCGTTTTATTCGCTTATGACGAAAGATAATGTTAATTCTTTTGCAGATTTATGAATGCACTAAAGATAAGATAATACAGTCGAAATTATCCTGACGGTTGTTTTGGTCCAAAATTGGGCCCATTCATTATTTTCAAATTATAATTTGGATGAACATTCAGTGTGTTCGAATAACTGTTTGAATATTATTAAATTGGCGTATTTTAAATTATAATCGATTGGCGCTTTACTGGCGTTCTGCTGTAGATTACAATTTCTAACTGTTCAAGAATGTATTCGTTGAAGTTGTAAATGATTCATTTGTGCAAATTGAATATGTATTACTAAGCTCAATTGTTTTCATAATTAAAAATGTTCTTATCGTTGGATTATGTAAATAAAACAATGTAATCAATCAAATTATTATTGATAATATTCATTACAAATTTTTTTTAAATTAAATTACTTTCTTGATTATTTATATGCCATCAATTTCTTTCTTTTCTAGTTAAATCGTTAAGGCAGTAATTGCCAATAATTTCGCTAAAATAGCAAACAACAATAATAATTCTGTTGACAAATTATGTCTGATTCCACTCTGTGCTGGAAACAAATTAAATTAAATTACTTTACATGCATACAAATACATAATTTTGATCGAAGAAAAACGTACTTAACGGAGAGGTCCAATTGTCCTTAGTAAAATCTGCAACATCGCCACAAAGAGCCTTGTATTTTTCATTGCGAGCATTAGGACATTTGGAAGTTGGTTCTCCTCTCAAATAAACCGGAGCATCGACCACGTTCCCCGAAGAGCCATAGTTGCAAACAATCATAACCACATTCCAGCTGCCCTGTTGGTAAATCGTGCGTCCACAACCGACGCGAGTTGTTTTGGCCCAAACGACCTGAGTAAAGTGTCCGATTTTTTTCCAACTAAAATATGACCAAATAAGCTGACGACAATGTTAAAGGTTTATTTTACTTTTCGCCAAATGATTCTATAGTGCTGGACGTGGAAATTGTAATTTCACTGTACCAGGATGTTACTGCCTTTTTTAATAACTCGTTGGTGGTAAAATCAGGTTCGCCGTTTGATGAACTCCAAAAAATATTTTGGCCGACAACCGAAAATTTCCCTAAGAATAAATGTTAAAAAAATATACGTTCATTTATTTTAACTTACTGGTTGATCGACATTCATCGTGGTCTTTTTCACAACTGTTGGACCAACATTGCGCAACGTATTCCAACTCTTTATCGTAACTCTAACAAAGAATTAATTAATTTAAATTGTACGAAAATTGATTATTTCTTACCAATACGTTCATGTTGGAAGCTCGTCCGTTACCACCTCGTGTGTCGTTACCCGACGCACACATATTCCTCAATTCGTTATGTGCCATTAGCATTGTTAAGCTTGCTTCATTGTCAAGAGGTAAAGGTTTAAATTTTTTTCCGCATTCATATCCGCGCGAACAATTCTTTAAAAAATTTAAATTCATTGTGGTATTTACTACTACTTACGGATTGATACAGGAGGTAAACAAACGGTATGTCTATTTTCACAGCCTAGTTGGCAAAAATAATTTTCACCCAACACACACGGAAGTAAAAAAATAAAAATTCGCTCGATATACATCGTTTGAAGAAATACACAGGTAAATATGAATAGCAAGCGACCGATTTTTCCGGGTTTGTGTTGACCATGTAAACAACAAAAAATACTTGAGATAAAATAATTTATTTACATCAGGTTAAGCAATGCAGCATTCAAAAATTGATTCAAACAAGTCATAATAATTACGGTTTGATTATTTGTGGGATTCATAAGTGATTAACTGTAGGTGTTTAAAAAATATTTAAAATTTTTATTCCACTATCAATAGGGTAACAGTTCCACAAGATCGTGCAGTGGGAATTTTTTGGGTAATAGGGGCATCTGTCGTAAAGGTAAAGTATTAGTAAAATAAAGATATGCTGTAGTAATACAGTAAAACTCCTCCAACCGACTACTTGCCCTAAACAACCACTCCTGAATCCGACCATAATTTCTAGGAACGAAAGATTTGTACGGTATCAGTAATACATTGTTACTCCTTTAAAGCGACCCTCCCCTAACACGACCGTGACCGGCACTTTACGGTTAAAGCAACTAATTCTCACTTTGTGAAAATTCTTCTAATGTTTGTCTTTGTTGATTTATGAGTTGTCTCACTATGAGATCGGGTTTGTAAAACTTAAAATACCAATACTGTAGAATTTATTAAAAACCTTTCTCCGTCAAGTGCTTGACACATGCCCTATCTTTCGGTAATAAATTTGTTACGGTTATAAATCAGTTCTTCAACTTCGGTTCCAACTTCCTTATGCGTTATTTGCGGGCTCGTGTGGATATTTAAAATAGTACATACTATGAAGGCAACAAATTCGTATCAGTTGTATGCCAATCGTTGAGAAATCATTGTCAGTGTGTTTCTGGAATAGCTTAGAAATCGATGGCTAAACGGGGTTACCATCACGAGATTTTCAATTTGGAAGGTCGCATAAATGTTATTAAACACAGTGGAAGAGGTTTACCGCAACGAAAGCTAGCTTCTAAACACAAATGTGGCAAAACCCAAATTTAATAGATTTTAAAAAACGTGAAAAGAAATTGTCCCTAATTAAAACATTTAAAAATTGTAATCAAACTGTTTTAGAGCAATATTTTGGTAGAAAGCGTTAAGTATGTATATCTTCATTTCTTGCTCCCGTCCAGGTGAGATAATTATTGGCGTTACTACCAACGTTGCTAAGTGCTACATTAAATGAAAGCTTCTGATAAAAAACAGTCTATCTGAAACAAACGTCATTCTGACAGCGGTTTTGACATCATAATTTGTTCTAAAGTACATAAATAAATCTTTTGCTATGTCACACACAGCTCAAGAGTACACAAACATGCTTGTCTGTTATGGTAAATGCGGGCAAAACGCACGAGCGGCGGCTCAGTTATACGCTGGTCGATTTACTAATAACGTTCGTCATAAAGTGTTTTTGCGTACGGTGCATCGAGCTCAAACAGCTGGAAATAGGGAATAGGTTTATCGACATTTTGTCCACAATAACGATGCTCTCTTCTACAGTGGTGTAGACATTGTTTCCTTCATGTGCAGTCACCTTCAATCGCAGTGAAACATAATGACAGAAGTTGACAGGAATAATTGACACTATTGATGTTTTGAATAATTCAGTGACGTCTTTCAAAAGTTTTTTTTTTTTTTTTAAATAAAATTTGTAACTTGGCAACAAGAATTATGAGAAATACACCTTTTTTATAGAGGTGTTGAAATTCCTTATTGGAGGACCAGGCCTAATTAATTAATTAATTTACCCGGTACTGTGGGGTTCCCCTGAATGGGTCGCTACCCACTAAGCGCACCCCTTCATAGCTCCACACAACCCAGAACGGCTCACGCATTGCTTCAGGCTGTGCTGCTCTCGATGCCAAGTGCATCCCACCACACCGTTTTAAAAACGTTTTCCTTTTTGTAGACTCTAGCTCTACCTTTAGCTCTAGCTCACGTTCAAATTCGCTAAATTTTTTTAAATTTTTGGAAAAATTGAAAAAAAAGATGAAATTTTCAATCGGCCAGTCACCCTCGAGTTAGTTCCTCACATTCAATTATAGTTCATCCGCTTTCTCCAATTCTCTCTCTAACTTTTCCTTAGCTTGTACCACTGCCGTAATGTATCCTGCTGCCGCGTTCCACTTTTCCTCCGTTTCCAACATTTCTCTGATGATGCTTCCGCTCCCTATGACGCATCCCAGCTTGGTTGCGAGAGCAGCCCTCTGTTCCTCCCATGTTTTACACTGGAACAGTGCGGGCTCTACATCATCCACATCCCCTCCGCAGTGCTGGCAGGCGGGCGTTTTACGCTTTCCGATCCTGTGGAGGTATGATCCGTAGCATCCGTGTCCCGTCAAAAACTGAGTGATGTGGTAGCTGTTTTCACCGTGGCTTCTTTCTACCCACTCCCGTACATCAGGGATCAGTAACCTCGTCCAGGCTCCCGTACTACTACTCTCCCACCTATCCTGCCATTCCCGCATCCTTTCCTCGTACAGTTCCTTCTTAATCTGCTGTCTTTCTTGTATTAAGCTGGCCTTGCATCGTTCATAGTACGTTGCCCTTCCTTTGGCTAGTAAATCTAGAGGTGCCATGCCCGCCAGAACTCCTGCTGCAGCATCCGAGACCGTCCGGTATGCCCGAGTGACTCGGAATAATCCCGGTCCTTGAGCTTTTCTCAACATTTCCCTCGCTTTGCCCCACTTCAGTGCTATGGCCCACGTTGGTGCAGCGTATAACGCCACCGAGTTGGCGACGCTCGCCAACAGCCTCCTCCTGGCGTCTCTAGCCCCCCCCCGTGTGCGGCATTAGTCTGACTAGCGCGTTTGTCATTGTCACTGCACGCGCCGCAGTACCTTCCACGTGTGCTATCATCTGCAGAGCCGGATCCATGATGACGCCCAGATATTTTAACTTTTCCACTACTCTCAATCTAGTTCCTCTCACCTCAATCCTTGGGAAATACACCTGGATCGCCTAAAACGCACTGATTGGTTGAATCAAGATGTTCTTTTCTTGAATACCGTTTCAGCTATAACATTTTTTCTTCGAGAATTTTCTATGTGTCATGGCGATTTATAGAGTTTTCTCTGGGTCGCGAGTATTGACCCATCCTGTATAATATTATTAATTTATTTTGTGTGCGTTTAAATTGACGCTATGTATTTTTACGAAAACATAGGAGCCTTCGCGTGTCTTCATTATTGGTAATAAAATGTTTTAAAGTTAATATGGTGTTTACTTTATATTAATTTAAGAAAAAGTTCTCTAAAGCGACCACTTCTCCAAGATACCATTTTTTAAGGGAACCACGAGTGGTCGCTTTACAGGAGTTTTACTGTAGTACCTTTATTGAAGCACATCAAAAGGAAATTTTCTTGTTTTAGTTTGACAATCTAATATTTTTAGGGTTCCGAAACGGAACTTTTGTAAGATCACTCCCGAGTCCGTACGTCTGTCACAGAGGTTTTTCTCGAAAACTAAGTAACGTAGAAACTTGAAATTTGGCATAATGCTGACGCGCACATATATCGCTCGTCAATAACTGGATAAAAATTTATTTTTAAATTAATATTGGGGGTCAGTTAAAAAAAAAGTTTAAGTTAACATATCGTGTGGGGTATCATTTGTAAGAGCTAACTGTAAGGATTCTAAAAATATTTTGTTTACAATTTTAGGTTCAGTGGATTTAATGGTATAGCTAAAAATGGGCAAAAAATGACGTCCCCCCTGTTCTCGTAGATTTCTGAAGTTAAAATTTAGATTTTTTTCGGGTTGGTAGATATTAAGCCATAGATTGCAGGAAAACTGCAACATTTTTCGATAATGTAATAGTTTTGTTGTTTTAGTGCGGAACCATAATTGTGCAAGCTCTTGACAGGTTTATTGTTTGATAATAATTATTTCTACATTACAAAAAAGTCAATCATTACTGGAATTATAAACGGACAATATATAATAGATCATTATTCCCTACGTTGACAGTATTTTTCAAAACATCAAGTTTTTAACTTAATTTGGTGCAATATTTTTCTTGTTGATAAATCCATTTACGTTCTCAATTAAAACATTTTCAACTCTATAAAGTTTTGTATCCCTCTCGTGAACACTATTATTAAAACGCATTTCGATGTTATCAATAGAATCGCCCAATCGCAAATTCTAAGCAGTGTTTCCTAAAATTTCTACTGAAGTGTATTTAAAGATAGCAATTTGGTTGTTGTATTCGTTGTGATACTTTTTTTTGTTGGTGCTTAAACTCATTGACGTTATCAATTAAAGCATCTTGAACGTTAACAAGTTTTCTGTTCATATGGGTAACACCATGTTAACGATCTTCGCTTGCGCGGAGTCCGGGACGAGTATAAGTTTTTTTCCGTTTAAGAATTTTTTTTTGTCACGATCTGGGAACGTAGTTGAGCGCCACTGGCTTGTTAAGGTACTTCTCGCTCGCGTCTCCAAACCAGAAAAGACGCAGAATTTTTACACACACAAATAGAACAAAGTTGTAAAATGCTCAAAAGAGTTAATCAATATTAACAGTACAATTGACACGCATGAGGATTGTACACTGTTTTTTGTACGAAAATTTTAATAAAAAAATACATTAATTTTTTTTCACTCAGTAGGCCAGTTTAATTTAGAATTCACGTTTACTTCATGCGAACTGACAGTATTTTGGCACATACATTTTCTTGAGTCCGTAATAGATGGCGCTCGCACGAAAATTCCAGGAAAAATTAAAAATTCAAGGTTCTCATGCGCTCACAATTTTATGCATTCAATTTAATTATTGTCAACTTAAATGATTTTTAGAATGCACAAAAAATCAGTGCTTTTTGCGATTCTTACATTCAAGAGCATAACCTCGACCGGAAGACACGTTCCGAATGGTGGCTATCGGTAATTTTAGTTTGTTAAGCCACTACCAGAGAGTTGAACATTAAATATGGCGCGAACGTCATTGCGGTACCTACGGGGCAACGGCGTAGCTAGGGGGGGGGGGGCGGCCCGCACCGGGTGCCACCCGTTTGGGGGTGACACCCGACCGTGAAAAAAAATAAAAACTTACGTAAACCATCACAATGATTTTCAACGATAAATCACTTAGGTTTGAAAGCCACTTTAATCAAGGTTTCATACTATATAAATTAATTTATCAATTGTGATAACTCGGTCGGTCGGGGATTCCCCAAAAATGTTGTTGCTTTTATTTTCGTTGTTAGCTTTAACGATTGCTCGGTTGGGGATTCCCCTTTGTCATTGCTCATTTCTTTCGTAGATTCGGTACTACGTTGATTGCAATTAACGTGAAGTGAATCGTTGCTGTTTTAATAGTGTTTTATGAAAGAGTTGAAAAGTGATTGAAAAGAAAAAAACCAATGTAAGTGGATTGGCCCGTTCAATTTTTTTTTCCGCCTACATTCCGTACAAATACATATATTTCGAATTTATGACAACGATAGTAAGGTAAGGGAACCGATTTCTGACATACCTCCAATAACTGACATTTATATTTAAAAAATTCGAAAATGAGAAATATTTTAACGTACATATATGCAACTTCGAACATGGTAAAAAATCATTTGAACTGTTGTTATGCTGAGGCTGGCATTTCTCTTTCTTGCCGCCTTAGAGCGTTTGTCCACGACGTCCGAATCCGATGTCCGAGATTTCGGTCCGAAATAGCAGCCTTCATATTTATATGCGTCGTCTGTCCACACGACATCCGATATCCGATTTCCGAGTTCTCGGAGTCCGAGAATTTCGCTTGTTCGGATAGCCCGCTTGATCGGACCGATCGGATGCAACATACGCATGCCCAGGTAGCCATTGTTGTTGTTGTCTTAAACGCATTTGTCAAAAACATTGAAACTTTTCGAAATATTGAATCGTTTAAGCACGGGTCACATCAATAAGCGTTTTTGCGTAACTTCCGCGACAGCCGGATAGCATCAATAAGCGTTCTGATGAATTTACTTATTTTAAAACCAAAAATCGTTGGGGGATTCAGTTTATAGGACAAACAAGGTAACTAAGAATAAAATCAGACATATTTTATTAACTTTTTTAAAATTTTAGCCAATTGTCATGGTAAAGAACCTAGGGGACTCTCAAAGTACATTGCAAAATTGTTGCAAATTTCATTCGCTCTTCGCCCTCCCTGCGAACTTGCAGCTGGCGGTACATCTTGTAAGCTGTTGTTGAATGTAGCAATGAACATATCTTCAGCTCTGTACCCATCTTTTTCTCGAACAATATTGTGTAAAACGACGCATGCCTTCACAATATAAATATATAGCATATAATTTTGATTTGCTTTTCATTTACTTACCTTATTTTACTACAAGTATTTCGCTTGGAAGTACGCACAATCTCTTGTGTTTCAGCAATATGTTGTCGAGGTTCCACCCGAGTTATGAACTTGCATTTTGGAAAAAAACGGTAAATTGAAGAATTGAACAAACTCCATTATAGGTTATGTTGACCTACATTTGTCAGCTGGTCAGTTTTAAAATTCACTCGCCACGGCGTTGTTCGCAGTCCGACCGTCCGATATCGGACGGTAGTGGACAAGCGGCTGGCGTTCGGTCCGTTTTTTATCGTATCAAAATGGCCGCCATCCGAACTTCGGATCTCGAATTCGGACGTCGTGGACAAACGCTCTTAGCTGACTGAATGTCAATGCATTTTGTAATACGATGCACATTCCATGAGGTTTTCGTCAAATCTCTTACCATTGTGCTTAAGTCTTACCATTGTTTTTGGTGCCTTTGTGATCAAATTCAACAGCAATTAAAGGTAAGTGAGCTCAAATTAGATCTAGCAGTCTTGTGAAACATAAATTCATTACGCAAATGCTTTTTGTGTATAAATTGTAGATTACAAGGGGGGTGTCAGCTAAGGGTTCATAAATAACAGCCAGTACCCATTACCTGACAATGCTGTCAGATATAACAGAAAAGCAGGATCCCCTGGCTAAATGATTTTTTTTTAAATTTCAAATACTGGAGTCTCTTTAGTTTGATGAATTTAGTAATTGTTCCAATAGGTGACACCCCTGTCAGATACAAGATCTATCGTGTCAGATATTGGATACTGGTCAACATATACCAGAAAAAACGTTTTATGTTGAAATTTTTTCAGGGCTATAATGGCGGCTAGCACGAGATACTCTCAAGAAAGTCTTGAAAAGGCATTGCAAGAAATTGATAAAGGAATGCCAACTGCTACTGTCAGTAAAAAATATGGCATTCCTCGAACAACACTTTTATACAAAACGACTGGAAAATATCCTCGCCAATGCAGAAAGGGTCCGCCTACAAATCTTACGCCTTTTGAAGAGGAGTCACTCGTCAATTGGATGTTTCATATAGCAGATCGAGGTTTCCCAGCAACCAAATTGCAACTCATTGATTCAGTTGAAATTATTTTTAAACAAAATAAGAGACAAAATAATTTTCTGAATGGAAGACCTGGAAAGAAATGGTATGCCTCATTCATAAGACGACATCCCCAAATAAGTAAACGAATTTCCCAAAATTTATCTTCTGGAAGGGTAGCTGTCAACGAAGAAAAAATTCGGAATTGGTTTAAGGAAATAAAAACC
Source organism: Dascillus cervinus (assembly GCA_949768715.1). Classification (NCBI taxonomy): domain Eukaryota; kingdom Metazoa; phylum Arthropoda; class Insecta; order Coleoptera; family Dascillidae; genus Dascillus; species Dascillus cervinus. The sequence goes on along the minus strand of OX458321.1, from coordinate 14,001,197 downwards.
TACTTTGAAGAAAATAATTATATGGCCATTTTAGAAGACCCAACAAGAATTTTTAATGCTGACGAATCAGCATTTTTTTTGTCACCCAAAGGAAGTAAAGTCTTTGCAAAGAAAGGTTCATCGACGGTTTATAGTTTTGTTGCCAATAACGATAAAGAGTGCATGACAGCTTTATTAAATGCAAATGCAGCCGGCATGATAGCCCCTCCAATGGTAATTTACCAATACGAGCGAATACCTCCACATGTAACCAGCAAAATGCCTTCAGGATGGTCAATAGGTAAAAGTGAAAACGGCTGGATGACTGGCCAAACATTTTACGAATATATAGGTAACGTTTTCCTGCCATGGTTAAAGGAAAATGGGATTACCTTGCCAATAATATTTTTCGTTGATGGTCATACCAGCCACTTAACTCTTCCTCTCAGTAATTTATGTTCAGAACATGGAATCATATTGGTGTCGTTGTGTCCAAATTCGACCCATATTACTCAACCGATGGACGTGGCCGTTTTCCGTACTCTAAAAAGTGCTTGGAAGGACGCTGTTCAGAGGTGGAAAATTAATAATGGTTCTAAGGTAAAAAAAGAGGATTTTGCTTCCATACTGGAGCAAGCAGTGTTAGCCTCGGTTACACCAGAAGTACTTGGTAACGGATTTAAGTCAACTGGGCTCCATCCGTTTAATCCAGATAGTATCAAATATGACAAGTATTTTAAAGCGGGACACTCTCTTAATACACTTAAAGACGTACCACCAAAATCCACATCAAATGACAAATTATTGTATTTGGAAAAATTTATCGAAAATGAAACATTACGAAAATTTCGAAATACCACCGGTAATGAATGGAACGGTGATAAAAAAGATGAATCTCTGTATTCCGTTTGGAAAACCATCAAAAATGACTCGGAAAACATCACTCCTCTTAATCAATCAATTTTTGAAAAACACAGAAATCAACTTTCTGGCAAGGATGTTGAACCAGAACAGGACGATATGCAAATTGAAACGCCAAAAACAAATGAAATGCAAACAATGAGTTCCTCCAAATTACATCAAATAACTAAAGATGAACCGCAACCATCTACATCTAGTACGAGTACTAATGCAATTCAAGTTGAACCTTCACTAACTGGCACTCCACTGAAAGATGTGCCCACTCCATTTAAAACGTGTCTGTTTTGGCCCAATTCAGATACAAAGCAGGGGAAAAGAAAATCAAAGGAAAAATTGCCTGCGGTGGTAACATCAAACAAATGGAAAGAATATCATATAAAAAAGGAAAACATAAATCAAGAAAATGAAAAAGCAAAAGCTGAACGAAAATCAAAGAAAGAGGCGAAACAAAAATTATTAAAATAAAACACGAAGCAAACAAAAAGAAGACTCATATCATCTTCATCTTCCGATTCTAGCCGCGAAGTGATTTTAGAACCTGAAGAAGAACTTTACTATAATATAACCGAACGCCCAAATCCAGCAAATCAACGTTTGCTAGCCGTTGGTAAATATGTTATTGTGTTATATGAATGTGACTATTTTCCTGGGATTATTAAAGAAATGAATAGCACTAGCGCTTATGTAAGTGTAATGCAAAAAAGCTTGGCAAACACCTGAAAATGGCCTGATAAAGAAGACTGTTTATGGTATGAATTCAAGGGTATTTTGGAAATAGTTGAAGAGCCTTCTAAGGTTAACGAGAGGGGTGCATTCCGTGTGCCAGAATTTTTGAAATATGCCGATTATCTTTAATAAATAATTTATAGTGTAACAATAAATATTTTTCATATTTTTGCCGAGTGTCAGTTATTGGTTCAACTATTGGGTACATTAAAAAAGAAGTATGTCAGTTATTGGGGTCTGTGCACAATATTTGTTATATACTTTTTTATATATAAAAGTAAAACTCTTGCACAAAATTTATAAGATGTATGGTTGCAGTAAACCTTTAGCAAACCGGGAAAGCAAACAGTTTTAGCTTATTATTAAAAGTAAAGTAGTGGTTGTCAAAATAGTTTTTTTTTTCTCTTAAAGTGTCAGCTATTGGTTCCTTTACCTTATGTATATCTACTAATCGAAAATATTTTTTAGAATAAATATGTCACGGGGAGTTCATACACAAAAGAAAAAGTGGGTTTCAGCAGAGAAAAGCCAAACAGGCTAAAATGGATGTAGTTCGGTGCATGTCTGGATCCATCTTTAAATATGCGAAAAAAAAATGATGACACCCAAAGTTCATCAAAAGAAATTGATTCTGATATAAGGAGCGATTCTGATAATATTAACTCATCTTCAGGAAGCAACGGCGACAATACAGAATTAATTATGATAACCCATGAAAAATACAAATCTGAAATAAATTCTGAAAATGACAGTGGTAGTACTAATAATGCTTCTACTATCGAAGACGGTATGTGCATGGATGAATCACTTCAGGATTTAAGAGATGTCTCACATTGGAGTATACCCGTTCCTAATAATATTCGCATCGAGATAATAAAAAAAGAAAGTGAACATTTCCAAAATAAAGAAGGATCATTTACCACTGTATCTAGACACGGGTTAAAAATTAAAGGTGATGTTCGTCGTCTTTCAAAAGAATGGTTTTACAAAGTAATGCCTGATTGTGTAAAAATTCTGCGCTCATGGATGATTTATTCTACTGTAACTAATAACCTGTATTGCTTCTGTTGTCGTTTATTTGCTGCCACCACTTATACAAAAACAGCATTTACGACTGGATTTCAGAAGTGGTGGAAACTAAATCCAAGAGTATCCGGCCATGAAACGTCAAGTGAACATCTAGAAAATTTTAAAAAGTGGAAAACTTTGGGAATGAGGCTAAAATTGCATAAAACAATGGATGACGCAGCCTTGTAATTAATTGATACTGAAAAACAGAAGTGGAAACATCTTTTATTTAGATTATTAGATATAAGTTTGTTTCTTGCTAAACAAAACCTAGCATTTCGTGGACATGATGAAGGACAATTCTCTTCAAATAAAGGTAACTTCTTAGAACTAGTTCAACTACTGTCAAAATATGATGTAGTGTTGAAAGACCACATCTTGAATTTGGAGCATGTTAAATCACCAAAAGTATCATATTTATCGCCAGATATACAAAATGAATTCATAAATGTTTTAGCGAACCACGTAAAATTTAAGCTTAATTAAGTAATTAAATCTGCTAAATATTTTGGAATTATGTTTGATAGCACACCTGACATTTCACATATTGATCAAATGTCGGAAGTAATTCGTTATGTGAAAATTGATAATAGAAAAGTAGAAGTCAAAGAAGTATTCCTTAGATTTTTTCCTTTACATGGAAAAAAAGCTTCTGATTTATGTGACGAAATTTTGAAGATGCTCGAAAAGGACTGTTTAGATATTATGCTGTGTCGTTCTCAGGGTTATGATAATTCAGCTGTTATGAGCGGCATACATGGTGGAGTGCAATCTATTATTAAAGAAAAAAATAACAAAGCAATTTTTGTTGGGTGTATAGATCACTGAATTAATTTATGTGGGCAACACTCATTTGCACAAAATATATCATGTGTAACATTTTTCGGAACACTAGATACAATTTTTAAATTTTTTTCTGCTTCCACTGGCCGCTGGGGAGTGCTTCTTAAACACAGCAAAGCATCAGTTAAAAGACTCTCAACAACGCGTTGGAGTGCTCATTATGCTGCAGTAAAAGTAAAAAAGGGATTGTGGCTGCAGTTGAGGAATTATGTGATCAACAAGAAAATTTAGACACCAGAGGTGCTGCACAGAACCTTCTGCCTGCTGTGTGTAATTTCACATTTCTTTGCTTTCTTTTCTTTTGGAATGATGTACACAGGGAAATAAATTGTCCTCAGATTGTATTGCAAAGTAAAGGCTTGAGTGTTGATCAATCAGCTATCAAAATAGAGGCACTTCGTCTTTATATTGAAGAAAAACGGAGTCGCATTGTAGAAGAGGCAATAGATCTTGCTGTAAAAAAATCGAAGGATTACGACATTCCAATGGAAAGACGAATTCGTCTTAAAAACGAATGGCTGGTGAGTTGGCCACTGATGCAGGTCTGACACTGAGAGCCGAACTTCAAAAGGATATGTTGGAATATCTTGACCGATTCAATATTGAACTCCGAACTAGATCAAAATCCGTTCAAGATGTGGCTTCATTGTTTGAGGATGTGCAAACAAATACTTTGCTTTTGGCAAACATTGAAGAGTTGAAATTAGCTGTATCAAAATTTACTTCTTTTTATGATGAGGTATCAGAAACAGATATTCTCGTAGAGATACCAAGGTTGAGAAGACATTTAAAGGCAGCCAATGTTACAGTTTCTAATTGGGTGTCTTTAGATTTTTTGCAATTCATCGTGGAATGGGATTTTACAGAATCTCTTCCGATTCTAATGATCGCACTAAAGTTATTTTTGACAATTTGCGTATCAGTTGCTTCTTGTGAGCGGAGTTTCAGCAAATTAAAATTAATTAAAAATTACTTGCGAGCTACAATGACCGAAATGAGACTTAACAATCTTGGGATATTAACGATAGAACACCAGGCAACACAAAATATAAATTTTGAAGAGGTGATTTCCGAGTTTGCAGCTGTTAAAGCTAGAAAGAAGAGATTTTAAGTGTTTGTATGTAACATGTATATGAGAGTATGTTAATTCTACTCTTATTCTTTTTTTGTTATACCTGGTTTTTAATTTTATACATGAATGTCAAGGAATGTATAATAAAGCAGTATTATTATTATCATAATTAATTATTAATTTCTCATTTGTATTCATTCAAAATCATAGTTTACGTTTATCGGATTTTTAATAATTTTAATAATTTTCATTCTTGGGGTGACACCTCAATATCCGCACCGGGTGCCACCCATGCTAGCTACGCCGTTGCTACAGGGTAAACATGCATTCTTGAAATTTAAAATTACAACTTATTTACACGCAAGTTCATAAAGTTAGCATCCGTTTCGTAAAACTGAAATACGTATCGATCGTAGCGTTGATAAACATAAAATTTTTGATACACATTATTATAAATTAACGAAGTAACTTATTGCAGGATATAGGCAACTCAATCCTCAAGTCTGTTGATTGAGGCTCTGGTTTGAGATTAGTTAGTTTCAATAAAATAAAGGATAAATTGTATTAAAGTGAACAGTTGCCGACAAAATAATTTTAAAGTAGATTGAGATAATGTCTAAACACTGCAGCTATGCTTTGTGTAAATCCGACAGCAGATATTATGGAGAAGACGTATTTTTTATTCGATTTCCAAAACCATGGATCGATTCAGTGATTCGATTGCATTATTGGGAAAGCAAAACTCCTTGGGATTGGAACTGAAAGAAATGTTTTTCATAAACAGCTGAAGTCCAAATGAACCGCCAGCATTAGAGGTAGAAGAACTTCCGTAAACCTTCCGTTGGTACTGCTAAATTTCTGTATCTTTTTAAATCATTTACAGTATGATCCTCCAATCTTGATTGTTTTAGTGCAGCACCAAGAACTTTATTTTCAGAAACACGTGGAAACTATTGAATTTAGAATGAGTTGTAATAAATATTACCTGCAGTTTTTACTTGCTCCATTTTATGGTACACTATTGGATAAATTAAATGAGACACGGCGTTCGCGCGCTCGCAGGCGGTTTTGCAAGGGTGTTTGGACGGTTGTCTACAAATTTGAAGGCAGTACTCAGTAAAATTGTCAGGGCCCCATCAAAAATAAAAAAAAATAAGGAAACAATTCAAACGGTGGGCGCGTTCAGGAAAGTTGACGTATATTGGAGAAAATCGTTCGTCTCCGAAATAAAAGTTTGGAAATTTCTTAAAATGTTTACGGAAACGACTTTATATAATTAGTTCTTATGCATATTTTATGAATAAAAATGTTTTAAACAAATTTTCATCAACTTCAAAAAATAATTTTTAATTTCGTAAATTTTTGTTGGTGAGATAAAAAAATTGTAATCACGTGTTTGTTTACTAGAAACATTGTATTTATATTCTAAGCATTTTTTTCTAATTCTGTAAAGTTTAATGAAAAGATGTGCCTCTGTTTTTATTAGTATAGCAAACACTGTTTTAAACAGATATCGCTGGCGTTAATAATGTTTTCATTTGTTGTGAGAATATCTTGGAACTGGTTCGAATTTGAATACGAAATATGTCGAATTCAAATTTATTAAATTCGAAAATTAATTCGCCGTTCAACAAAATCATTTAATCTTACGTTAGTAAAATGCAATTAAAAAGTTTATTGCCATTTAATTGCCACACAAACCTAAATTTTACTTTCCCTGAAAATAAAAATCAAACTAATAATAATAATAGTAGCCACTTTACAAAATTTTGGGGACAACTCTAAAAATTAACAATTTTGTAAAATCCGGCGGTACTGAGTACTGCCTTCAAATTTGTAGACAACCATCCAAACACCCTTGCAAAACCGCCTGCGAGCGCTCGAACGCCGTGTCTCATTTAATTTGTCCAATAGTTACACATTGATAAAAATCTGTATTTCCCAAGAAGATATAGTACTCATTTTGTTAGGCTGCTCTTTATATTTATTTTTTTTGAAACGCTTAACTCTTCTCTTGGAAATTGCATTTTAAATTAAAAAATAGCTAAACTCACTAAATTATAAGTCGCAATAGTAACAGTAAAACTGACAAGTACCTATTTACTTTTGTTTTGTTTCCCTTATAGCATTGTTTCAAAGGCTACTATGTAGTTTTGATTATTTCCAGTTTAATATTATTTCTTTCTTAGTACGAACGACTGTTTTTCTTACAAAAAAACTAAACATTTCTATTTAGACGTCAAATTTTTATACTTTTTCTTCAAAAATTCTTTATACGTAAAAAGTTAACGTATCGTATTTATTTCTAGTTTGTAACACGAAGTCTTGTGCATTCTTCTATGAGCAAGTTTTACATTTCCGTTAGTCCGTTTTTTAGGAAGAAATATTTTAGTAATATTATAAACTCGAAGTAATACATGGAGTGGACGGAAGAGGAGTTTAAGAAGAATAACAACTTCAGATTGGAAACAGTTGGAGGCAAGGAATATAAGTTTGAAGAAGTGGAAAAGTTCACATAATTGGGTACTGTCTTTACCAGAAAACCAGGTGTAACAGCTGAAATACAATCCAGGCTAATGGCGGGGAATCGCTGCCTAGCAGCTCTTAATAGAGTACTGACAAGCAAGATTATTTCTCGGAGAGCTAAGCTAAGGACGTACATAACTGTAATAAGGCCGATAGTTACATATGGGTGCGAAACGTGGGTACTAAGTAAAGCGGAACAAACAAGGCTGGCGGTATGGGAAAGGAAAGTACCCCGGAAGATATATGGAGGTAAAAGAGTTCAGGAAAGATTGGAAAGAAGAAGCAACAAGGAGCTGCAAGAACTTTACAAGATGCCACAGCTGGTTGGAGTGGTAAAAGGACAAAGGTTGAGATGGTTGGGGCATGTGATGAGGATGCAGAATAGTAGAGTTCCAAAGAAGATATTGGAAAGTGAAGTAGGTGGAAAAATGAGAAGAGGAAGACCCAAATCGAGATGGAAGGACGAAGTAATTAAGGACATAGGAGTCAGTAAAATCAGTAACTGGAAGGAAAGGACAAGGGACAAGAAAGGATGGAGACAAACGGTCAATCAAGCCATGGGTCTTCTAGGCCTGTAGAGCTAAACTATACAGGTTGTGTTATATTAAGACGGCTCGGCACCTCGAGACTAAATTCAATGGTTTTGTACGTTGTCCGTACGGTCGCATTTTCAAATTTGAAAAGAAGGTCGCTATCTTATACGACGAGTACACGCTAGCCAGACGATTTCCAGTTAATTACAGTTTGATATTATGTCAATTAAGCTTGTTATTAATTAAAATGTCCAAATTCACCTAATCTTACAACTTCCTGTACGGCTCCAATTTTCAACATTTTGCTTTAAAATTGTAATGGTCTTGTAGCTCACTCATTTACCGGCGGCCCTCACTTATCGTTTTTCTTCATATACTACCGTTTTTTAATTATTTCAATGTTTGTAAATTCATGTAAAAAAAAGTGCCGAGAAATGTTCAAGAAAAAGATCGCCTGAAGTCATCCGTCAGTTTAATTTACAACCGTACTTCAGAATAATAATGGCATGCGGTGTGGTCGGATGCAGCAAGTGAATTCTAATTTTGGTATATGAAACATTCAATGACAAAGCTGCACACATTTTCGGTATTTCTAACTACCTGTTTTCGACCTTCTTTTATGTGAAAAAGAAATATCTTGGCAAAGAATGAAAGTTTATAAAATGAACTACTACAGTTGTTTTAACAGTGAACGTCTTAAATTCGGATAAAATTGTAGGTAACGACATCCAAATAAGCGATTCGCGCAAATAAGTCGCTTTGCAATTTTGTTGACTTATGTTCTTTTTGATGTTTTGATGTTTTAAATATCATTACAACTCACAGTCGCAGTCATTTGCGATTTAAGCTGGTTAGATATAAAGCAATAATGATTATTGCAAGATTGTAAAACCCGTTTAAAATAATGAACTATAAATTATTTAAATAAATTTTGCAAGGAAAATTGAAACAAATTACAAAATTTGACCAGTAATAACTCCATAACCAAAGAATTAACACTAAATTGGTACAGCATTTTTACTTGATTTTCGGTAAAAAAATCGCATATTTTTGTGGATACAAGTGCGTATGAGAGCGAAAAAGATGACGTTTTATTAGGTTAGTACAGGATGGTAATATTTGACTGTGAATGTTATCCAAGTCGGCTCGTGTTACGAGCACGTGCGGCTCGGACATTAACGCTGTCTTGAAAAGACATAAATTATTATTTTTATGCACCATCGAGTAGCCGATAGCCGACAGCCAATTCACCTTTTGGTGGCTTAAAAACTCCGAATGAATTATTTTATAACTACTTGTATGCACTAGAAGCATTATTTTTCAATACTTTCGTACAATATGCTGTTGACGAAGGTGTAGGGAAAAAAATATTTCTTATCGAAAGATATTTCAGGTTTCAACCATCCATGCGATAAATTCCCTATTGACTTTTTTATTAAATTTTTTATAAAATTTCGAATATTTTATAGTATGAAATTTACAAATTTCTCGAAAGATTGGACAGATTTATTGAAGGATTGGAACAAATGTGCATCTGTACATCTTTCAAAACAAACCCATTCATAAATCTCAAAATGCAACAATGGTTTTTAAAAATAAAGTTGTTCATAAATGTCAGAAGACAACAGGTATTACCTGTGTTGGTATTGGCCCCCTTGTATTTTTTTAATTTCAATCGGATCAACTTTAGATAAAGTTGTTTTTTTTAATTAGAATGATCGCCAAAAATATGGTTAGGCCCGTTTAAAATATCCCGTTTCAAATTATTTATTTTTAATTGCAAAGTAGAGTTTTCTTGTTTACGATATCTTACAATTCCTGTGCTAAATTTTAAAATATTTGCCTTCAAAAATGAAGTCAATTCTTTGTTATCCCCACGAATTTTTCGAAGATACCTGGCTTTTAACTTGACCCAAACACTGGCGGGACTTGCAATGTAAGTCGTTACAAGGAAGTTATTTATGGCTACTTGACTCGGTCTATTATACAGTGAGGACGCGTGGGTTGGAATAAATTCATTTAAAATTTACGGGTTTGGTTTTTGGAAAAACGCCCAAACACGTCGATTTTTGTTTTTAAAACTGCATCTTTTTTGATATTAATAATTTTAAGATCGTCTTTTGTTTTCGCACTATGACGTCATTAATATTTTTTTTAAATTGCATCCTATATTTTTGTTCACGAATTGGGATGCAGCGCATTTTTCTGAGTACAGAAATGTCAAATTCGTATGACCTTGAAGAGGAAAGTTTTCGAAATAATCAGTCCTAAATTTTCAAAAATTTATGATAAAATTATTAGAATAGACCACTAATAATATCATCAAGGAAGCGCTGGAAATCGAGCAAAACATTCAATTGCGTGTTTATTTTTCCGGTTTATTGAAGTAGACTTTAGATTTCAGATAACCCCATAGATAAAAATCTAATGGGGTTAAATCTGAAGACCTAGATGGCCATTCGATAAAACCTTTCCTTCCGATCCATCTATTTGGGAAAATATTATGAAGGTAATCTCGTACTGTTCTCGAATAGTGTGTGTTGGAACCATATTGAATCTGCCGGTATATTTGGGTTTTCATTATTCAGATAGAGTGCATTTACACTGGGTATTATGTCATTTTGTAGTAAGTCTAAGTATTTTTCAGAATTAAATGTTCCCTCAATAAAAAGGGACCCACAATTGAGATACCCACAATTCCGGTCCAAACGTTTACTTTCTGAGGGAATTATGTATGACTTTTCATTCTCCAATGTGAGTTTTCCGGTGCTCAATATCGAAAATTTTGCCTGTATACCGAACCATTCAAACAAAATGTTACCTCGTCGGAAAAAACTATCTTACGTAAAAATTCCGGGTTGGCATTGCATCTATCCATCATTATTTCGCAAAATTCTATTCTGCGGTCGAGATCGTCTTCAATAAGTTCCTCAACAAAATCTACTTTGTATGCGTGCCATTTGTTCTTGTGTAAATATTTTAGAACAGAAGATTTACTTACTGACTGTTTTGCAGCTACTTGTCGACTTGATTTTTGAGGATTTTCTTGTAAATCGAGCAAAACATTCAATTGTGTGCTTTCTGGAAATGTAGCATGGTTGGTTTTGTAATTGTCTGTTACGAGGCCAAAGTCTCTAAACTTTTTCTCCATCTTACTAACTACTGATGGTGTAATAGGCTTCTCCGGGTACTTATCATTGAACAATTCGCAAACTTCAGCTTGTGTTCGAGTATTATCGTTATATCCTACCATCATCAACATTTCTATTCGTTGTTTCTCAGTTAAACGCGCCATCCTTCAAGCCTTGAAACTGTACTTGACAAGTGGCAACAATTAAAAAAACCAAACAAACACACAATTCAATGTTTTGCTCGATTTCCAGCGCTTCCTTGATGATATTATTAGTGGTCTAATCTAATAATTTTATCATAAATTTTTGAAACTTTAGGACTGATTATTTCGAAAACTTTCCTCTTCAAGGTCATACGAATTTAACATTTCTGTACTCAGAAAAATGCGCTGCATCCAAATTCGTGAACAAAAATATAGGATGCAATTTAAAAAAATTATTGATGACGTCATAGTGCCACAATAAAAGACGATCTTAAAATTATAAATATCAAAAAAGATGCAGTTTTAAAAACAAAAATCGACGTGTCCGAGCGTTTTTCCAAAAACCAAACCCATGAATTTTAAATGAATTTATTCCAACCCACGCGTCCTCACTGTATAATGATTTATGACTAAAGTGGTACCGTGGTTGGCTATCTTTTAGTGAACGACAAATCTCCTAAAATTGAAACAAGTCCTCTATGCCGAGAAGTCTTAAGTGTTCACCATTGCTCACTTTGTTATTATTGGAGTTGCAAAGTCGGTTAAATTAGCAAAGAATTAGTGTTTTTTCCGCTGATTACCATTATGAAACCAAAAAAACAATCGAAAGTCAACTGTTCGAGATATTCACGAAAATAACATTTTTTTAAATGGAATGCCCTATCCTTTTTTGCATATTTTGAAAGAATGTTTAATTTTGAGTGAAAAAGTCTTAATGCACTATTACGATTAAATTAACTACCGAGAAGTTACAAGCAATTGAAGTTTTTATTTCAATTAACTACAAAAATCACGTAGGCACTGAAACAATTGAAAATTGTAATTATTAAAACGTCAAAAACAATTGAATGAATGTGTTAGTTAATATTTTAATCAAACATTAACGTGGTATATTCAACATTCATTACTTTTGGTGTGATTTAGTAACAGCTGTGTTCAATTTTGGTTCCCGACATGGCATTTTCACATTTAGAAAAATGTGACATGTTAGAAGCATATCTTATGTGTGGCAAGAACTCGGCGAGAGCTAGAGATTATTACCAGCAGCAGTACCCGCTTCGATTGCCACCAATTCAACAGTATTTTCTGAGACTGTATAGAAAGTTTAGGAGTAACGAAACAGTGTTTCAAAAGGGAAGAGAGAAGAAAAAATTTGTAATTTCTGAAGAAGTCAAAATTAATGTAATTGCGTATTTTGAGGCATATTCTAGAAATTCAATACGAGATATTTCAAGGGAGTTAAATTTAAGTTTGAACAGCATTGAAAGGATTTTAAAGAAACATAAGATGGTTCCTTATCATTATCACCCGGTGCAAACGTTACTTCCAGGCTATTTAAATCGAAGACTAACTTTTTGCTACTGGTATTTAAGTTACTGCCAACGACACTTCAATAGCGAGTATCATTTTCTGTGGACCGATGAATCGAACTTCTCAAATTCTGGAATGTACAACAGAAAAACGAATCATTATTGGGCCCGCGAAAATCCATTGCAAGTACACCCTATAAATCCACAAATGCGGTTCAGTCTAAATGTGTGGTGTGGAATTGTAGGTTCAAAAATTATTGGACCATTTTTTTACCGTGGTAATTTGACTGGAGTGAGATACGTAGAATTTATGAACACTGTCCTGCATAACTGTTTGGATGAAATGGATTTAATTTCAAGACAATACATCCATTTCCAACAGGATGGAGCACCGACCCATAATTATCACGGAACAACCAATTTGTTAAACAGATTATTCATTGATAAGTGGATAGGAACTAATGGGCCCGTGCGTTGGCCACCACGTTCGCCAGATTTAACCCCCATGGATTTTTTTCTGTGGGGGTATGTGAAAAATTTAATTTACAGGGAGAGATATGCAACAGTTAATGAATTGGAGAATAACATTTTAACAATAATTAATGCATTGGATGGTAAAAAAATTTTGAAAGCAGCGCGGTGTGTTCAAAAAAGAGCCCAAAAATGTGTTGAACAAGACGGTGACATTTTCGAACATTTATTATAATGTCTTGGTCATGTAATATGTTTTTCTAAATTTCTATTCTCAGTTTGCCGTCTAAGAAATGTTTCAATAAATACAATTTTCAATTGTTTCAGTGCCTACGTGATTTTTGTAATTAATTGAAATAAAAAATTCAATTGCTTGTAACTTCTTGGTAGTTAATTTAATCGTAATAGTGCATTAAGACTTTTTCACTCAAAATTAAACATTCTTTCAAAATATGCAAAAAAGGATAAGGCATTCCATTTAAAAAAATGTTATTTTCGTGAATATCTCGAACAGTTGACGTTTGATTGTTTTTTTGGTTTCATAATGGTAATCAGCGGAAAAAACACTAATTCTTTGCTAATTTAACCGACTTTGCAACTCCAATAATAACAAAGTTACCAATGGTGAACACTTAATATAATACAACCTGTATATATATGTCAGAAGATTTATTATAATTAGAACAATAAAAGAGCAATTCACACAACAGGACAGCTATTAGCGCTCAATGCGTTCAGGTCGACACTTCTCCTCGATCGGAACTACCATCGGTTCCCCGTGTACCCTGACACACGGAGGGGGGGATCTCACACATTCTGTCCCCTCTCTTGACCGCTAGGCCTCAAAATTGCGTTATTGGTCGCGTTGCCGCTAACATATACAGTGAGGACGCGTGGGTTGGAATAAATTCATTTAAAATTCATGGGTTTGATTTTTTGAAAAACGCTCGGACACGTCGATTTTTGTTTTTAAAACTGCATCATTTTTGATATTTATAATTTTAAAATCGTCTTTTGTTTTCGCACCATGACGTCATCAATAATTTTTTTAAATTGCATTCTACATTTTTGTTCACGAATTTGGATGCAGCGCATTTTTCTGAGTACGGAAATGTAAAATTTGTATGACCTTGAAGAGGAAAGTTTTCGAAATAATCAGTCCTAAAGTTTCAAAAATTTATGATAAAATTGTTAGAGTAGACCACTAATAATATCATCAAGGAAGCGCTGGAAATCGAGCAAAACATTCAATTGCGTGTTTATTTTTCCGGTTTATTGAAGTAGACTTTAGATTTCAGATTACCCCATAGATAAAGTCTAATGGGGTTAAATCTGAAGACCTAGCTGGCCATTCGATAAAACCTCTCCTTCCGATCCATCTATTTGGGAAAATATTATGAAGGTATTCTCGTACTGTTCTCGAATAGTGTTGGGGCGCTCCATCCTGTTGGAACTATATTGAATATGCCGGTATATTTGGGTTTTCATTATTCAGGTACACTTACAGTGGGTATTATGTCATTTTGTAGTAAGTCTAAATATTTTTCAGAATTAAGTGTTCCCTCAATAAAAAAGGACCCACAATTGAGGTATTCACAATTCCGACCCAAACGTTTACTTTCTGAGGGAATTGTGTATGACTTTCCATTCTCCAATTTGGGTTTTCTGGTGCTCAATATCGAAAATTTTGCCTGTTTACCGAACCATTCAAACAAAATGTTGCCTCGTCGGAAAAAACTATCTTACGTAAAAATTCCGGGTTGGCATTGCATCTATCCATCATTATTTCGCAAAATTCTAATCTGCGGTCGAGATCGTCTTCAATAAGTTCCTCAACAAAATGTACTTTGCATGCGTGCCATTTGTTCTTGTGTAAATATTTTAGAACAGAAGATTTACTTACTGACTGTTCTGCAGCTACTTGTCGACTTGATTTGTGAGGATTTTCTTGTAAATCGAGCAAAACATTCAATTGTGTGCTTTCTGGAAATGTAACATGGTTGGTTTTGTAATTGTCTCTTACGTGGCCAAAGTCTCTAAACTTTTTCTCCATTTTACTAACTACTGATTGTGTAATAGGCTTCTCCGGGTACTTATCATTGAACAATTCGCAAATTTCAGCTTGTGTTCGAGTATTATCGTCATATCCTACCATCATCAACATTTCTATTGGTTGTTTCTCAGTTAAACGCGCCATTCTTCAAGCTTTGAAACTGTACTTGACAAGTGTCAACAATCAAAAAAACAAAATAAACACACAATTCAATGTTTTTCTCGATTTCCAGCGCTTCCTTGATGATATTATTAGTGGTCTACTCTAACAATTTTATCATAAATTTTTGAAACTGTAGGACTGATTATTTCGAAAACTTTCCTCTTCAAGGTCATACGAATGTGACATTTCCGTACTCAGAAAAATGCGCTGCATCCAAATTCGTGAACAAAAATATAGGATGCAATTTAAAAAAATTATTGATGACGTCATAGTGCGAAAACAAAAGACGATCGTAAAAATATAAATATCAAAAAAGATGCAGTTTTAAAAACAAAAATCGACGTGTCCGAGCGTTTTTCCAAAAACCAAACCCATGAATTTTAAATGAATTTATTCCAACCCACGCGTCCTCACTGTTTATATCAGAGTGCGTGTTCGCAGATGTGGTAATTATAACAGAAAATGAAGAAAACCTACAGAGAAACCCAACCGTATGGAACAAGATATTGATAGCAAATAAGATGGAATTAAATACAGAGAAAAAAAATACTGGTGATAATCAAAGAAGAATACAACACAGAGATAAAAATAAATGGTAAGCATATACAGGCTGGGGAAAAAGTATGGAAACCCCTAGAAATTTCGGGGGATTAGTGAAAACAGAAATAACCAAAGTTCATACCCTAGGTAATTTTCAACGAGGAATCCAAATGTGACCTTGAATTTGATCCTTAACATTATTTTCAAGGTCATTTAGAGGTCAACTTTGGTTTTTTAAATGGGAATCCCTATTTTTGGTGCCAGAATCGAAAAAAGCGGGAAATTTTACGTTCAAGGATGTGTTTAAAGGTCAATTAAAATGAAACTTTCCTGCGGTGTCCCAAGATGCCATATTAACCCCAGCAAGTATTGCAATACTTGCTGCGTTTATACTATTCCAATAGGTATTGGGTAATTTGCTTTAGTAACACCCGAATTAAGATTATATAGCGACTTGGGACTGTTTATACATTTGAAGGGGCGAGGGGAAGAACGATCATAGTCATCAACTCTTAAAGTTTCAGAATTAAGTTTTCAATATTTCAAGTGTATTATCTGATTTACTAAACATGGATAAAATAATTACTTTAATTCTTTATATTGCAGTACTTCATTTATTACAGAATATAAAAATAAGAATTACAAATGTACAAAAACAAATTATAAAACAACCTTTTAAATAACAGTCAGGACATTGATCATTTTTGCCAGTTACTGGTCGTCATCAATAGGTGGGTCGTCTGCATACTCGATGTCACTGTCATCTTCTTTATGTACTTCACTGTCCGGATTCAACGCTTCGAAGAAAGCTTGAGAACCAGGGTTGGTCAAGAACTGTTTCAGATGCATTATGTCCTTCAATTTTGCAGGTTTGATAGACAATTGTCCATTGTAGAGTTTTTTTAGTTCCTTGGGTTCACTTTTCTTTTTAAGCTTGCTTGTTTCCTTTGTTTTCTTTCTTGTTTTCTTGCCGCTTTCGTTTTGATTATCAACCAAAACAGCTTTCAAATAATTTCCAAAGTAATTAGCCTTGTGTAAAATAAACATTGGCTTCTCCTTATCAATTTTCAAAATTCTAACAGGTCGTGTTGGCATTGGGCACTTTCTTACATACAACTCTGACAAGAAATCTGTCCACGTTTGAAAATTCACCTAAGTAGCACAGTTTACTACTGTAAAAGGTGAAGGTTTGCGTCTGCTATTTCTTAGCACATCCCTCCAATCATTTGGTGTCTCGGTGTAAGATTTTGCATTCACAAGGCTCATATCTTTATCTCCCTCCATATACGAATGACCCCTTATAGGGAACACAATTTTCACGTTATCAAAACATTTCAGGTTGTGTACCATGTAGTGCATGAAGCGGATAACCGTATAGTTTTTGTTTTGCCCTGCACACGAGTCGCAAAAAATAACTAAATATCTTACTTTTGAGCTTAGTACTTTAATAAAAAAGTGTTCAAGCATGGAACAGACATCGTCGGCCCCCTTCCGAGCAACACTCTCATCATATGTATAAAACACTGACGTTGAGTCTGACAAAACATGGATATTGAAAGAAATGAAGTTTAGTTGACGACCGTAGTATACATCAGATGTAGTTATATTGGGAGTAGGTAGATTTTTTTGAAAGTCCATAGTAACCGCCTCAATTTCTTCCTTCTTGCAGGATTCCTTTCTGAACTTCCTTTTTAATGAATAAAATTTGGTGCTTCT
The DNA here is from genome assembly GCA_949768715.1 of Dascillus cervinus. Taxonomy (NCBI): domain Eukaryota; kingdom Metazoa; phylum Arthropoda; class Insecta; order Coleoptera; family Dascillidae; genus Dascillus; species Dascillus cervinus. Next base: position 13,983,943 of record OX458321.1, on the reverse strand, counting down.
CGCTAAGTGGACTATCTTTTCCGTCTCCTTCTTTACGATTGCTTGTTTTAACAATTCTATAGTTTTTTCGTCTGTAGTCCTTGCCATATTTCCTTCTAAAACTGATAATTCCGCTTTCAATAAGTCACAAGTACTACACGTGTCTTTCCGTGGGTACCCAAATGAAATATTAAAGTTACCATCAAATATATCGCGGAAAGTTGTTAAACCAACAGGATTCTCTTTGTTGGATTCACAATACATTCGGTGAAGTTTGGTTTTATTTAGCTCTTCAGGTAAATAAATTTTGGATGTGTCTTTTAAAGAATAATGAGACTTCCTGCCTTTCAGAGATTTTATGAAACTTAAAACTTTTGATTTAGTTTCTTCAGAAAGTTCATTAGGTCTGTTGACGTGTTTACCTCGGCCATCTGGCCGAGATGCACCAAAATCGGTTAAACGCTTCTTTACAGTTTGGACACGGCGATTTGTAATGCCGTGTAAAGATAAAAAGGCTTTGTAGCAAACACTAACATCCTGCAATGTGCCACCTACATAGGCGCGAACACGATAGCAATATGAAGAACAGTGGAAACTTGCTTCAGTGTCATCTTTTCGGTTGCGCCGCCGCTGAACAGGTACAACTATGATGAGGCCACTCAAATACTGATTCTGTTCATTATAAGCACCCAGTTCATTGAAATTGGTGATTATACGTTGTCGTTCTTCAGGTGAAATTACTTGAAAACACTTGAAGCGAAAACACTTACAATCCGCATCAATCTTGTGAGTTGTAGCGCGCAGTTTCTTCATGACATCACTCATTCTAGCTGTCTTTTTTCTCTTTTTTACATTACTTGCAGTACTATTTCCTTCTACACTGCTTGCGTCACTTAATTCACTCGACTTCATTTAAGTAAAAGAAAGTAAGAAAGAAAGGAAAACAAAGTTAGATGCAGGCTGATTGAGGTTATGCTTGAACAAAGCAGAAGAACAAACTGACTAAGTAGGAAGTGAGTGGGGGAAACGACTTGGACTCTGATCTATCTTCCCCGTTGGCGCTTGGACTCCGATCGTTAATGCTCGTTACCCTGTATCTTTCTTCTATAATAACTTGGTAACTATGATTTTTTTTGCCCGAATGATAGTACATGTGCATTCTGTCTGTAATAACCCACCTGATAGCATAGTAAACTCAGTTTAGCCATAAATGGACTATGATCGTTCTTCCCCGCGCCCCTTCATTTCGTTTTAATGCGTTTTAAGTAAATCCAGTTTTCAGGTGTGCCAACCCAACAATTTATTTAGTTTTTAGAGTAAACAGCCGATAATTATCCGTACGGTGTAAAAATCGCAAGGCGCCGGTTTTACGCAATTTGTATACAATTACGGAGAATTGAGATCTTTGAAAATGTAACGTTCGATTTTTAATAAAATTTACAAACCAAAGACACAATTGAAATGAATTTCGTAACAAATGCAAATTATACAAAACGGTCTCAGCCCCCCTGACGCAAATGTTAGATACTCTATCGGCTTGGTAATTTTATTGTTCCATGCACCTGTGAGTGCAATAAGATGCAACAAGAGTTTTGGGCCCATTAGTTCACGTCACGTTTTTGTAAAATTTTAAATTTATGTTGTTGCCGAACTTGTTCTAAAACGCATTTAAAGCGAATTAAGGTGTTTACGCTATAAGCAAGAATACCTAAAACCGAGTGTTCAAACGAAAGCGTATTAACCCTGGAAAGCGAATTACAGGTGTTTACGCTACAGGATTTCGCCAATTCGACTTAGTTAATACGTATTGGGATTTAGTACAAACGCAGCATATGAAGGATAGAATACAAACATTGATCACACCAGTAACTGGAGGAACAGAAAAACAAGCCACTATAAAGAATGAAGGGATTTTTAGAGTGATGGCTAAAGAGAACCATCGAAATATTTCATTAAATTATAATTTTTATAAGTTCAGGAAACCGTACAGTAAATAGAGTGGCTTTGGACTTTCGAAGGTAGGTCATAAAAAGAATCCACAGACGTAAACACTCTTTAACATACAATTAAGAAATGCAACTTTGAAAACAATGGTGTTTTGAAACGAAGCCAAATCGTGTCCACACAGATGTATCATTGACATCACCCTAGCTTCTGCTGATATTGCCCCTAAGATCTCGGGATGGAGAGTTAGAGATGATGTGGAGAATCTGAGTGACCACAGGGCAATAACTTTACCTAGAAGTAATGCCGAAGGGCAAGTTTCCAGGGTGTGGGTGGGTGGCGAGGGGGTGGTTTTTAGTGGGTAGACCCAAAGGACGGTGGTCCGGTTTAGGGGAACCCCACAGTACCCGAACATCTGGTCTCCCGTAAGGGATTTTCCCAACTCCGCAAAAAAAAAAAAAAAAAAAGGGCAATAACTTTTGAGATCGTAGAGCCGGCCAGTGGTGGGATGTCATCGGTAAGTCCGAGTGGATGGAAGGTTTCCAAAACCGGACTGGAAGAAATGTTGACCAACGGGATAATCCCGGATAACATAGCCACCCCGAAAGATCTTATGAAGCACATAACCGACCTATGCGATAGACACTTAATTTCGAAAAGGCCTGCGCGTCAGTCGCGCCTCCCCAAATATTGGTGGAGTGCGGACATCGCACAAAAGCGGCAGCTATGCATAGCGCATAAGCGCAGATGCACGAGGGCTAATGGAGGCAGAGGCAACGGCCTGAACCTTATCGAAACAAGGCAGGCGTACCAAAAGGCGAGGAAAGAATTAAAGGTAATGATCAAGTCGGCTAAGAAAGAGGCGTGGAGTCGCCTGTGCGCAGAGTTAGACGACGACGTGTGGGGCATGGCCTACAAGGTCGTAACTAGCAAGTTGAAACTTCGTCCACGTGTCGATCTGTCCAGGGAGGAAACCCGTCGGCAGGTGGCGGCTTTGTTCCCGTCACATCCAGTATACGAATGGCCAACGATAGACACTCGGCCTGAGGAGGTCCCGATGTTACTGAGCAGTAAGGTTGAGGCAGCGGCGGGGCGCATAAGAGCTGGTAAAGCCCCAGGCTCCGACAGAATTCCAGCGGAAGTGGTGAAAGCCCTGGCCATACGTAACCCTGAGGTCGTATTAAGGGTGTTTAATAACTGCTGGAAGGTGGGTGAGTTCCCGGCTGTATGGAAGGTGGCTCACCTGGTCTTAATAGAAAAGGCTAGGAGGGACGACATCAAATCATATAGGCGCATCTTTCTGCTGGATGTGGCGGGGAAACTCTTCGAGACTGTGATTAAAGGCCTCCTTGAAAAGGAGTTGGAAGAGAAGAAGGTGCTGAGCGAAAATCAGTTCGACTTCAGGGCAGGCCGCTCCACCATTGATGCAGCCAGGATTAACCAGAAGGCCTACAAGTATCGGGGATTCTGTGCCATGGCGACGGTGGACATAGAAAACGCATTTAACTCGGCCCCCTGGACGGGAATAGTGGAGGCAGTCGAAAGGGCGGGCATAAGCTCCCCCATCAGAAAGATTATACATTCGTACCTGACAAACCGGCATATCGTCACGGCACATGGTGATAGAATCGAGACGACGTGTGGGGTTCCACAGGGTTCGGTCCTTGGGCCAACTCTGTGGAACATATTCTACAATCAGCTGCTGGAGACTAACATGGGCCCAAACACACAGCTTATCGCGTACGCCGACGACCTGGCGATCGTGGTCGAGGCCATGAGTGGGATAGCGCTCCAGGAACAATTAGAATTCGCCTTTAACCAGGTTAGAAGCAAGCTGGTCGATATGGGTATCAAAATTGCACTCCGGAAGACGGAGCTCGTACTCCTTGCAGGGAGGAGGAGGCTGAGGAGCCTCACTATCGACGCGGACGGCTTCAGGTTGGAAAGCTCGAGCGCGGTCAAGTACATGGGCGTTCCTTGGGAAAAGAGAAATCCCGATACAAATAAAATCGGTAGGATACAAAAAAGTGGTGCGACCTTCTTTAATGTATGGCAGCGAATCTTGGACAATCAACAGTAGAAATGAGAGCAAAACCACAGCAATGGAGATGAGATTCCTAAGAAAAATCAAAGGAATTACAAGGTTGGACAGAGTGAGGAACGAAACTATAACGGAACATCTGAAGGTGAAACCCATAAAAGCACTAATAGAAGAGAGGCAGCTTGGTTGGTTGGGACACCTTCTGAGAATGGATAGAAATAGGACGCCGAAGAGAGTGTATGTGGCAAGAACAGGGGGGAAGAATAAAGTAGGAAGACCGAGAAGGAAATGGGAAGATCAAGTGCGGGTGGCAACAGAAAGAAGGAATTTACAGTGGTGTGATTTGAACAGCCTGGCAAGTGATAGAAAAGTGTGGAAAAACCTAATTAAGAACATATCCGACACTTAACGGTATCAAGGATTAATGATTAAATCTATATAAATAAAAATGAAATACCGTTCGTTGGTGATTCGATAACTTCAGAACGGCGCGACAGATTTGGCTAATTCTTTTATTAAAATTTTAATAATACTTCGAGCCAGGTTATGACGGAAAGATATTTTTTAAAAGTTGCCTTTAAAATTTTAAGAATTTGTAAACATGAAACTGGGAACGAGGCTAAATATTTAATATTTGACATTTGACAACTGCTCAATCTATATATATATAAAATTGGATGTATGTATGTATGTGTGTAGCTTATAGACTCGGAAACCACTGAACCGATTTTGATGAAATTTTCAGGAATACTCTAACATAACCTGGAGAGTGTTCCTGTGAAGTTTGGTGCCGATCGGGGGGGGGAAGTGTCATAAAGTCACCAAATTTTGTACACAAGTGCATCTTAGTAGGGGGGACTTAATTTAATGCCTATTGGGGGGGGTCCAAACAAAAATCGCACGGGGGGGTCACTGAAACTTATTCGCATAGAAACAAGTGTCCTAAAGACACCAAATTTTGTACCCAAATGCACCTTAGTGGGGGGGGATATCACGGAAACGTATTTTCGCATAGAAAGACGTGTCCTACAGCTACGAAATTTTGTACACAAGTGCATCTTCGTAGGGAGGTCTTAGTTTGATGCCGATCGTGGGGGGGGCAAACAAAAATCGCACGGGGTGATCACTGAAACTTATTCGCATAGAAACAAGTGTCCTAAAGACACCAAATTTTGTACCCAAGTGCACCTTAGTGGGGGGGGATATTACCGAAACATATTTTCGCATAGAAAGACGTGTCCTGCAGCTACTAAATTTTGTACACAAGTGAATCTTATGGAGGGGGGGATCGTCCAAACACAGTTTTGCGTAGAAATAAGTGTTTTACAGCCACCAAATTTTGTACACAACGGCATCTTAGTAGTAGGAAGCGGGGCTATCGCCCAAACAGATTTTCGCATAGATAGAAGTGTCCTACAGCCACCAAATTTTGTACACCGAGCGAAGCCGGGTATTTCAGCTAGTTGTAAATAAACAACGCGGTTTTACAGTTGTTTAGTTTCAGTTAGTTAGTTTCAGTTAGTTTCAGTTCAGTTGTAAGTTCATAGTTAAAAGAATGTGATACGCGGTAATTTCATGCCCACTTTCAAGGTAATTGCAACACAATCATACACAGAATTATTATTTATATAGGTTAACTTTTACAGATTCAAGGTCAAACAAATCAAACTTTTTTCACCAAAACAATGAATTGATTGCATTGTTCAAAACTGCACTGGACCGAATGCCATCTGATAATCACAGAATTGTTATCAGAGCCGATAAGACGCCTGCGGGAGGACATGCAAGACGTTTCAATGCGCTAACAATTGGTGATGTCATTGTTGTCGTTGGTGAAAATTTGGAATCCCGTAATATTGTTCTACATCGGCGGAACAATCAGCTGCAGCGTGTGTTTGAAACGCATCGATCATATGATGCGTTGCAATATCCCATCATATTTTGGCAAGGTGATGACGGTTATCATTTCTCAATCAAGATGATAACTCCACTTACAGGCGCTGAAGTGGACAAAAAGGTCAGTTCAATGAACTATTATTCATATCGACTGATGGTCCGTGAAAATGAGGAGAATCATATCTTGAAATGTCAGGGTCTATTTCACCAATATGATGTCGATATGTACGTCAAAGTTGAAACTGAGCGATTGACATTCATCAGATTGAACCAGAGGAAACTCTGTTCCAAACAGTATATTCACCTTCGAGATGCCATCAATTCAGACGGAAACGCACAGAATATTGGCCAAATTACGATTCTCCCAGCAACGTACATCGGTTGTAGTCCTCGACATATGCATGAATATGCTCAAGATGCCATGTCGTATGTTCGCCATTATGGCACATCAGATTTGTTTATCATGTTCACATGGCTGTGATTGGAGTTGGTGCGGAGAAATTCCAGCAATGAAATCACTGAATATCAAATGGGCCGCTATGTTAGTAGTAATGAAGCAATTTGGCGCATTTTTTCATTCGCCATTCATGAAAGACATCCCACTGTTGTTCACTTGGCCGTACATCTGGAAAATGGTCAGAGAGTATACTTCACTGTGGAAAATGCATTACAACGAGCTGATTGACCACCACCTACAACATTGACCAATTTTTTGGAAATGTGTCAGAATGATGACTTCGCCTGAACGATCCTATACTCCGAAATATCAAGATATTATACTTGGAATCAATTGTCAAAGAAATTTCAACGACGGAAACAAGGACATCCAGTTCCAGGTTACCCACATGTATTTTCCAACGATGCATTAGGTCGCATTTACACAGTCCATTCAAACAATGACGAGTGTTTCTATTTGCGTTTGCTATTGGTCAACGTTCGTGGCCCAACATCATTCCAACATCTACGAACTGTTAGTGGTGAATTATGTGACACATATAGAGAAGCCGGTCAACGTTTGCGATTGCTAGAGAATGACACTCATTGAGATTATACCCTTCAAGATGCTGTGATTTCGTCAAATGCTCATCAAATACGAACATTGTTTTCGATAATTATCTCAACATACTTCCCATCGAAACCGATTGATTTGTGGACCAAATACAAAGATGACATGACATGTCTGATGATATTTGGCATCAGACGCGTACTAGAACATCAAATCCAGATTTGCAACTAACCGAGGAAATTCGCAACGAGGCATTGATATTAATTGAGGACATGTGCTTAGTGATATCAATGAAAAACAATACGATTGTGATGCAATGAGAGAATCAGTTCAAACGAACGTTCCGTTGTTGAATCGGCAACAAAAATATGCATACGTCACTCTCATGAAAGTTGTGAACGATAGAACTGGAGGGATTTTCTTCTTGGACGCTACTGGTAGAACTGGGAAAACGTTTTTGATCGCATTGATTTTGGCAACCATTCGCTCGCAGAATTAAATTGCACTTGCACTTGCTTCATCAGGAATTGCAGCTACGTTGTTGGAAGATGGTCGAATAGCTCATTCAGCACTCAAGTTGCCGTTCAATTTGAATATCACTGAAACTCCAACATGCAACCTTTCAAAGAACTGTGCGATGGTCAAAGTTTTGCAGCAATGTAAATTGATCGTTTGGGATGAGTGTACGATGGCGCAGAAAAAGCATTTGGAGGCATTAGAACGAACGATGCAAGATCTACGAAGCAATCATAACCAGTTTGGTGGTGCGATGATTCTGTTGGCAGGTGATTTTCGCCAAACATTGCCACATCATTCCACGATAAACGCCAGCCGATGAACTTAATGCATGTTTGAAGTCGTCCGTTTTGTGGAAACACGTCAAGACACTCAAATTAAATATCAACATGCGTGTCGAGTTGCAGAACGACCAATCTGGAGAATTATTTTCAAAACAATTACTGGACATTGCCAATGGCAAAATCCCCGTTGACATTTCAACGGGCTGCATTACATTCCCCATCGATTTTTGCCAATTCACCAAATCAAAGATCGAACTCATTGGAAAGGTGTTCCCAAACATAGCCCAAAATCACAAAAATCATGATTGGTTGAGCGAACGTGCTATATTGGCTGCGAAAAACATTGATGTCAACGAATTGAATTTCAAGATTCAAGGTGAAACTGCTGGCGGATTGGTGACTTACAAATCGGTGGATTCTGTTACTAACCAAGATGATGTCGTCAACTATCCAACAGAATTTTTAAACTCCCTGGAATTGCCCGGATTGCCGCCTCACAATCTCCAATTGAAAGTCGGATCGGTAATCATAATGTTGCGAAGTAACAAAAACAAAATGGTGATAAGTAACAGTTGAACTTTGAAAAATAAAACCAATATGTGGAAGAAACGCATTTACACTGGCTACTGATTCACTGGCATGCTGTTGATGTTCCAGACCGTATTTGCACGAAAGAAGAAATCTACGTACAAAAGTAAATATTAAAAAAAAAAGAAAAATAAATGAAATTCGGTTCCACTATCGTCTTCAGTAAAAAAAGAGAAAACAATGCTTTCATTTCGATGGTGACTTTTGTTGCAATAGACATGGCGTTCTTAGAGTACAAATTCTTGGTGAGAATCACGAGTGGGGCATCGCCCTTCTTTTTAATCGCAGCATATCTGTCTGCATTGTTGTTGCTAATAGGGCACCTCATTGAGGCTTCAAAGTTGTGTACACCTCTTCCAGCTCTTCTAAATGATCTCCAGGCATTTCATCACGATTCTCATAACACAGAAGATGGTCGATGTAATTATTAAATCTATATATATATATATATATATATAAAGAAAAGTTGACTGACTGATGATCAACGCATAGCTCAAACGGTTAAAGTAGAAATGTTGAATGTACAATTACCTATTTAAATAAAAAAATTGGAAAAATATGGAAAAAATTAAAGTGCTTTTTATTGAAATTTGGACAGGACAACGTCTGTCGGGTCACAGCTAGTAAATAAATAAAACTGCCAATCAAAATTTAACAATGGACATTACCACTCCATCTTTAAATATTACTAACTGCACAAATTTTAATATATATTATCATCCTAGTAGTTCACTTAATGAAAAATAAAAATTAATTAAGTGTATTATACAGTTCCATTAAAGTTATCAAATTTGAGCCTAACTTATCTGCTTAATAAGTGTAGAAAAAGCATAGCACATTCGCGATTATGACCTCCTGATCCTCGTGAATAATGACTGTCATAATCGCTCATATAATAATATACTATAAAATCTTGATTAAACAGTTCATGCTTAGAAATGTGGATAATGTAATTAAAATTACTTAATTTAATTAATCAACTAATCTGGACTACAATTAACAAAAATCAATTATGAACATTATGTTAACAAACTAAAGTCTGGATTAGATGCAGTTATGAGTCAAGACCTACAACTAAGAAGTCGAGGAGCCAATTCCAAAGAATGATCAAATAAAATAAGTATTAGTTTGTAAGAATTATTAGGCAGTTTTTCCAATACTGAAATCAAATCGATTTGTGTTAGAATACTGTAGTTATTAGTAAATATAATAAAATCAAATACAGTCAAACTTGCCTATACCGAACTTCTATTTAACGAATTTCTTTATATAGCAAAATTTTTTGGGGAAACCTTCGCCCTGGAGGCAATTTTAATGCGTTTTATACCCCTTATAACGAAGTACAAATTTCTGTATAACAAATTTTTTTCCCACAACTTTACAAATTTTCGAGATTTAAAACTGTTTCTTTTTGTTGTTTCACTGTAACTTCGGAAAAAAACTCGGTTGTAGTAATATTCTTAGATATATCCAGGGTTCAACATTTATGAGGGATTAGCTGACGAAGTAAGTGGCACTAATTTAAGCGTACAAAAATTTTACAATATTAAATGGAACCGACAAAGTTTTACTGCGTCACACAAAATTTATTTTATTACCATACTTTTCCTTGTCTTTTAAAAATTGTTTCATAACACTGGGATGGTCTTATTTATTCAATTAATTAAATAACTACATAACTGCATATTAATCCTTTTGCGATCTTGCGACATAATGTGTCCCCACGTAAATTTTGAAAGTAGGTTGTTTTATATTAAATAAATATTTAGTCAGTTTAATGCCTAAAATCGTACTACTTCAAAAATTCTTGTGTACCTGAAAGGGTTAAACTGAACATTGTTCTCCCAACATGAATTTCTATATAACGAAGTTTCTCTATAGCGAATTTTTGAAGGTCACTGTGACGCTTCGTTATATGGAAGTTCGACTGTAGTTTGAGTTAGTATTCAGACACTAATACCCCGATTTACGTTGGCCCCGTTGACGTTTATTCGCTATAATGCCTTTTTTAATCAACTGCCGCGCAGCGCACGATACAGTGCGCCTGCGCGTTAATTTTCTTCAGTCGCTCTTGCGCTCTTATTGCAATTTAATTTAATTTTTTAATATTTTTACATAATACAAAAGTAAAACAGACTGTTAAATACTATTTTCAACCTTATGGTATTTCTATTTTTTAAAATTTACAATACTTCATATGACAATTTAAAAAACATAATTGATGCTGTTTTATGTTTGATTCGCTTAACTTTTTTTTTTGCCAAGCATTAATCGCGTAAACCGAGGTATTACTGTATTGTTATTTAAGAGTAACGAAAGAGATGAGGGCGAGGTGGGAAAACGATCGATCACATGACTCCAAGTCGCGTAAATCATGGTATTACCACAGAATAGAAATCCTTACAGAAGGGACACTTCTGTCGGTTCCCTTGTTGTCTAGGCTTAACTTCTCGTGACCTCGAAATTCCAGTCCCTTTAAATCCGAGTAGCGGATGCGCAGATGTTCAAGTTGGAAAACGAACTGAACTGAACTGAATGGCTACACAGTGCACGTGTTATAATAGCAGGTGCAGTGAGATAGCAGGTGCACGAGACCGTGCATCGTATAGGCCAAATTGAAAGGGCCGCAATTTTGAAGTAGCAAATAGAATGACTAGTTTCACGGAAAAAGCACGAAGTAGAACGAGAATGTCCGATGGGCCTTTTAAATCAGATTAATTTCTATCCCTGTCTAAATTTAGTTTCTCTTTCTGAGTGTCCCCTCTTTGTGAACTTTCTACTCTTTGGTATTAATGTATTAGAACGGTTCAAAATAAAGGCTTCTGATTGGTTGAAACAGGCTGGTGCAAAATTTTCAAATTAATTTAATCAATCATTAAGGTGAGAAAATATTAATTATCACTTACAATGCCAAGTTGGAGTGTGGTTCAAAATTACAAAATTAATTATTAATACACGTTATGCTAGTGTCGAAACAAGGAAGATTTTCAATAAATAATAATTCAAATTGCAGATTAGGTTAAGATAAGATTATTATTGCATTAAATTAGGATGTTTTGATGGATTCTGTGATCAAGCACCAATTAATGGTTCGTCATTCCGCTACGGTCTAATTGTTATATATTTAAATTTGTATTGTTTGTGTCAGAAAATGATTAAATAGATTTTTTAAATCCAACTGTTTACATTTTTTATTGAATTTGGAATGAGTGTCAATCTATATACAGGCTGGCCATTTAATACGTGGACGGTCCATATCTCTGTTGTTAAAAGAAACGTGGAAAAATATTATATACAAAAGTTATAGGATCCGTGGAGATGCACATTCTTAAAATATTTTCTAGTATACAGTGTGTCCCAAAAAAAAGCGCCGCCAGAAAGGTACTTTTTTTAAATGACAACCCCCATTATTTTTTTAGAGAATAGCATAAAATTCTACGTATAGTGCAGTATTTTAATGTAAGCGGTTCGTTGCGGTGTTGCCAAGTTATATGTAATTTATAAAAAAATGTAGAAAAAGCAACCTATCCAAAAAGTCGTTAAAAAAATGACTAGTTTAAATGTAATAATACGGTGTTACGCTTTGATAAACATCAGAAATGTCGGAATAATTCTGCAAAAGAAAACTGGTCTGGTTATAACTTATGTAGGGCATTTTTTACGGCGGTGCCAATATTAAAATTTTTAAAGTAGCAAAACTTATTTTTTTTTAAGTGGATCACTGTATTTTAATCCGGAATGTTATGCAGTATGTTACGCTCTATAAATTTGCAATTACAACTAATGTTCTGAAATGGGCCGATTTACCACAATTTGTTTGTTTTTTGATGTTTTCTTTTCATGACTTGAGCAAAAACTGTCATTATCAGACGTTAAAAGTGTGCTTTTAATTGCAAAACTAGTAAGTTTTGAACGACTTTTTGGATAGGTTGTTTTTTCCACATTGTTTTGTAAATTACATATAACCTGGCAAAACCCCAACGAACTTTAAGACCGGCCATTACACAAAAGTGAATGATAGATGTCACCACGGTTCAAATGCATACTCCTCGTATAATGTAAATTACACTCATTTTATCAAACATATCGTTTATAAAGAAATATTATTAGTAAATTAATGCGTCAAACTTGGTCAGAATGGTATTAATATTATAATTCATTGGCCGTGTAGTAGTTTATTTTATGTTTTAACACAACCAAAAACCAGTTATATGTTATCTTCAAATTCAATGATAGAGGTGTTAGGTCATAGAAAAAATTGCCGCCAACGGAGTTTACTCAATATTCCAGTTCAATTCCTAATATTTTCGATTCGAAGTACAATTTTCGATTCAAGTTTACAGTTCCGTGAAAACATGGCCGACGCATTAGCTGAGAAAGTTTGGATACCATCCACCAGAGGGTACGATTATAAATTTACTAGCAGTTCAACGTCTTTCCCGGGTATTTAACCCTAGAGTGGGCGCGTGAATTTACATATGTATTCCAGTGTTCTTATTTTCATCAGTAATATCACAAGAGAGTGAGAATAATTTGAAAATAATTCGACAGATTTTCGAGAACTTGTTGCCAGAGAATGGCAACAACTTAGAGAAAATACTGAAAAATTATTTTCTAATTAATTCGCATTTTCAAGTGGTATTCAAAAGGTTATTTTATAATGTTTAAATAAAAAATACAGCTTTTTAATATTATTTATTTTAATTGAACAGTTTCTCATTATAAACTTAGAAAATGCGTCGTCAGTTCTTAAAATTAAAAAATGTGGGAATTGTGAATTTTTTTAAAAAACACTGAAATTTACGTATTTTCCGGGTTCTCTCCGGTTCTAATTATTCGATCGGGACATTCGACCTCTCATTCTCTTCGTAATTTAATTCTCTACAATTCGTCTATTGACAACATTAAGATTGCTTCATTAGTTTCCATTTTACAAGCAAAAAACTAAAAAAAAAAACGATTTTTCTTCTAAATTGTTCATAACAAATAAAAATTATGGTCCTCGAGTCTAAAATTATGCCAAATTGATCGCACAGTTGGTTTCCGGGTAGTATTTATGGCATGAAAAAATGCTTTATTGCTTGGCCTACTAGTAATGCCACTAGAGGTTAAATTATTTCCGGAAATTTTTTCGAAGGTATGAATATTTTCAAAATTATCCCTCGCCTAGGGCTCGGGATAATTTTCTTAAAATATTCATATCCGAGAAAAAATTTTCGTATTTTAATTTAACGTCCAGTGGTATTCGGTAAGAAAATTTTGCACCTTTTTGCAATTTAATTTATATATTGACATATTATCTATAAACGTCACTCAACGCCATAAATAATATGACATTTTGATTGTAAGTTTATGGGAAGCGTTGAATAACATTTAATGCCAAATGGCATCGTTTATTCTGGTTTTTGATAATTTTAACTAGATTCACGCCCACTCGTGAGATTTCTATAGCAACAAAGATGAGTGCTAATCTAGTTAAAATTATAAAAAGAAATTATCGCTAGTAATACCATAATTAGTATATTATTATACAAGTTTTATAAGACGATCTATTGTCGCACGAATAAGTTTGGGGCACGACGAGCGAAGCGAGGAGTGCTCCAATGTCATGAGTGCGACAATACGTCTTATAAAACGAGTGTAATATATTATTTTTTCTACTTTGGTGCTCTTAGTTTCAAGAAAATTTGAAAATTGTGCTTTCTAAATATTCTAGAGATTTTTAGGATTAGGTACTGGTTGTGTTGGTATTTGTCATGTGTCATATGTCAACTAAAACTTCAAATTTAAAATCTCGAGTTTGATATTTTTGCGAAACAGTCATGGAAGAATTAAGTTATACACTTGGATTGACCTTGACAGGAGCTCGGTAGAGATGCCCGACGTCGGCCAGCGTGCTATTACAGCAATACCAACGTAATAAGTATCAAAAAAAAAACCAAAAGGCGTTTCACAAAAAGTTCCTTTGTGACACTACTTTCAGTTTCACAAAAACTCACTTATGATACCAAAGTAGAAAATAGTTATTTGTATCACTAGGCCAGAAACTGATTTTTTGCGAGTGCGAGTAAGGTTTGAGGGGTGTGAGGCCGAAGGCCGAAGCCCTCAACTGCGAGTACTCGCAAAACAGTTTCTGGACGTATGATACACAATATTTTTTAGGTCGACAAAAATATTTAAATAAAGAAATATAAATTTGTAGTTCAAATATCTCGGCTAGAGAATTTATTTTTTCTTCTGTTGGCAATCTGGAAACATTAGTGTAAAAATCGACCTAACCTAGAAAAGTAAAAAAAGAAATATTTTTGACAAAACAAGCTGCAATTATGACATGGATTTAGATAGGTACCTCCAATATTGTTGAATTAAAAACCCCTTTTATTTTTATAACCAATAGCTAGTACAACTATTAAAGTTTTTGACGATGTTAATAAACGCTGTAATTGACATTTAATTTTCGATTTGGTTATCAGATTCGGTGCTACCAACCTACAAAATTAAAATTACACTAGTTTACATTTTCAGGCCTAGTCCTGAAAATCGGATTTTCGGGCCTATTTAGAGGACTTCAAAATCAGTCATTTAGGACGGAGGCCAAAAAAAGCTTTGAATTTATTGATTAATTTACGATAAGTTGTTGCGTAGCAACTTAAAAGAGTGTAAATTTGATGAGTATTAAAAACACGACAACGAAGTTGGAGTGTTTTTATCATCAAATTTACACGATTTAAAAGTTGCTACGCAGAAAGTTTGAGTTAATTAATCGAAGAAATTCAAAGCTTGAATGGTATTTGATTAGATTATTTTATGAATGTATAAAATTTGACACAATTAAAATTGTTTGAAAATTTTTTGTTGGTGGAAACTAGGCAACGTCAATATAAAGGAACTCAAAGTTTTATCAGAATATTATCGCTATAAAGCCGTGTTCCTTCCTCAAATAACGAACTGTGATTGGCTATATTAGCCATGAATAAAATAATCACCGCGAATGTAATTCGGCGTGATTATTTTTTAATTTCAAATCGACCAATAGCATCAAAATTACACTGACTATTTGCTACTAGCAGTGTAATTTTTTCTCATTACGATTGGCCGAAAGGACTGTTTAAAAAATAAACAACAGTGAAATTTTTTTGACTATTCCATTCACCTGCTATTTGTAAAAAATGAACCAATAAAAATCCAAATTTACACACTTATTACCATGGTTTCAAAGAATTTGACTGCATATTTACACTCTTAGAAATTGTATCGGATATACCACTAGTGTTCCCAGCGAGTATTTTTAACAAATGAATCTTTTTTAAAAAAATTTACAATATCGAGAAATAGAGTTTCTGTAAGAGCTGCTGCGTTATTCGTTCGTTTTTCTGGACATGCATGTAATTTTTTTCTCATTGCATCCCGCATTGCATTTTCCAAACTCTCATTTTTTTGTTGACAATTGATTGACATAAAAATCAAATCATGTGTAACTTTATTTTGAGTTTGTTTTGAGCCAGTTTGATTAAAACAAAGAAGAAGAGGATCAACACATTTCAACCCCTTTCCAATATGATTTCTTACAATCTCCGGGGCTATACACTGCTTATAGAATATAATCAGTTTTGGTAACATTTCCTTCTGCCAAAACGCATTGTCTTTGTAAATTTCTTCTACAAACAATTCTATTGCATCATTCACATACACGATAAAATAGCACTTTGATTGTTTCGTAATATTCAGCTGCCCCTGAATCTAAAATAATTATTTTAATTTAGTTGAAAAACATTATTAATATGTGCAAAACCTGGTAATAATAATTATGTTGTCGTTTAAGTTTTATTATTCCATCCATTTTTTCTAAACATATTGTTTTTTAAAATTTTTTTTTCAAGTCAACCACGGCGACTATATATGAGCAAGGGGAACTGTATTAGTTTTTAGATTCAGACACTTGACTTCAATAATGGCACCATCCGAAGTGAGTGAGGCCTATAAAAATAAATACGCGTCATTGAGACGGTGTTGTTCGATGTGTTCGTCTTACCATCAGGGGATGCACCCAAAAAACCATAATCCAAATCAACCCACAAACTACTTTTCTCCACATTCAGCCCAGTGGTCTTAGTGAAAAGATTTATGGCAACATCCTCATGAGCAATCCCATACTCACAGTCTTCTGAGTAGAACTGAGGGTTGAGTAAACATGATTTCACTATGTTATGACAGGGGGTATATGGCTTCCTCTTCACCATTTTTCCAAAGAGTGATGCAGTTAATCTTAATCTTCTTTCGCATTCATAATATTCATTCTCAAATTGACCTCGCGACAACTCTTCAATTTGGTTTCTTTCTTCTATTGTAACCTACAATTTACAGATCATATTAATAATATAGGTACTTAGTTTTGTGTAAACATAAACTTGCTTGTAATTTTTCCACCACACTATTACATTCCACCAAAATAATATCAGAATCTTCAGGGGGCTCTTCCGCATCCACTCCATAATCAGTGTTCTTAGATGATTTCTCTTTTGGTTTTCTTGGTTTTGTCATTTCGTTTCGATTTTCTATTGGAAAAAGTCGTCTTCGCAATTTAGACTTTCGAATAGAATTACATTTTGACATATATTTTTTTAAATGCTGGCCCGGGCTTCTCGTCATAAATCTTTTCCAAGGGTTATTGTATCTAAGTGCAGAGAGATGCACTCTTCTTTCATATTAACCGCGTTGTACTAGATTCAATCTTTTTCCCATAGTAAAACGAGCAACAATATTCATCAACCTCTCTGCTCGGTTGTTGTTCTCATTTTCTATGAGAAGGTGAGATTTCCTAACCAGCAAATTGAGTGCACCTAAAATAAATACATAAATTTGTTGATCAGGTATAAAAATGTTTATGAAGTGAACAACATGGAACAAGAATGTTTTGAATACTATCTAAGTAAGGCAAGTACATTTGTGAAAAAAAGCACAGAGTTTATTGAAGAAGAAGTGTTTCCAAAGCATAAAAATTTACTAGAGCTAATTGATAATCAATTAAGTTTGTTATTATCTAAGCGAAAAACTTACAATTCCCTGACTATAACGTCTGCATTTATGATTTTTTCACAGTCGCCAGCTGTATTTAATTATATTCGCGAGTATTTAATTCTACCACATAAAAGGTATTTACAGTCAATTTCATCAGGGTTAAATGTAGATCCAAATCTTGATGCAAATACAAGCCATTATTTATCGCACATATAAAAAAATCTTACATCCAGAGAATTGAATGTTTCATTATTACTTGATGAAATTTATGTAAATAAATGTCTAACTTTTAAAGCACAAAAGATTGTTGGCTGTGCTGAAAATAATCCGGCGGAACTAGCCAAAACAGTACAAAGTTTTATGATAAGTTCCTGTTTTGGTCATTATAAAGAAATTGTAAAATTAGTCCCTGTCAGTGGAATGAATGGCGAACAACTGAAAAAATTAGTGTCAACTGTAATTCACTTTGTTCAGCAGTTTAATTTTAAGGTTACAGTTGTCATTAGTGACAATAATCGTATCAATCAACTTATGTTTAGAATTTTTGCTCCTACAAATTATTTTATAGAAAATCCCGATTTTAATTATCTTAAATTGTTTCTCACATTTAACTTTGTCCACATATTTAAAAATATTCGAAATAACTGGATTAACTTGAAAAATTATTGGAGTACTTTTTTGTACCCTGACTTCAATGATCTGAGTGTTATTAGAAAAGCTTCCTTTCACCATTTGAAGGTAATAAATGATAATGAAAAAAAATTGTTGATAAAAAAAGCCTTCAAGTTAAACAATAAAACTTTGTATCCAAACAGCATAGAGCGACAAAATGTGACTCTTGTAGATAACTTATTTCATAGATCAACTGTTGCTGCCTTGAAACAAATTGACGATTATAGTGAAACTGCTGACTTTGTTGAAATTTTTAGAAACTGGTGGGACATAGTTAACTCTAAAAGCGTAATAGCGGGTGAGATAAAAAGAACTGAATATTCTGGTCCAATATATGACTTAAACGATGCACAATTAAACTATCTAAAGCAATTTGTTTTATGGATCAGAAAATGGAGGCTATTAACAGACTCTAATGTATGTGTAGGGTTAATAAAAGATACCTTTGCTGCAATCGAGAGAAGTACCACCGTGTTAGTCGATTTAATTTCATATTCTTTTGAACAGTTGGGGGTCAGTTATTAGCCCAGTAAAAATGTATTTTTACCCTGCAAAAGGTCGGTCAGGTTTGGTTTTTTGATATGTTTTATCATAAATGTCCCTAATGTTAATGTCCAGTTTTTGACCTCGTGACCTTTCCGGAAGGTGTTGAAAATGGGGTTTGAACTTAAGAAAAACACGTTTTTAAGTACGCTGCGCAAACGGCTATTTGGAAAAAAATAATTTTTGATTCATTTAAATACCTGACGATATGAGCATTCAGAATCGAACCGAGACCGCTACTCTAGGACCAATAGTTTATGAGCTACGATTTTTTGAAGTTCACTACTTTGATTGCTTAAACCGCAAATGAACTGTTTTTGCTGTTATCTTACGTCTCATGCGCTCCTGGCTGATTCACTAGTTACATCGAAACAAATAATATGGCACTGTAATGGGAATTAAAGGCTATTTACTATGGTTTTTTGCTTGATCCAATTGGATGAAAAATGACCACACGGCGAGCAATCAAACTTGGAAAATTATTGAAAAAACTCCCTATTTTTAGTACGGTTTTAGTGTGCTCTCAAACCTGCCCATTATAACCAATCCCAAAAATTTTACATTCCATGAATACGTGACAGCTTATGGGGCACAGAAGTGCAAAAATTATTTTTTTTACTACTGACACCCTTGGACCAGTGCAGCTTTATTCCAAACTGGGCGCGGACTCAAAAATTACGAAAACGTTAAATTTCTCCTAGATTCCTGAAAGTTGGCACGTGCAATTACGTGCATCTACACATACATGTGATTGTACGTGCCAACTTTCAGGAATCTAGGAGAATTTTAACGTTTTCGTAATTTTTGATTTTCAGTCAATTCGTGGGCTGGTCTATTAAGGAATCGTGTGGTATGTCTGCAATAAAAATTAATTTACATGTCATCGAACTTCTCTCTTTAGGTAGGACCTTTTGAATTTCCTGCACGGTTAACGAGAGCCATTTATGCAAATTTTTTGAACACAGAACTTCCAAATTTGCTTGAAGGCATTCCACTTGTTTTCCGTATTAACGACTTGTCTCAACACGATGGCGCACCACCACACTTCAGTCGACGAGTTAGAGAAATTTTGGATCAACAGTATCCTGATCGATGGATAAGTCGTGGCGGTCCACAAAACTGGCCTGCACGGTCCCTCGATTTAAATTAACACCTGAGAGTTCCCTTTCTGGAATTGGTGGAACTTAGATATCTCACAACTCTCTTATGCAAGCCATTAATTGTTTTTCGTTTGCATTTTTAGAATCGTAATTGTCGCCGGCACATGTCAGTTTTCTCTAGGGCGCGAGTTGTGAATGACCCTGTATAAAGTCGTTTCCGTAAACATTTTAAAAAATTTGCAAACTTTTATTTCGGAGACGAACGATTTTCTCCAATATACGTCAACTTTCCTGAACGCGCCCACCGTTTGAATTGTTCCCATAATTTTTTTATTTTTGATGGGGCCCTGACAATTTTACTGAGTACGGGCTTCAAATTTGTAGACAACCATCCAAACACCCTTGACAGTGAACCGGGAGTCTAATTATGTCATGACTCATGCCCTGCATCTTGTTCTCGAAAATACGATGTACTACTTCTGAAGTGCTCATGTAGCGCACATGCATGAACATCTTTACTTCGTCGTGCTCACAAGAGCTCTCGACATTGGCACAGTCATAGGCTTTATAGCAGTATTTGTATATCCCAGAACTCGCGCCCCAGAGAAAACAGGCAAATGCCGACGACAATTACGATTCTAAAAATGTAAACGAAAAACAATTAATGGCTTGCATAAGAGAGTTGTGAGACATCTAAGTTCCACCAATTCCAGAAAGGGAACTCTGAGGTGTTAATGTGAATAAAATCGGTTGCTAAGGTTATAAATTGGCAAAATTAAATAATGTCAGAATGACATGCCCGCTAAAGTGTCAACATCAACATGTTAGGTTAAGGCAGATGTCATTCAAGATGTCACACTCGCCATCATATTAATCAAGTTTTAGTTTGTTAAATAAAACAACAAATGGCGGTTCTGAAAAGAACCTTTATTATAACGCGTGAACTTATTGTAATGTAACAACCCAAACTTGCCGCCGAATTAATTTGAATATTTGAAATATCGAACGCTCCGAAATAAACGGCGAAATTCAAATTGGCCAAAAACGTGTGATCGTCTAGAATGAAGGTAGGACCCGTCGTCGTGTTTACGCAAATGCGGCGAGCGTTCTGGATGCAACGGTGAGACTTTTAGGGGAAGAGGTGTCTTCAATAAAACAACAGCATAGTGGAGGATGCCCTTTTAATTATATTTAAATAGTCAGAGCAGAGAGCTCATGCAATAAACTGGAACCGGTGAAACCTCCCCAAACCGATTCCTCAGGCATGTTAAAAAAACAAAAGCATACACAAACAATATGGAAAAATTAACACCAAACACCGACATGCGCAACATTGAGAAATCGTCCATTTCAAAAAACAACATACAAACAACATAAACGAGATGTGGTTATGTGATCAATAAAAAAACACATGTGAAATATTTAGGTTGCAATGTCGAATCATCTGAAACATATCGGAGATCACACCGAAGACCTGGATAAATTTTGATTGGCAAAGGCAGTACGAATGATGAACATGATTGCATCATTATTATCACTTGAGGCATGAAATAACAAGAACTATTTGTTATGTTTTTTTAACCGGGCTACGAACTGTTGCCTTTCCAGGCACACGATATGTACAGTGCGCCGTAGAGGGCGGTCCGTAACTCTACCTTACTGCCTTTTTCGAACGGTGGAGAGAACGGCACAGCAATTAAACACAAATAAAAACAACAATCTCGGCCTATAAATGATGTCCCAGCCGTTATTGGCCGGACTAACCACCACCGAGTACAAAAACATACACAGTTATAAATAGCACATACATAGCATCATAGACCTACAAGACCCTTAGGGTTATACTAACAACCGCAGAAATGGAAAAACAAAATCTTGCTTCGCCGCCACTGGTAAGAGTCGCATCCGGTGTCCCGTGGTGGTAACTAAATGCCCACATTACTCGTAGATGATAATTTAAATTACAGAAATGGACAATTTCCTCATGTTTACATTCACAAAAAGAAACAGACAATTATTTAAACACTAAACATGAACGTTACTAATCGACCTACAATTACGTACGGAACAGTAGTTACAAACGCGGTCTTCGTATGGAATTTTGCGCCCCCGGACTCCCTTGAATTCTTGCGTCGGTCCGAATCCGACTTAAGCGCGTGCGAGCACGTACTTAAGTAACAAGGCCTCCCGGTACTCCGCCACTGGAAGACACGCCCTAGCGGAGCGGCTGCATGACGCCACGCGGAGATTTTGACCCTTAACCACACGAAAAACGCGTCCCCTTTGCAAACAACGGAAAAACCCAGTTTACTCGCCCTCGCGACAAAAAAAAAACACACGCTAATCCTCGCCGAACCCGCAATTAACAAACCTAACGCGCGATTAGGCCGATTCGTTACATAACTACAGTAAATAAGCCTACACCCCCCCAAGCGCCACTAAACAATAATAAAACAATACCTTGATAAAACAAACAACGGCAACAGAACACAAAAACACAAACAAGCTTCGCACGACTACACAACAATAAAAATCCAACCGAGGAAAACAAACAAACACAATTCAGTTCAAAATAAAAAAACGTCCAAGCTTTGAGGTAACCACCCCACAAGTGACGCCACCCCCTACCCTACTCGACTCCCCAAAAGCCAAAGGTCCCGTTAAACTTACGGCTGCCCAAGGCCAGTATTTTTCCACTCGTAAGGGCGGTTATATTTTTTTAAATTTATTTATTTATTCTCCCGCTTATTTTTTTCCTACCCAGTTAGCGCGTGTGTCTGGTTGCCTGCGGTTCAGGGCAGATTTAAATTCATTTCCTACATTATGTTAAAACACAGGAGAAATGGTATAACATAATAATAACAACAGAAACAACATAGCTAAGAGGAATCACTAAACGAAAAAAATACAATCAAAGCAAATGCTCAAAGTGGCCCCCATTCATTTGCAAGCATAACCGTGCAAGTCGTTAATACGGAAAACAAGTGGAATGTCTTCAAGTAAATTTGGAAGTTCTTTGCCCAAAAAATTTGCATAAATGGCTCCCGTTAACCGTGCAGGAAATTCAAAAGGTCCTACCTAAAGAGGGAAGTTCGATGACATGGAAACTAATTTCTATTGCAGACATACTACACGATTCCCTAATAGACCAGCCTACAAATTTAGGGAAAATCTTTCTTGAAATGCTCTTGGAAATAGAGCATGCGGATTTTCTTCCACCCAGATGTGCCAATTATGCGCATTGAAGCATCCTTGTCTCCCGAAAGTTGATTCATCAGAAAACAAAATCCGAGAAACAAAATTTGGGGTGTTTTCTTCTAGATTTAAAAGCCATGTACAGAATTCCCGTCTGGCAAGGTAATCTTGTGGCTGCAAATGTTGCACACGCGTATAATGATACGGATGTCGTCGTTCAGCCTTCATAACTCGATGTACAGAAGTTTTCAAAATATTCAATTCCTGTGCAACTTCTCTAATGCTTTCGGTACCTTCTTCAAAAGCATCTAAAATAGCCTCTTCGTTTTCAACAGTGCGTACAGTCCTGGAAGCCCCACCATTTTTCTTCCTATTCGGTAAAATGTGGCCTGTCTCGATGGTTTGTACGATAGCACTGAGAATCACTTTGTGATTGGGATGATTGCTGTTAGGAAACCGTTGGGCATAAATCCTTGCCGCTTCTCTAGCATTTAGTCCACATTATCCGTAAATTAACAACATTACAACATAATCAGCGGCAGAATACATAATTGAATGAATTCGAACGAAATCTTGAAGTTTTTCAAAAGTTTCATAGCCGACCAGTTTATTGAAAACGTAATAAAACCAATAACCTAGCAACAATGTTGGGAACCTACACCTGGATGGCTTACAACGCTCTGATTTGTAGACTAAAAATGTTCTTATTTTGAATATCGTTCAAGCTACAAATTTTTTCTTTGGGATTTTTTATTTGTATTTTCATGAGGATTTCTCCTTTTTTCTCTGGGGCGCGAGTTCTGGGACAGCCTGTACATATATTTCACACCCTTGACGCTGGCGCAGATCTCGACGTTGATGTCAGCATCGTACTTTAAGAGAAGCCAAAGATTGTATGGCACAACGCTGCGGTTATCGAGGTCGACGTTGCGCCCACCGGAAATTGTTTTCGTAACTGATCGCCCGTTATCTCGACGACGATAGATTGGGTAACCGTTGTTGTTTTCCATGGTCTCAGAACTGAAATTTTTTGGAAATCCCTTCGTGCAGACACCGTCATTCATGCAAGAACTGACCGGATTCAGAATGCCGCAAGAACCGTGTATCATACGACGAGTAACAATTTTGTAGAGGCGCGGATGTGTTGCATTATCAGGTAATTCAACGCAAACGACGCGATTGTAGTGTTTAGTTTCGCGTGATTTGTCTTCATTTGCCATAATCAGAAGCATGTGCATGTGAGAAAGCGCGCGTTTCTGCCACTCAAACACGTAGATGTAGCCATCAACCTTACCAAGTACATGCCGGACTATCAAGTCTTTCTTTAGCTCGCTGATTTTGAGCTTGAATACGCGAGAAATCAAATCAGGCCGGTGTGCCTTGCTGGAAGCAGTCTGTTATCTCCCGCCAGGTGGAATTGCAAGTGAAAGTGATGAAGTAGTCTGGCTTGCCGTGCATGCGTACAATCGCCATGGCATCCTGGTAGTGTTGATGCATATTACGGGGATTATCAACAAATGACGAAGGCAGCACAACCATGCGACCTGGTATGATGCTGGCGGCTTTTGCCGTTGTAGCCATATGATAGGCAAGCCCTCGGTATGTAAGTCAAACGGTTGCCTTCTATTTTTAAGTATTCATCAACCACCTACTGTTGGAACAATTTACGACTTACGTGAAGGCAGCTGAACTAATTTTTAACATTCGTCGATAGCACCATAGTTCAAAAGCTTCTAATTTCTTCTTCTCACTTTGATATATCGTCCATGTATCACAATCATACTCCATGCTATACTCCAGACATATAATTTTAGGAACTTCTTTCTAGTCTTGAGTGATAGTTTACTTGATGTTGGTAGACTTTCTTTCCTACTAAATGCTGTTCTTGCTTGCGCGATTATTTCTACAATTTCTTTACAACTTCTTCCATTCTTTGTAATAACGCTTCCCAGGTAGCCGAACGCTTCCACTTCGTAAAGTTTCTGCCCTCCAGACATACCGTCATATTTTGCTGTCCAGTTCTCTCACATACCTTTACTTTAGTTTTGTCTTTATTTATTCTCATGATATACTTTTTGAGGTCTTTACTCACTTCGTTAACAGCATATTCCAATTCTTTTTCACTCTCTGCTAATACCACCACGTCATCTGCATATCTCAGCATAACTATTATTGTTCCTTGTACATTTATTTCTGTGTTTATCCTACTTCTGAACTTATTAATCGCGTCCTCTATGTAAACATTAAATAGCGATGGCGATAAGCCACAGCCTAACTCCCTTAAAAACAATAATAGTAAATTGAAACTTTAATTTAAATTTTTAATGTTTTTTCCCCGATATGGAATTAATTATTTTAAGTCTGACTTACATGTCGATTTTTGTCCTTTGTTCCATATCTTCTTTTTTCTTTGTTTGGAATGTTAATTCCTCGTCACAATTTTTATAAACACATTACACATATACACATTTAACACAAACATTTTAAAACTCTTGAAAAACTTCAAAACATTTTAAAACTATTTATTGTCATTATGTGCATTTCGCTATTTACTTTATTTCCTAACGGGATATATTCATTAAAGTGTAGTACTTGCGATAAAAAATATATTGGCCAAACAGGCAGAAGTTTCCATACAAGATATAAAGAACATATTAATAAAAACAATACGACGTCTAATTACACGAAACACCTGCAACAAGAAAAGCACCAATATGGGCCTTTTTTTTTTTTTTTTTTTTTTTTTTTTTTTCAGAGGTGGTAAAATCCCTTCAGGGAGACCGGATAAATCCGGTACTGTGGGGGTCCCTCTAGCGGACCACCGTCCTTCGGGTCCTACCCACTAAAAACCACCCCCTCGCCACCCACCTACACCCTGGAAAACCAGCCCTTTGGCATTACCTCGAGGTGTAGGTTTGTCCTCTTCTTATGTCTGGTGCGTCTCACGTCTCAATTCCTCGGCTTGTTTCTCTACCATTATTTCCCGGAGCATTTGAGTGACGGTTTCCCAGGACTCGCTCGATTTCAATAAAAGTTCCGCCACATTGTCACGCCCTACCGCGACACCAAGTGCCCGGCTGGCTTCTGTCCTTAGTACCTCCCATCTTATGCACATAAAAATGGTATGTTCCGGAGAGTCTTCCTGGTCACTGTACCAGCACTTGTCGCTTTCGGCCTTTCCGATCTTCTTCAGGTACGCGTTGAATATGCCGTGGCCCGACATCGCTTGAGTCAGATGGTGGTCAAGCTCACCCCACTTTCTCCCCGTCCACGCGGCTACGTCTACCACAAAGTTCTTCGCCCATCCTTCGTAGGCGGACCACTGCTCCTGCCAGGCTCTCATCAGGCTGGCCCTGGCCTCCATTTTCTGATCCTTCCCTTGTCTATAGATGTAGGATCTCTCCTCCGCGAGGAGCTTCAGTGGGGGCATGCTGGTCAGGACTTGCACCGCGCATGTGGATATGGTCCTATATGCCGATGTGATCTTCATGGCCAGTTTCCTGTTGACTCTATCCAGCATTTTGTTGTAGTGGTTGAATCGCAAGGCGTCTATCCATACGGGGGCTCTGTAGAGCACGACCGAGGTTATGGCCGAGGCGAGAATCTTCCTCTTTCTTGTTCTAGGTCCTCTCATCGCTGGCATGAGCCTATTCAAGGCCATTGACAGTTGTGTGGCTTTGTTGCATGTTACTCTGATGTGCGTAGTCATTCTTGTATCTTTGTCTATGATTATGCCCATATATTTCATATACGGGCTGCTATTTATCATTACTCCTGCCACCTCGATTTGTATTTCTCGCACTTTCCTCCTTCCGGAGAGGAGTACGACTTCGGTTTTTTCCGTCGCCAGCTTTATCCTCATGTCGTGCAGCTTAGACTCGATACGTGCCACCGCGTACTGAGCTTTGTTTACGAGTGCTTCCTTACTCTTACCCTCAATCACCACCGCCAGATCGTCGGCGTAGGCAATTGTGGTTATTCCTGGTCCTAGGCCCATCTCCAGGACCTCGTTGTAGAATATGTTCCACAACGTAGGGCCTAGGACGGAGCCCTGTGGTACGCCGCACGTAATCCTAATCCTCCTGCCGTAAGAGGTGATTATTAATCTGTCCGTTAGGTACGATTGTATAATCTTGATTAAGTATCTGCTGACGTTAGTTTTCTTTAGAGCCTTGATGATTCCCTGCCACGGGGCTGAGTTGAAGGCATTTTGCACGTCAAGTGCTACGAGCGCGCAGAAGCCTCTGTTGGTATACGGCACCTTGCGTAGTTTTTCGGGTACCTCCAACACCTTACGGGCAGCGTCAATTGTGGAGCGGCCCGGTCTGAAGCCGAACTGATTCTGGTGGAAGAAGTTCCGGTCTTTGAGTTCCCCCTCCAGTCTCTCCTTTATAATCCTCTCCAAGAGCTTGCCGGCTACATCTATTAAGCAGATCGGCCTATATACGGCAGCATTGGAGTCCTTCTTTGGTTTTTTCTCTATAAGTATCAGGGAGGCCACCTTCCACTCCGACGGGAAGGTCCCCTCTCTGATACATCCGTTCAGCACAGAGATGAAAGCCTGCGGGTGCGCCTCCACCATTGCTTTGATGACCTCTGTCGGTACGGAGTCCGGGCCGGGGGCTTTTTTATTTTTCATTTTGCTAGCTGCTATTTTTAATTCGTTTTCTGTTATCTCCGAGACTTTACCTGGGTGGATGTCAATTTCCGGCCATTGGCTGATGGCGTGTTGGGGGAATAGTTCGGTCACCTGTTTCTCTAGTTCTTCCTCCTTCATAGCAATACGCGGTCGGGTATTTATTTTACCTGTGACCAATTTGTAGCCTAGGCCCCATACGTTGGAGTTTGGTTAGTTGTTTTCGAGAGCGGACGTGTTTGATACAGCTCCGTGCTTGTCAATTTGAAATTGCCAAATTTCTAAAGATTTAAAAGGTGGAAGTGTTCAGTGATTGTTCGTTGGTGTTTGTGTTCAATTCTGTGAGCGTTTTTGGCCGGATGTTTTCGTTCCTGTGCTAGATTTAGGTGTTTTTTGAAATATTTGACATGTTATTTCTGTCAAATTGATTTTTTGTTTTGTTTTGACATTTGCAAGGGTGTATGGCTGTTTCTTTGTGATTCGTAATACTTCCTTGCTCGTCAATTGAAGTTGGAGGGCCGCTTTTTTGGGATCATGGATTATTGATTGTTAATTCATCTTGCATTGGACTAGTTTGAGTGCTTTGAATATTTTGTTTTTTTTGATCAGTTTACTTTCCAAACTTATAGCAAAATTTGTGAAGTGACACTGACATTGACATTTATAATAAGGAAAATTGATTAAGATGAAAACAAGCAGTTGTAAGGTTTCTGCTGCAAGTTTTTCTTTCAGTGGTGCTACTACGAAGGGGAGTTCGCCCTTCAGCAAGGTGGAGGGAAAGAAGGAGCCCATAACTATTGAAGCGTTTTTTCTCAAGCTCCGTGAGGTTGAAAATGAGGCACGTGAGACCAAGAATCTTCATAGGAATGTTAAGGCGGCTTTGAAAGTGCTTGTGAAGATGGCGGATGAGCTGGAAAATACAAGGAGGGCCATTAAAAAAGATTTGAATGAAGTAAGTGTGAAGACCCCTGGCATATCCATGAGAGGGTTTGGAGACAAGGTGCTGACCGTGGAGATGAGTTCACAGACAGAAAGTGCGTGTGTGAAATCAGTCAGTGAGGTTAGCTTGCGGCCTGAAGCCTCTTTTTCGTTTTCGCCGTTAATGAAGGTGGACCAAACTGAGGATGAAGTTGGAACGTGCGTGAACAATGTCCCGTGGACCCAGGTGTTAGGAAGGAAGGCGGTTTCCACTCCGAAAAGGACGATGGTCAGGAGTAAGCCTTCTGCAGTGGTCGTTAAGAGCAATGGGGATGTCACGTATGCGGAGATAATGAGGCTCGCCAGGACCAAGCTGGATCCGGGAAAAATCGGGGTCGAGGTCACAAAGGTCAGGAGGACAAGAGCGGGCGAGGTTTTAATTGAAGTGAAGGGAGGAAGTGACAAAAGCGAGCTTCTCAAAGGAGAATTGGAGAAGGCACTGGGAGGAGAGGAGGTACAAATAAGGACGCTGGCCACTGTCGCTTCGGTAGAAATTTGGGACATCGAGGAAGGAACTGAGGAAAAGGAAGTGGTTTTGGCTCTCGAAAAGGCGACAAAAGCGGATCCAGAGCACTTTAAAGTAAGGACCCTCAAAACCGTTCGACCGGGTGTCATGCTGGCAGTGGTCTTGATGCCTGCTAGAGTTGCTGGGAAAACTGAAGATTGGTTGGACGAACTGTCGCGTTCGAGTCAGGCCCAACGTCACTCGATGCTTTAAGTGCTATGGGTATGGACATATTGCCAGGACGTGCATAGGTCCGGATAGGCAAAACTGTTGCCACAAGTGCGCGCAAGAGGGACATAAGTACAAGGAATGTCCAAATAAAACGCAGTGCTGGCTTTGCAAAGAACCGCATAGAGTGGGCAGTTACAAGTGTAAGGCATATATGGAGGCGGCATTAGGAAACCGGAAATGAGGATGCTCCAAATAAATCTGAACAGGTGCAGGGCGGCTCATGATGTGATGCTTCAGACGGCGATCGATGCAAAAATGGACTTGATACTGGCCAGCGAACCAAATAAAAACTGCATAATGTCCGGGGGCTGGTACGCAGATCAAGAGGGAAATGCGGCCATCTTGGTGAAAGCAGGCATCAGTGTGGACGAAGTTGGAACGCAACACAAAGGGTTCGTGTGGGTTAGAATAGGGAATGCGCGAATGTACAGCTGTTACGTGTCCCCGAATACCAGTCATGAGGAGTATCTTGATTTCGTTACGGATCTAGAACATGACATAGCCAGGTGGGGGGGGAGTGTCATCGTCACGGGGGACTTCAACGCTAGATCCAGCACATGGGACAGTTACGGGGTCAACTGGAGAGGAGGCGTAATAGAAGACCTCATCGGGAGGTTAGACCTTGTCGTATGTAACAGGGGGGGAGAAGCCACTTTCCGCAGAGGCCAATACAGGTCAACCCCTGACCTGACTATGGCTTCACCAAATATGGCAGTCAAAGTCAAAGACTGGCGGGTCATGGTCGAGGAAGACTCGCTCAGTGACCACAATTACGTGAGTTTTAGGCTGCAAATGACGAAGGCTCGGATGGAGACGGCGAAACAAACGGGCTGGTCTGTCAAAAACATCACGCCTGAAATTGAGGAAGAGCTTCTGAGTGCCCTTGATTTAGAAATGTCAGGAGGACAAGGCAAGGGGCCAGATATGACGTTGAGCGAGCAGGCAGAAGCGTTCATAAACAAGGTAACATGCGCGTGTGACCAGGTACTTCCAAAAAGAAAAGGGCTCAAGGGAAGAAAACCCATGTACTGGTGGACGGAGGAAATCGCGGGACTGCGAAGGGAGAGCCTCGCAGCCAGAAGGCGACACCAGAGAGCGAGAAGACGACTTAACGAGAATGACGTAGAGCTCAGGGAGGAGGCAGCGGCAAAGAAGAAGGCTTTAGTTCTGGCCATTAAACGTAGCAAAAAGAGCTGCTGGGCGAACCTTTGTCAGGACGTTGATAATGACACCTGGGGACTGGGGTATAAAATAGTCACCAAGAAGCTTCAGTTCAGCAAAGAGATCCCAGGCCTTGCGGATAGGGTGGATGAAATAGTAGCCACGCTTTTTCCAGAAAGGCCGCTGATGAGACAAGGCAGTAGAAGAGGAATCGGAGCGGAGGAACTCCCCCCGCTGGAAATAACAGCGGAAGAGCTGCAGGCAGCTGCGAATAACTTAAGCTCCGGAAAGGCGCCAGGGCCGGATGGTATCCCCAATGAGGTGATCAAGATCATCATTCGAAAGAAGCCGGAACTCATTGGGGACCTGCTGAACAGATGCCTTCAAGAGAGGGAGATCCCGGACTGTGGAAAGGTGGCCAGACTGGTACTGCTGAGGAAGGGTGACAAACCGCTGGAGGATCCGAAGTCGTACAGACCCTTATGCATGCTGAACACCTGGGCAAAGCTGCTGGAGCGCATTCTTTTGGGAAGAATGCAGGAAGCCATCGCTGAGGCAGGCGACCTCGCGAAGGAACAATACGGGTTCCGGAAGGGACGCTCTACGGTGGACGCGGTGACAAGAGTCCAGGAGATAGCGGAGGTGGCCAGAAGTGGCACGTGGAGGACGCAGGAGTACGTTCTGATGGCCACACTCGACATCAGAAACGCGTTTAACTCGCTGGACTGGAGCGAGATTCTGAAAGCCGCGGAGGACTGGAAAATGCCTCAGTACGTGGTCGACATCCTTCGGAGCTACTTTAATCGCAGGAGACTGATTATGGATGTGGGAGGCACGTCAAAAAGCTGGTGGTTAAGCAGCGGGGTGCCACAGGGATCCGTGCTGGGCCCGACCGTGTGGAATATGGTATACGATGGAGTCCTCAGGCAGAACATGCCCCCAGGGGTAAACCTTATTGCATTTGCGGATGACCTGGCGGTAGTGGGAACAGGCAGGTGCATGGAAAACATTGAAAGAAATGTTAATCGTGCATTAGAGGATATAGTGAACTGGCTGCAGGACCACAGCCTTGACATAGCGCCGGAGAAGTCGGAAGTTATTGTAATGTCTGGCAGAAGACAGTGTGCTCCCCCAAGGATTGAGGTGAGAGGAACTAGATTGAGAGTAGTGAAAAAATTAAAATATCTGGGCGTCATCATGGATCCGGCTCTGAAGATGATAGCACACGTGGAAAGTGCTGCGGCGCGTGCGGTGGCAATGACAAACGCGTTAGTCAGACTAATGCCGCACACGGGGGGGCCTAGAGACGCGAGGAGGAGGCTGTTGATGAGCGTCGCCAACTCGGTGGCGTTATACGCTGCACCAACGTGGGCCACAGCACTGAAGTGGGGCAAAGTGAGGGAAATGTTGAGGAAAGCTCAAAGACCGGGATTATTGCGAGTCACTCGGGCATACCGGACTGTCTCGGATGCTGCAGCAGGAGTTCTGGCGGGCATGGCACCTCTAGATTTACTAGCCAAAGGAAGGGCAACGTACTATGAACGATGCAAGGTCAGCTTAATACAAGAAAGACATCAGATTGAGAAGGAACTGTACGAGGAAAGGATGCGGGAATGGCAGGATAGGTGGGAGAGTAGTAGTACGGGAGCCTGGACGAGGTTACTGATCCCTGATGTACGGGAGTGGGTAGAAAGAAGCCACGGTGAAAACAGCTACCACATCACTCAGTTTTTGACGGGACACGGCTGCTTCGGATCATACCTCCACAGGATCGGAAAGCGTGAAACGCCCGCCTGCCAGCACTGCGGAGGGGACGTGGATGATGTAGAGCACGCACTGTTCCAGTGTCAAACATGGGAGGAACAGAGGGCTGCTCTCACAACCAAGCTGGGATGCGTCATAGGGAGCGGAAGCATCATCAGAGAAATGTTGGAAACGGAGGAAAAGTGGAACGCGGCAGCAGGATACATTACGGCAGTGGTACAAGCGAAGGAAAAGTTAGAGAGAGAATTGGAGAAAGCGGATGAACTATAGTGAATATTGGGGGGCTGTTTGTGTCAGTTTGTGTTTTTTTTTTGTGGAGCTGTGTGAATTTATGTGTGAGTGAATTTGTTTTTTGTATTTTTGTATTTTTTGTGTTTTTTGTTATTTTTTGTTTTGAAAAATTCTAGATTGAATGTGAGGAACTAACTCGAGGATGACTGGCCGATTGAAAATTTCATCTTTTTTTTCCTTTTTTCCAAAAATTTAGAAAATTTAGCGAATTTGTACGTGAGCTAGAGCTATAGAGGTAGAGCTAGAGTCTACAAAAAAGGAGAACGTTTTATAAAAACGGTGTGGCGGGATGCACTTGGCATCGAGAGCAGCACAGCCTGAAGCAATGCGTGAGCCGTTCTGGGCTGTGTGGAGCTATGAAGGGGTGCGTTTAGTGGGTAGCGACCCATTCAGGGGAACCCCACAGTACCGGGTAAATTAATTAATTAATTAGGCCTGGTCTTCCAATAAGGAATTTCAACACCTCTATAAGAAAAAAAAAAAAAAAAAAAAAAAGGCCCCATACGTCGTCATTTAGTTCATCGCACAGCTTCTCCCATGCCTCATTCTTAGCTTTCCTAATTTCCTTTTTGAGGGAACTCTTTGCCTGTCTGTATTCCATTACTAACGGGTGGCAATTGTCTGGATCCGCCCTTCTGCCTCTCGTCAGCCTTCTTCTGGCCGCAATGCACAGCCGCCTTTTCGCTGCGACGCTCTCACACCACCAGTGCACAGGTCTCTGGTGACTCCTGGCGGGTCTCCTTTTGGCCAGGAACCTGTTACACCATGCTGTAATACTGCATATTAGTTGTGTCGGAGTCTTCACCTCTCCAGGGATGGCCCCCAAGCAGTGCCGAGCCTCCAGACTGTCCCTAGGTATAATCCAGCCTCTAGCTGATGCGGTGTTCCTCATTTGGATTGTTATTTGGTTGCTTGTTAGCTGGAAACTTATGGTCCGGTGGTCACTCATGTTTTCTTCATCGCTAAGTACCCTCCACCCGGTTATATTCCTCGCTATAGCCGCAGATGCGAGTGTCACGTCTATCAACGAGGAGCCGTTGGGGCCCACATACGTGTGAGTGCTGCCCCGGTTGATGGCCGTGAGGTCCAGAGCATCGACCCACTCCTCCAGCATCTCTCCCTTTTTGTTTGTGACTTCGGACCCAAACATGGGCGCCTTTGAATTGAAGTTCCCCGAGATAACTATCCTGTTACTGGCTCTGTTCCTAATATGACCGGCCAATTCGTGTAGAAAGAGTTGGTACTCATGCCAGTCCCTATTAGGCGAGAAGTAGCACGAGTACCAGTAGACACTGTTAACTTCCACACACACATACCCTCTACCACTGTACTGTTCCGAGACCGTCACCCCGTTTCTTACCCAGATGAAAGAGTCCCACTCCACGTCGCAGAATGAGTTTTTTACTCTATTTTTGTTCGGTTCTTGTCCGAGCACAAGGTCCACGTTGTGTTCACGCGTAAAGAGTTGCATCAGGTCGTGTGCCGCGTGACACCTATTAAAATTTAATTGCGCTATGTTTGTACACATCACTATAAGTTACGGTTATATTGCAGCACTTCCGCCTGCCTGCGCTGGTAACATATCTACTGTTTCCGGCACCACACCTCTCCATTTTTTGTTGCTCCTCGATTTATTTCTTTCCCGCGCGAGGGCCTCCATATACTTCGGGCATCTACCGGTGTTACCTCGGTGGCTGCTGCTTTCGCAGAGAGTACATCTTGGTTCTTCCTTGCAATCTGTTGCCCAGTGTCCAATGCCACCGCAGTTAGTGCACAGACCGGATCTATCCGGGCCTTTACATTCCTTGGCCAGATGGTCATGGGCCCAGCACCGGAAACACCTCTTCACTTCGACCCGTGCCTCCGCCCTGCACCTGGCCAGCCCCACCTTTAGAAGGGGCCCCGTTAGTAGTGGCTCCGCATCCCTCTCGCGTAATTTTATGGTAACCGCCTGCGTGTCTCTCGCAGCCGGTCTAAGTGTTCCGATACTGAGAGCATCCGGATCCAGGCCTGGGACCTTTGCCATAACGGCCTCCTTTACCTCCTCCACCGTAGTCAGAGCGTCGAGGCCTCTTATATGTATCAGACTGGTCTTTGACCCTCGCCCTACTTGTCTAGCATCTATATCGGAGCACTTTTCTTTGATTACGCTCTTGATTTTTGCAGACACGTTCTCGTCGTTATCGAAGACCAGGAGCATTTTCCCCTCTCTCGTGCTCCTGACCGATCGTACCCTGCTACCAATTTCGTCGCTGTATATAGCCGGTCTCACCTTAGCCAGTATGGCCTTGTATTCGATGTCCTTGCCTGAGACCACCATTGCCATAGTGGCTTTCTCCACGGGCGAGTTGTTTCTCTTTAGCTTACCCGGTATCTTCTCAGACTTCAGGTAGGCTTCTGTTGTATAGATGCCGATCTTTGAATGGCTTCCGTGGAATACCGCCTCAACCATCTTGCGGAAAGCAGAGATCGGCATGCACCTCACGTGGTGTAACGCGACGAATTCGTCCTCCTTCGTCTCTTCTCGTAATTTCTGAAGATTCTCCCAGAGATTCCGTCTTGTGCCATCTAAGGCAATTTTAATAACTTTCTTTGTGGGACTTCCCTTGCCCACGGAGCTTCCTGATAAACGGACTGTTGACGAAATTTCTAGGACCTCGCAGTCCCCTTTCATTTCCAGGAGCTCTGGAAACCGATCTTTATAGAGCTTTTGGATGCTCTGCTCCATTAGTCTGTCATTATCCTCGGTAAAGACCACTTTGACTACCGAACTCTTTGTGA
Source organism: Dascillus cervinus (assembly GCA_949768715.1). Taxonomy (NCBI): domain Eukaryota; kingdom Metazoa; phylum Arthropoda; class Insecta; order Coleoptera; family Dascillidae; genus Dascillus; species Dascillus cervinus. Next base: position 13,948,814 of record OX458321.1, on the reverse strand, counting down.
TCACCGGATTACCGATTTTTATTTCGGAGTTTTTGAACATATTATCGTCCCACTGCATGGACTCGAATATCTCAAACTGTTCTAGGGTCTCCATACTTTTCCAGGAGTTAAATGACTTAACCATCCCCGGACTATTCCAGGAAGTCGTCTGTGTGGAGGCATCCCTTGTCACCTTGGCGCTTGCAATCGTATCCGAGGATTCGTGAGGAGAAGTCTGGATTCCTACCTCAGCCGTGGTTGACGGGGCTACCGGGACCGATGCATCACGCCTCGCTCTAGCCGGGATTGCCGGAGATAAGGCCTGTTCCACTTCCCATTTACGGAATAATAGGAAGTCCTTGACTGTGGACTTGTTTAGAGTATCGGAGGTTCTTACAAGTCTGCCCGTTATTTCTTTTATTTCCTTTTGTGTCTTTGGATAAGATGCCACCTTTTTTCTCAGGTCTTCTACGAGCCTGTAGACCTTATCAAGGGACTCAATCGCCTCTGCTACCACCCGGTATTGATTATCCCTCCCTCCTTGCTTGGGGGAGAAGGATGAATCCATCCCCTTCCTCTTCCTGTTTGGGATTTCGTCCCCTAGGGAGTTTCTCCTATTCGGAGTACTGTTCCGGGCCCTTTGATCCCTCTCCAATTCCAGAGGTAACCTCCATAACGGGAAGAACCTCTCCTTGTCACTCCTTTTGTCACCCTCGTCTTTTGTACTTCCCTCCTCAGGTCGGTATTCTTTATTTTCTTTTTTCTTTGACCACCTCGGTACGTTACCTTCCGAATTGCTTCTTTGTACCGACAGTCTCTGGCTAACACCCGCCCCGAAGAGCTCCTTCAAACCAGGAGCACTGTATGGGACCCCGGCCTGGTTTTCCACCAGGGACCCATCGCAGTAACTGGATGACGGTCCAGGAGAGCCTGCTTGAACACTCTCCTCGACCGATACTGGGGATCCGACCCCCTGCATCGTAAGATCGTTAACCTTATTCGTATCCATATCATTATCGTTTGGCCATATAACCCCTGGTACCCGGGTGCGTTTTTCCCCTACCGCCAGGGTCAGTGTCCGTGGAGTCCGTCCTAACACAAAGGTGAAACAGTCACATAATTAAAAGCTACCCGCGAGGGAAAGCGAAAATTGGCCACACTGTATAGCTCATGTATCTACACCCGGTATACCACGGCAGACCAATATCTTTACCGTGCAGAGGCAAGTAAGTAAGCGCTACCGATAGAATTTGGCTTCATATCATTCCAGCCGCCTTGTGCGCTCCTGATACCCAGCCAATGCTTGACAAAAGTTGTGAATGGCATATGACACAGTAGTGAATTCGGTAGGTCCCGGCCCCAAAGGTGCAAACGAGTCGATGACGTCCTTGTTTAGAAGTATCCAACCGGAGGTATGTGTGGAATGCCAGTTTTCCAAGAAAGTGGCTGAGGAAAGACCGACGCCGGATCATGTTTGCGGGGACCGATCGTTTTGTATGGGTATCAGTAATTTCACAACCTTTTGCGCTTTTCTTGCACTTTGGTGCATTCGACTCGGGCATTGGATTTTTGGCGGTAGGTGAACGGTCTAAAGCATGCCTGCCGCGACCGTGCCCCATGGGTATCCATGATAGGAACAAACATCCTCTCGAACTGGTAGCCGCTTCTGTGTCCATGGGTGTGGGCGCTCCAAAGCCGCCTCATGTGCTCCTGGTACCCAATACTTGGCAAAATTTACAAATGCTGCTTAATCCACACGATAACCGGTAGGTCACGACCCCAAAGGCGCAAACGAGTCGGTGACGTCATTGTTCTAGAATATTCGACTGGATTTAATTTCGAATGCCAATTTACCAGGAGCATTATTGAAGAAGACCGACGCCGGGTCATGAGTGCAGGGGCCAAGCACTTTATATGGATGACGGAAATTCCCAATTTTTTCTGTACTTTTATTGCTCTTCGATGCATTCGGCTAGGGCGTTGCTCTTGTCAAAATCACTGATAAGGGTTTCATCCAGGATTTTTCCCGACTAACATAAACATAAGAAGCGGGATTAAGGACCTTACTCCCATCCCCTTCCGTAGCCATGGTAAAAGGAGCTTCCTCTCGGTTTAGATTGTCGGTAGTAACGGCTTCTGATTTCTTGGGTGTGACACTTGAACTTTAAGTTCGGAATTTCGCGGTAGCCCAAAGACAGAAAGAAAAACAAACACTAGATCACGTAAGCGGAGGGCAAGCACTGTCGATTAGAGCCAAAACCCGATTTTTTAAAAAGTATTTAATGACCACTTTGAACCGGCCATTTAATTATTGAGCGGAGCCTATTACAGACACTTTAAAAGTGGAAAAAATAATAGAAAAAGGAGTAAGAATGAATATCGCAGAAAACTTGTACATTTACAAACATAAGCAGAAACAGCCAATAATAAACGAACAAACAAGTGTTACGAAAGATGTCATGTTTAAATTGTTAAATAAAATAAAATAAATAAAAATAACATAAATAACTAATAAGATAAATAAATTCCAGCATATCTAGATTTAAGCCAAAATTATAGTTAGTTTCCTACTGACGATGAAAACGAAAACTTGTGTAATATTTTTAAATTAAATTTACAAGTACTAGGAAATAAAGTAAATAGCGAAATGCACATAATGACAATAAATAGTTTTAAAATGTTTGTGTTAAATGTGTATATGTGTAATGTGTTTATAAAAATTGTGACGAGGAATTAACGTTCCAAACAAAGAAAAAAGAAGATATGGAACAAAGGACAAAAATCGACATGTAAGTCCCTTAAAAATCTTTGCTTCCTTTTGAATATCCCCATTATAGATTATGGCAGATTGTTCTTTATAAAAAGCATATATTATTCTCATATCTTTCTCACCGACTCCAATTTTGGATAGCACTTCGAAGAGCGTGGACCATCTCACATTAGGAAAGGCCTTTTCCATGTCCCGAAACGCATAATATGTATCCTTTCCTTTCCTTATTCTTTTTTCAATCAATAAACGTAGTGCTAGTATTGGCTCTCGGGACCCTAATTGTTTACAGAACCCAAAAGTACTCTTCTATCTTCCTCTCTATTCGTTCATATATTATTTTACTGAGTATTTTCACTGCGTGTGATATAAGACTTATTGTTCTGTAATCTTGGTACTTGTCCCCTCTTGCCTTCTTCGGTATTGGTATAATTATATTGCTTCTAAAATCTGTCGATACAATTCCTGTTTCATACATTTCGTTTCGAAGTGTATACAGTACCTTGTGCCCTGCATCACCAATATTCAATATTATATCCGCTGATGTGTTGTCAACTCCCCAGGCCCTTCCATTCTTAAGACATGTGACTACTCTTACATATTCCAACATCAAAAGCCTCTCTCGTTTCATCGCTGTACAGTGGTGTTTTCAGACTTCAAATAGTTCTTTTGGATCGAGGTTTGCTGTCCCATGCTCATTTTTCGAAGCCTGCTATTTCCTTCGTGGTTCCTTAAAAAAAGTTCTAACGACTTTGTATGCCAGGTCGTACTGTCCGTTTACAAGATGAGACTAAACCTTTTTACGTCTTTCTTCTGAATACCTTTCCTTTACTTTCTGACAGTCTCTGTTTATCCTGTTACACATTTCTCTGTATCTTCTTCACCCCAATTCACTCGTGGTTTTTTGAGCAGCCTTCTCTCCTTCATTAAATCTACAGTACTTTCGTAAAGTTTTTTTTTAAAATTTTTATTAAAAGCTTATTTACAACTAGCCAATTAGACTAACAATCAAATGAGTTGTACAAAAGAAAAAGTTCTTCAGCATGAGGGGGGTAGCCGTACAATAACGGTCCCCGAAGTTTCGTAAAGTAAGGAATAAATTCGATAAAACATTTTAGAAGAATTTTCACAAAAAATCCTCTGATCGGTCAACTTTAGTTTTTAAAACTGCATCATTTTTAATATTTATAATTTTACGATCGTCTTTTGTTTTCGCACTATGACGTCACCAACAATTTTTTTAAATGGCACCCCATATTTTTTTACGAAATTGGATGCAGCACATTTTTCTGAGTACGGATATGTCAAATTCGTATGACCTCGAAGAGGAAAGTTTTCGAAATAATCAGTCCTAAAGTTTCACAAATGTATGATAAAATATTAGAGTAGACCAATAATAATATCATCAAGGAAGCGCTGGAAACAAAAGAGGGATTGCCATATTTGACACACTTTGATTACTTTTTGTGGGGATACTTAAAAAGTAAAGTGTACGTTAGTAGGTTAGAGAATTTAGAAGATTTAAAGCAAGAATTCGTCATGAGATACGACGAATCCTTCCTGAAGTTATTGACAATGTTCAATAAGAATTTATTCATCGTATTGGCTGCTGTTAGGAAATCAAAAGTGCACAATATTTTAATGTAGTTGTTTTTTGAATTTAATCATTACTTAAATTTAGTGTTTTAAGATAATTAAACCGTTTTCTTTATTTTTTTTTTATAATCATTGACTTTGTACCAATCTTATTTTAAAAAATACGTCACTAAAAAAAAAATTAACGGATTCGAGCGTGTTTCCAGTAAATTTTCGAAACTTTAGGACTGATTATTTCGAAAACTTTCCTCTTCAAGGTCATACAAATTTGACATTTCCGTACTCAGAAAAATGTGCTGCATCAAAATTCGTGAACAGAAATATGGGATGCCATTTAACAAAATGGTTGATGACGTCATAGTGCGAAAACAAAAGACGATTGTAAAATTATGAATATTAAAAAAGATGCAGTTTTAAAAACTAAAGTTGACCGATCAGAGGATTTTTTGTGAAAATTCTTCTAAAATGTTTTATCGAATTTATTCCTTACTTTACGAAAGCACTGTATATGTATAAAGTACCTCAGAAGCAGCCGAACTTACTACACTGTAAAACATCAAAATTTATTTTTAATTGCCTGTGCTTATTCCTACATGTTCGTTTAAATTTTTGTTTGAAAACTTGTTCAAAACAGTCTACGACTTTAAATTTATAAGCTTTTATTTATATTTGAACAACTGAGTAGATCATAAAATTTACAAGAACAGTGTAGTGGTCACGTGGCAACATGTACCCTCCAAAATAGGACCTCTCCAAAATGGCCGTTTGTTTATGCGTAGAAAACGGCGCGTAAACACATCGCCAAATAAGAAGGAATTTTGTGTGGGTATGCAGACGAACTGATTTGAAGTAATTCAATTCATATTGTAATGACCCAAACTTGCCGCCGAATTAATTTAAATATTTGAAATATCCCGAACGCCCGAGAATTAAACCGCGAAATTCAAATTGACCAAAAATTCGTGATCGTCTAGAATGAAGGTAGGACCCCTCGTTGCGTTTACACAAGGCGGCAAGCGTTCCGGATGCAACGGTGAGACTTTTGGGGGAAGAGGTTGCTACGGGTTCCCCGCCGCGTAGATACATTTGCTTGGCTAAGCTCAAGTCGGCGAGGGGTAGGTTGAAATTTAATCCTCGAGGTTATGTGGGAAGCGTTCTCTCATTCTTCTCCGGAGGTTGTTAGGGCGCCACTGCTTTGGGGTGGTCGAAATATCACGAGAGGAGACAAAGCAGAATTCTCTCTCGACAATGGGTTACAGAAACAATCACGAACAAGATAACAATGTATTGACTAGTTAAGTGATTAAACAATTTACAATTAATTGATAAAGTTAAATTAAAAAGTTAGGGTACCCAAAAGGCTGAAAGCCATCAATTTGCAACAATGCATCACAAATGCTCGAATAACATTAAATACAAGAAATGTTTCAATTACACGAAAGCATCAAATTCGACAAATATCAATACGGTCACCTTAACTACAACATCGACACGGCTCCATACGCTGGCGGCTTTTCCTCATTTATCCCGTACTGGAGAAGTCATCCGTGTAGATCGCCTGGACTGTTGGTATCCCGGTGGACCGGCAGTTATTTACGGCACCATATTTTTCACTACTTGCACTGAGAATTCCCTTTAGGAAAACATCAACTTGTCGACGCTGAATCCACGCGTGACCATCCTTCAACACACCCCGTCAGGTTCTCCGCTCACTTTTTGATGTTCGCGCACTTTCAATTTTTGACGAACTCCGCGCACTGACCTCAACGACCTTAAGATTCCCCGCTTGTAGAGAGAGAGAAATTGACTTCCGCGCGAATTTGAAAATTAATTAATGATTCGTAGACAGCACCGTAACAAGGTGTCTTCAATAAAACAACAGCGTAGTGGAGGATGCCTTTTTAATTAAATTTAAATAGTAAACGAAACAAATACTCATGCAATAATTTGGAATCTGTGAAACCTCCACCCAAACAGATTCCTCAGGCATGTAAAACAAAAAAAGTACACAAGCGAAGAAAGCAATTATTACAACACCGACATACACAACATAAGAAATCGTCCCTTTTTATAAAAAAACAACATACAAACAACGTAAACGAGATGTGGTTATGTGCTCAATAAACACATGTGGCATATTTAGGTTGCAATGTCGAATCATCTGAAACATATCGGAGATCACACCGAAGACCTGGATAAATTTTGATTGGCAAGGCAGTACGAATGATGGACATGATTTCATCATTATTATCACTTGAGGCATGAAATAACAAGAACTATTTGTTATGATTAATTAACCGGGCTACGAACTGTTGCCATTTCAGGCACACGATATGTACAGTGCGCCGTAGAGGGCGGTCCGTAACTCTACCTTAATGCCTTTTCGAACGGTGGAAAGAACGGCACAGCAATTAGACACAAATAAAAACAACAATCTCGGCCTATAAATGATGTCCCGGCCCGTTATTGGCCGGATTAACCACCACCGAGTACAAAAACATACACAGTTATAAATAGCACATACGTATCATCATAGACATACCAGACCTTTAGGGTTATACTCACACCGAGGAAATGGAACACAAAATCTTGCTCTCCGCCACTGGCAAGAGCTGCAACCAGTGCCCGGGGGTGATAACCAAATGCCCACATTACTCGTAGATGATAATTTAAATTAATAAAAGGACGATTTCCTAATGTTTACAATAATAAAACAGGCAATTCAAAACCAAACACGAAACACTAATCAGCAGGCCATCACTCATACAATCACCCCTTAATACCAGCATTCTCGCGTATGAGGTTTTACGCCCCCTCAGACCCTTTAAACACGACGTCCCTGGCAGGCATCCACTCCTCGCGGTTCGCGGTTCCATTCCTTACGACGCGACGTAAGCCACGCGATTGTAGGCCTTACTGCTTTTCCTCCTCGTCTCATGGTTGAATACAACACGAAGTTGGAACGCCTCGACGGTCGTTCAAAACATTGCACGCGTCCTGGGATTGCACGTTTAATCAATCCGAGCTGGCATTTCTCTCAAAAACCCCCGATTGTTTTACTTAAGTAACGCGTTTCCCTTTCGGTTGTACGCCTCCGGGTACTCCACTGGACTCGAAACCCAAACGTGTGACGTCATCATCCCACGCCACTCCGGACGAATTTGAACCTTAAGGACGTAGAAACCGCGTCCTTTTTCCCAAGCCTAAGTTATTTCGCGCCCGCGACAACAAACACCGTACTACTCATCGGAGAACTTAATCTAACATGCTAACTAACCTATCCCATGCGCTGTAACCGTTAAAACTTAAAAAAATACAATACCCGGTGTAGAGGGAAACCTGCACGGATTACTCCACTAATTAAAACCCACCCCCAAAACAACAAGACACTTTAAAATAAAAATTAAAAACAACCACTTTTGCTCGAAGCGTCTTCTTCTGTTCAGGGCCCGCTAGCTTCTCTCTCACCCTCGCTTCGCGTTCCTCAAAAAAAAACCGGTTCGACTCCACCCTTATTCTCGTGGCTTAAGAATCTGGCCACTTAAGTCGGTGCGTGTGTCGGGTTGCCGACGGTGCAGGCGTAAATTTTAAATTTTAAATTCAATTCACTACAATATCTTGAATAATATATAATACTAGCTGAAATACCCGGCTTCGCTCGGTGTACAAAATTTGGTGGCAGTAGAACACTTCTTTCTATGCGAAAGTCTATTTGGGCGATAGCCCCCCCCCCTTATACTAAGATGCCGTTGTGTACAAAATTTGGTGGCTGTAAAACACTTTTTTCTACGCAAAAATCTGTTTGGACGATCCCCCCCCCATAAGATTCACTTGTGTTCAAAATTTGATAGCTGTAGGACATTTTTTTCTACGCGAAAATAAGTTTCAGTGATCACCCCGTGCGATTTTTGTTTGCCCCCCCCCCACGATCGGCATCAAACTAAGTCCCCCTACTAAGATGCACTTGTGTACAAACTTTGGTGACCAACTTCGGTTCAGCGATTTCCGAGTCTATACGACACTTCGCCACCCCACCCCCCCCGATCGGCACCAAACTTCACAGGAACACTCTCCAGGTTATGTTAGAGTATTCCTGAAAATTTCATCAAAATCGGTTCAGCGGTTTCCGAGTCTATATGACACTTCGCCCCCCCCGATCGGCTCCAAACTTCACAGGAACACTCTCCAGGTTATGTTAGAGTATTCCTGAAAATTTCATCAAAATCGGTTCAGCTGCTTCCGAGTCTATAAGCTACACACATACACACATACATCCAATTTTATATACAGGGTGTTCACGAAAAAACGCCCCAGCTCCTAGCGCTATTATTACGAGTCCAATTGTAACAAACGATACGTCAAATTAAAGGGTTCAAAAAGTACTACAATGTGTAGCTCTAACATAATTTTTACCTGTTTCTCCATTCAAAGGTCAAAGGTCAACTTCATTTTTTCAAATTACAACCTTATATTTTTCTTTTACAATTTGATAGAGATTTTTTTTCTGAATTCAACGATGTATCACAATCAATATTTCTGATTTATTTTAGGGTAATAAAGAAATTAAAATAATAATTAATATTATTAGCAGTAGGCTTTGAAAAATAACTGAGACGTAGCGGTGGCTATGGAAACGATGTGTCAGTACGGAAACAACGTATTTTAAAGAATTAATTTATGAACAACAACAGATAACATTTAATAACTAAACAATTAAATAAAGAAATGGCAAATTAACAAAAATGTTCAAATTGGGCATCGTTTCTTTCCAGACATTTTCGTCGACATCTAGATCCTACACTTTGTGTAGCATTAATTAAAATTTCTGCTGGTGTTTCCCGACAAGCGTTGACTATTCTCTCTCTCAAAATTTCCTCTGTTTCCGGGCACGTAGCATAAACAATATCTTGGATGTATCCCCAAAAGAAAAACTCTAGAGGTCACAAGACCGGGCGGGCCATGGTATAGGTCCATATGTTCCAATCCATTTGTCTTCATTATTCTATATTTAAATAGTTCCTAATCGTAAGAGCCTTTTGTGTGGTGCAGCGCCATCTTGTTGAAATACTAGTTCATTCCATTCAATGGCAACGGCAAGTCTTCTAAAATTTCTTCTAAGTCTTCAGGCAAAATTTGAAGATATTTTTTTTGGTTGAGATTTCCATCAATGAAAATTGGTCCTATTAGGTATCCTGGCGCCTAATATTCCGCACCAAACGTTCACCGAAAATTTTATCTGAGGATTTTGTTCGATGGTAATATGTGGGTTTTCTACACTCCAATAGCGGTGATTGAAACGATTAAAATGTCTGTTGTTTGTAAATTGACACTCATCAGACCACAAATTTTTTGTATAAAATGATGGATTTCGCCTTAACTCGCTTAAAAAGAAATTACACAAATTTATTCTACGCCAGTGGATCGTTTAGTTCACTATTTCACTAGTTCACTATTATTCATTTTTATTACAAAAAATAGGTAAACAAACTAATAGCCAGTTTCTGACGGCGATGTTAACGTATTTCTCCAGTTAAATGTCCCGGTTACCATGGTTATTACCATTGTTGCAACAATAGTAATAGTAATTTTTATTTGTGAGACGTCGTTTCCATAGCCACCGCTATGTCTCAGTTATTTTTCAAAGCCTACTGCTAATAATATTAGTTATTATTTTAATTTCTTTATTACCCTAAAATAAATCAGAAATATTGATTGTGATACATCGCTGAATTCAGAAAAAAAATCTCTATCAAATTGTAAAAGAAAAATATAAGGTTGTAATTTGAAAAAATGAAGTTGACCTTTGACCTTTGAATGGAGAAACAGGTAAAAATTATGTTAGAGCTACACATTGTAGTACTTTTTGAACCATTTAATTTGACGTATCGTTTGTTACAATTGGACTTCTAATAATAGCGCTATGAGCTGGGGCGTTTTTTCGTGAACACCCTGTATATAGATTGCGTTCGCGCAGATTTTCGTCCACGCAAAACTCCTTCTTATTTGGCAATTACTATACCACTTCTAAAATGCGTTGGACTCGCCATTCTGACAATTCCCTCTTCTGTGCCTGTTATGACCGCTCCCCTCCCGGAACTGACAGGAAAACAACAAAGTGACAGAATGTCTGTTTTAAATGGAAGAAGTTCGAAAATCATATTTCATGAAATTCCAATGAAACAGGAATATTCAGAAGTCGATATTGTGAAAACTGAAATTGCTTCAGATCCTGTTGATGTCAAAACAGAAACTTTCAAAATTACTGTCAATATTAAAGGTCCTCGGGAAAAGTTGGAAATGGGGAATATATTACATGATGACAGCCTTTTCAAATGTAAAGTATGCCAACGGGATTTGGGAAATAAACAAGCTTTCACTGAGCATAAAAACAGACCGACTATTGACAAGAGTTTCGACTGTTGTGCTTGTGGAAAATTTTTTCGAGATATGAACCAACTTAATGTCCATGCAAGAAAGCACACTGGTGAAAAGCCTTACAGTTGTTCAATTTGCGGAAAAGTGTTCTCGATTAGTGGTAATCTAAATAAGCACATAAGAACTCACATTGGTGAAAAAAGATTTGAATGTGACACTTGTGAAAGAAAATTTACCCAATTTGCTCATTTGGAAGATCACATGAAGACTCATTCTGTAGAGAGGCCATATATGTGTGAACAGTGCGATAGTGCATTTAAAACTAAAGCTCGTTTGAAAGAACACATAAAATCACATGACCATGAAGTAAAACAGAATAATGTGCAGTGCTTGATTTGTCATAAAACTTTTCGTAGTGCAAAACAAGTTCTGTTACACATAACGAGACACTCTGATACTAAACCATATTTTGAGTGTACAATTTGTGAAAAACAATTTAAAGATTATGCTCATTTCCAAGTGCACATGACAGCACATGGAACTGAAAAAGCTTTTAAATGCCATTTGTGTGATAAAGCGTTTTATTCAGCAAGTCATCTGCGAAGACACATCAATTCACATTCTGGTTTGAAACCATTTGAAGGGGCGCGGGGAAGAACGATCATAGTCACCAACTCTTAAAGTTTCAGAATTAAGTTTTCAATATTTCAAGTCTATTATCTGATTTACTAAACATGGATAAAATAATTACTTTAACTCTTTATATTGCAGTACTTCATTTATTACAGAATATAAAAATAAGAATTACAAATGTACAAAAACAAATTATAAAACAACCTTTTACAAAATAATAGTCAGGACATTGATCATTTTTGCCAGTTACTGGTCGTCATCAATAGGTGGGTCGTCTGCATACTCGATGTCACTGTCATCTTCTTTATGTACTTCACTGTCCGGATTCAACGCTTCGAAGAAAGCTTGAGAACCAGGGTTGGTCAAGAACTGTTTCAGATGCATTAGGTCCTTCAATTTTGCAGGTTTGATATACAATTGTCCATTGTAGAGTTTTTTTAGTTCCTTGGGTTCACTTTTCTTTTTAAGCTTGCTTGTTTCCTTTGTTTTCTTTCTTGTTTTCTTGCCGCTTTCGTTTTGATTATCAACCAAAACAGCTTTCAAATAATTTCCAAAGTAATTAGCCTTGTGTAAAATAAACATTGGCTTCTCCTTATCAATTTTCAAAATTCTAACAGGTCGTGTTGGCATTGGGCACTTTCTTACATACAACTCTGACAAGAAATCTGTCCACGTTTGAAAATTCACCTAAGTAGCACAGTTTACTACTGTAAAAGGTGAAGGTTTGCGTCTGCTATTTCTTAGCACATCCCTCCAATCATTTGGTGTCTCGGTGTAAGATTTTGCATTCACAAGGCTCATATCTTTATCTCCCTCCATATACGAATGACCCCTTATAGGGAACACAATTTTCACGTTATCAAAACATTTCAGGTTGTGTACCATGTAGTGCATGAAGCGGATAACCGTATAGTTTTTGTTTTGCCCTGCACACGAGTCGCAAAAAATAACTAAATATCTTACTTTTGAGCTTAGTACTTTAATAAAAAAGTGTTCAAGCATGGAACAGACATCGTCGGCCCCCTTCCGAGCAACACTCTCATCATATGTATAAAACACTGACGTTGAGTCTGACAAAACATGGATATTGAAAGAAATGAAGTTTAGTTGACGACCGTAGTATACATCAGATGTAGTTATATTGGGAGTAGGTAGATTTTTTTAAAAATCCATAGTAACCGCCTCAATTTCTTCCTTCTTGCAGGATTCCTTTCTGAACTTCCTTTTTATTGAATAAAATTTGGTGCTTCTCGCTAAGTGGACTATCTTTTCCGTCTCCTTCTTTACGATTGCTTGTTTTAACAATTCTATAGTTTTTTCGTCCGTAGTCCTTGCCATATTTCCTTCTAAAACTGATAACTCCGCTTTCAATAAGTCACAAGTACTACACGTGTCTTTCCGTGGGTACCCAAATGAAATATTAAAGTTACCATCAAATATATCGCGGAAAGTTGTTAAACCAACAGGATTCTCTTTGTTGGATTCACAATACATTCGGTGAAGTTTGGTTTTATTTAGCTCTTCAGGTAAATAAATTTTAGATGTGTCTTTTAAAGAATAATGAGACTTCCTGCCTTTCAGAGATTTTATGAAACTTAAAACTTTTGATTTAGTTTCTTCAGAAAGTTCATTAGGTCTGTTGACGTGTTTACCTCGGCCATCTGGCCGAGATGCACCAAAATCGGTTAAACGCTTCTTTACAGTTTGGACACGGCGATTTGTAATGCCGTGTAAAGATAAAAAGGCTTCGTAGCAAACACTAACATCCTGCAATGTGCCACCTACATAGGCGCGAACACGATAGCAACATGAAGAACAGTGGAAACTTGCTTCAGTGTCATCCTTTCGGTTGCGCCGCCGCTGAACAGGTACAACTATGATGAGGCCACTCAAATACTGATTCTGTTCATTATAAGCACCCAGTTCATTGAAATTGGTGATTATACGTTGTCGTTCTTCAGGTGAAATTACTTGAAAACACTTGAAGCGAAAACACTTACAATCCGCATCAATCTCGTGAGTTGTAGCGCGCAGTTTCTTCATGACATCACTCATTCTAGCTGTCTTTTTTCTCTTTTTTACATTACTTGCAGTACTATTTCCTTCTACACTGCTTGCGTCACTTAATTCACTCGACTTCATTTAAGTAAAAGAAAGTAAGAAAGAAAGGAAAACAAAGTTAGATGCAGGCTGATTGAGGTTATGCTTGAACAAAGCAGAAGAACAAACTGACTAAGTAGGAAGTGAGTGGGGGAAACGACTTGGACTCTGATCTATCTTCCCCGTTGGCGCTTGGACTCCGATCGTTAATGCTCGTTACACTGTATCTTTCTTCTATAATAACTTGGTAACTATGATTTTTTTTGCCCGAATGATAGTACATGTGCATTCTGTCTGTAATAACCCACCTGATAGCATAGTAAACTCAGTTTAGCCATAAATGGACTATGATCGTTCTTCCCCGCGCCCCTTCATTTCTTTGTGATGTATGCATGAGAGGATTCCAATGCGCACAGAATTTAAGGAGACACAAGCAGATACATACTGGAGAAAAACCGCATATTTGTGAAATTTGTCAGAAGGCTTTTTTATCTCTAGGAAATAAAATAGTTTTTACTATATTTGTGATGTGACGACAGTTGATGTACATACATGAAGGTCTCCATGTTTGTATACATTTTAGGTTAAGTTAGAAATTGTCTCAGTTTTTGAAATAATTTATATTCTTGCTAGTGGCTTTTAAAGTTATAGAGGTTAAAGTTAATTATTAAAACCATTCAAAACTAGCATTTTTCTCCAATCTATAGAACATTAACAGGCCTTAATTTATGGGTTTGTTTGCTTTTTAGTTATCTATTTAATAAATGTATCTTGAGGTATCATTATGTTTTAGAACGAAGAATTATCTTCATCCATAAAAAGTGATATTGAAAATTATTGGTCAAAAAAATTGCATTCTCCTATTTTTAACGAACATGACAATCAACGTGAAAAGTGTTACATACTTGCAATGTTCCCTTATCCTTCAGGACATCTTCAAATGGGACATGTTTGTGTATATACAATTAGTGATGCAGTTGCGAGGTTTCAACGTATGAATGGTAAAAATGTATGCTATATGTAAATTTTTGTACTTTTAATGACTAATTAATTATTAATATAAGGTTATTCATCCGATTGGTTGGGTTGCATTCGGTTTACCAGCCGAGAATGCAACAATAGAAAGAAAAGTGTCACCACATGATTGGACTGAAGATAATATAGCACATATGAAAACACAACTGCAGCAGTTGGGATGTAGTTTTGAATGGCATCGTGAGTTGAGTACTTGCGACCCAAATTATTATCGTTGGAGACAACAACTATTTCTTAAGTTATATGAGGCTGGATTAGTTTATCAAAAAGAATTAAGGATTACGTTTTACATTTTTATCTTTTAATTGTATATTTTGTAATGCATATGCAGGAATCACAAACTTAATGCTCTGATATATAGTCTAGCATACATTGTAGGTACTTTTTGGTCGATGGAATACTTAATTTATAACTTTTAATATATTAATTAATTTAATTAATACTGATATTTCAGGCTTTGGTTAATTGGGATCCTGTAGATCAAACTGTTTTGGCCAATGAACAAGTAGATGGAAATGGTTGTTCATGGAGATCAGGTGTTCCAGTAGAGCGTAAATTCTTAAGACAGTGGTTTATCAGAAACACATTTTTTGCCAAAGATTTGTATGATGGACTAAATGATTCCATATTGCATGACTGGAGGGATATAATCAAAATTCAAAGGCATTGGATTGTAGAATGTGATGGTGTTTCATTTGATTTTAAAATTGAGAATAAATCCGCTTCAGATTTATATTTGAGTATATTGAAAGTGCAAATTTCATTGCAATTTCCAGTGATAACATTTTAGCTAAGGAAAATGGAATTCATGTTCAAAATGAAACGGTAAAATTAAAAAATGTGGCTCGGAATCCGTTTAATAACAAAATTATTCCAATAATTCTCACAGATCAAATTGAATTTTTACCAGAAACTGATTCACATTTAGGTACAAGAAATATTGAAGCTTTATATTTTATTAATTAAATTTATTGTAGGCATAGCAAAAGCAGCTATAAGTGATGAGCAATTTTGTAATCAACATGGAATTGACAGTATTGATTCAGAAACACTATTAACAGTAGAAGACATTAAAAATAAACAACAGAGTATTTGTAATCTAGCACAAAAACTATGTGTTGGTGGATATTGGATAAGTTCAAAATTAAAAGATTGGTTAATATCAAGGCAACGTTACTGGGGTACACCCATTCCTATTGTTCACTGTAAAAATTGTGGTGTTCAAACATCACAATTAGCAGAACACAAAGCCTGCGTGTCTATTCCTTGTCCAAAGTGCAATGCACCGGCTCAACGAGAAACAGACACTGGATACATTTGTGGATAGTTCTTGATATTACTTGCGATATTTAGATCCAGCTAATACTGAAGAAATATTTAGTTTGCAAAAAGCTAAAAAAATTATGCCTGTTGATCTATACATAGGTGGCAAAGAACATGGTAATCAATAGTAACATACCAAATGTTACATAAAGTGTAATTTTTTTTAATTTTGTAGCTGTTTTACATTTATATTATGCCAGATTTATTAGTCACTTTTATATTCATTAGGGTTACTTGCTAATAAATAACCATTCAAATAATTAAAGGAAATTATGTACCTGAAAATGATGTTAAAATTATAGGTAATCATATGGATCCAATTGTGCATTTTGTAATAACGATGTAATTTAGATGCAAAACGAAACAAAGCTGTTACCAAAAATACTGGCGAGCCAGTTATAATGTCATGGGAAAAAATGAGTAAATCTAAATATATTGGGGTAGATCCAATTGATATGTTTAAGGAGTATAGCATCGATACTACAAGATTATTAATTTTAGCTGATGTTTCCCCTACATCTCATCGAAACTGGAATTCCAATAGTAGGTGAAACACCTTTACTATGCCTTATTATCTTAAACAGGCTTTTTGTAATTGTATATCGGCATTTCTGGGAATTTTGAATTGGTAGAAACGTTTATGGTTTTTCTTAAGTACAGGAACAGTATGACAGCTTTGACATCAGAAAAAGACTTTAAATCATTTGATGATTATATGTTTGATTCAAAAAACCTTTATGTAAAAGGAGCTACTTTTAATTACTGCGTTTCGCAACAACTTAGTGTAGCAATTTCAAAAATGCAAGGTTTAACGAACAGTATTAGAGTAAGTATTATTTTAATAACTTTTTAACATACCTATCTTATTAGATTGTAGCGAAAATGATTTCAGTAATTGAAGCAAAAATACCCTCTTGCACGCATTTAATATTAATTTATTTTACTATCAGAAAATGTCATCTGCAATATTTTGCCATAGTTTACAATTTAAAAGAGCTCTCGCTTGTCAAATTATCAATAAAATATTTAAATTTCCTCCTAGACAATTTTTAATAATTTTTAATTTGGCTAGAACATATAAAAAAAAAAGTGTGTTAATGTAAGAAAAGAAAAAAAAAAAAATTTAATATGTAAAATGTGACGCGGTTATATTTAATTATAATTTAAAATATTTGTTAATAATATGTAAAAGAAGAAAAAAGTGTTGTGGGAAAAAGGAAATTTATATGGACAATTCAATAAGTAAGTGTACTTTTTGAGTTTTAAACTAATAATGTCAAATTATCCTTGTAGCTCCAAAAGCACCACATTTTGCGTCTGAACTGTGGGCTGGCTTTGTATCTGCACCCAATAGGTTAAACAAGAATGATGAAATACACTGGGAAAAGTCAGTGCTCCAACAAAACTGGCCAATTATCGACAGCAACTATCACCTGGACCTCGTTTGTCAGGTAAAGTTTTGATTTCAAGAACGGTTTGATAACATTAAATTAAAATTTTCTATGAGATATTGACAATAACATTACGTAATTACGTAACAACAAAGTATAATTGATATTTCTGTAACTATCAAATTTCTATAAATTCAACCTGAAGGATACTTTCAAAAAATTAAAAGTTTTTAAAACATGATTAATTAAACTCATTCTATCATGATTTAATATTGTCATATTTTTGCAAAGAAATCAAAGTTAATTGTTATTAATTTACCGATCATTAATCAATTTCATTGTTGTTAATAAACTCCATAGATGTGGAATACTTTCTTACCATTATTATTTATAATTCAGGTGAATGGCGTGGAAAATGCAGTGGTGAAAATAAAAAAAGGGATATTGAACAGTTAAGGAAAAATGATGCAGTAGATATTGCCTTGAATCAAAACAAAATTCAAGAGAGCTTAGAACAGAGAACTGTTACTAACATCCAATACACGTTTCATAAAGAATGTGAAGGTGTAATTAACATATTCACTAGTGCACCGATAAAGAAAGAAGTTATTCAAGGGTAATGTGTGTGATCAATTTGATCAATGTAAATGAAGGGTACACAGGAAGAACGAACAGTCACATTTTCGTCTTGTAGAGATATTCGAGTTTTAATGTTTGAAATTACTATATGTTTCGGCAAGGCTCGAAACTTTATTTGTTATTTTCTCATTATATCCACGAACATATTTTGAAAGCTTACAAATTTCTCTAGTAAATAATATTAAAAATTGAATTTCAGGAAAAATGGACTTTGATCGTTCTTCCCTTGCACCCTTCATATAGTGAGAAAGTTTGATTTGTAACAAAAATATATGTTGTTGAATAAGGTTTCTAAACGTGAAGGAAAGTTATTTTCCAGCTTCGTGTAAGTTTTAATGCACTTGGCCGCTTTGATATTTTAACTTCAATTGAACCAAATACTCATACACAATATGGCATTAATTTTTTGTTTTTTTCTTTACAGAGATCAACGTCTCCAGAAAATGGATGCCTGAGCAGTCATGTGATATGCTTCGACTGTAACATTAATTCGCCTTGTTGGATATAAGCTTGACAGCCTTCCGTATCAAGCTGGAAGTAAGCTGCCATCGTTGTCATGGCAAGTTTAATTCCAGCTTGTTTTAAGCAATGTTTGCTATCTGGGGAAGAGTTAATTTTGGATGTTGATAACATGCCTTTAGAATGTGCCGATTTCTTTATAACACTTAATCCCATGGAAATCCGTATGTTTATAGCAAATATTCAGTATAAGTGATATAAAATTGGTCGATAATGTAAAGCAATGTATATTTATTTTGTTTTCATTTTAAGAATTCAAAACAAACAAAATGTTATTGTCTCTAAAAACCTTAAGATAGTAATAAATGTTCTATTTTAGCTTTCATTGTGACTATATTTATTTTCGTTAACCAATTTCGAGCTTTTGGTATTTAATTAATTTAAATAGTATTACATAATTATAAAGATTTCGATAAATGATACAAGTGGTACAAAAATAGAGAACAATAAACATTTTGTACAAAATATGTGCTTGAATAAAAATTAATGATTTGATCTCTTACAATTGATTTCTCTGTATTCATCTGTGGGTTTTATCAAACTGATCAGATATTGAACTAATGTATCGTCTGCCCATTTGCGCCATTTACGTTCTTCACTAAAATATCCCTAATTAGCCACATGATGTAATTGTTTAAATTTATAAAACAGCACTAAATATGAATAATCACTCACAAATGAAAAACTTGTTAAATTATTGTAATTTTGAACATTGATACCCTAACCAGAAGAAATAATTAAATTTAAAAGTTAAACTTGCATTATTTTTAAATAAATTTAAATTTACCGCTAAAATATATTAACTTACAAATAGGTGGCGCTAATTAATTTCCCGTTTCAAGCTTATCTTTTGTCTGGTGGCGTCCTTTTCGTTGAACGCGTGGGGTAAGCTAATTTTTAATTTTTTCTGTTTAATTATTATTTTTAATAATTAAATTTATTCATAACATTATAAATACACGTTGTGTTCTCGTATTTAAAGTAGAAAGAGGTTAATATGTTGTTTTAGCTAAAATTTTGCCTTGTTCATGATAAACTCGAAGGCTCCATTTTGAATCCGATTTCATTCCAACTTTATAACTTGTTAAAACAACCTTTTTAGCAGCGATCGTGAATTGTAAAGTATTACTATGTTCTTAGGTTTATTATTTTTTAATTAAATTATAATAAATTAATTAGATGGTTGTGGAATTCGCTTAATGGTACCTTATAATAATTACAGATGGCGTCGGTTTCATTTTATTTGAATTTTGCATAACTAATTTTTTAACGAATTCTTACACAGGCATTAGTTACAAATAAATAGATACATAAATAAATTATGTTGTTTGAGAAAATGAATTTGTGCTTAGATTAGCTATAGTTTAATTTGAAAATAAACACATCTTTCAAATTTCAGATAAAACGAGAAAAGAAAAAAAACAAATAGAATTTACACCTGGACCAGAGGAATAATTAAAAATTAAAAGGTAAATTTCAATTATTTTAATTAATTTTGCCTAACTATTTTTTTAACGAATTATTACCATTTTGAAATAAATACAGGCATTAGTTACAAATAAATAGATACATAAATAAATTATGTTGTTTGAGTAAATTTCAATTAATTTAATTAATTTATGAATAATGATCAAAAACCGACGCTATATTAATTTCATTAAATCGGTTATTGTTAATGTTTCAAGATAATTATAAAAATAATAATAATGCAATGAACATCTAATTTTTTTACATTTTATTATTTTTCATTTATTTTGACATTTTTTATAAATAATATTATTAATTAATAATAATAATAATGCTTGGTGGTGTTCCAAATTCCAAATGTCATTTTTCGCATTATTTTAATTTTAGATCTTCTTGTGCAAGTAAATTTAATGGCACCAACAGTAGAAATGGAACAACCACTGAAACGTATTGAAGGACATCACCACCCTCATCGAGAAGTAAGTTGAAATTTAGTAAAAATCAGTTCTACCATCCATTGATGAATTTTGCATGTCATGGCATAAATTACCATATGATTTAAAGGGATTTTAATGCTTCTTTTCAAATATTTGTATTTTTTATTACAGCAACAACAGAATGACTACACTGCATTTTTGCGAATGCTGCTACCACCAATATTGTTGGCAATTGTATTATTATTTTTCTTCACTTCTGCTCCAGCTTATAAATTGCAAGCTTCTTCCAAATATTCAGTGTTGAGACACACTCATAATTTTGGAATTTCTTATTACATCAAGGACAACTTCCATACAGAATATCAAGGTTCTGTTAAGCGATTAGAAGTTTCAGTCGAAAAAGAATATGTTGCAAATTTGCAGCACGCTTGTTACGGGGCAAAGATTTACCGTAAGTTCACATTTAGTTGTTGTCCTCATATTACTTTGTATTTTCCTTGTCTTATAGGAGATTATATGATTTGGATGATGAGAAATTTTGGAAATCCCGATTCATTCCAAACTGCGCAAAATATCAAAATGCCATCATGCAAACAGTTACAAAATTTACGTGGTTCAAAGTTAATTAAATGTTATCACGTTTCAAGCGATTTGTTTTCAAGATATAATAGGAGTTAGGTGTATCACTATTGTTATCTATAAAATCCTCTTTAAACAAAACGTTACTGTAAAACTTTATTAAATTGTTGCTTTATAATATTAGTTACGTAAATAAATAATATTTATTTATTGATAACAAAAGTAGAAGTGTACCAAGTTATTTGGAAGAAAACTCAAATGAAAATAAAAAAGTTGTTGCTTCTGACAACTGACGACACCAGTAATATATATCATTCTGCTATAATTAAAATGTGCATGCAGATTTCACAAGAAAATAACCTACCATATAATTGAATCGCTTATTATTAAGAAGAACAAAGTCGCATTTTTTATGTTTTTCAATTTAATGCATGAAACAATTATTTGAGAAAACACCTTTCATTTGGTGTTAAAATTAATTCCCTGCCATTATTGCATCTGTAATATTAGAACCAAACTGCTGTGCTTAGGAAAATTGCAGTAACTACAAAAAATATGAAATTTGCGATATGGATATCATTGGATTCGTCAAGGCGTCACCTATATTTTTACAGTGGGAAAAAACAGTAAAAGTTACTCGTACATAATTTATAAGGCGAAAACAATTTTGACTCCTACTACAAGGTAAAAAGGCAGGATGTACCCATCCACGTGGATTCAATGTTTTTGAAATTACTGCGTTCTTCCTAAGCACGGCAGAGTAGTGATCGGCATTTATTATTAAAAGGAACGAAGTTCGTGACTTAGTTAATTTTACAAACAAACAAATTTCAGGTATACAAGATTTTTATCAGAATATTATAATAAACCCTTGGCCAACCTGTATAAAAAATAAACTGTTTTGTTGAAAAACTATTATTTTTCTTGTAGGGACCTAAGTACATTTTTTTTGGGGGGCCGGGTTAAATGGAAAATTTAAGGAAGTTGTACTGTTGCTACGTATCTCAATGATATGCCACTGGAATTCAAACGTTTGCAGTTTCTGATGCGACTCGCAAGAAAACGCTTTTACAAAAATATTTTTTTCAAAACTTTTTTGACAGTTTAAGATATTGAATTGTAATCTATTCGATAGTTTAAAGAATCTCCCAACTTTGTTCCAAAAATGGTGTAAATATTTTCATCAGAACAAAAGTTAACACTGGGTACTATTTTTACCGTGCAATTTCCTGTCAACATTTAAAAAAAAACGCACTGTATATTAGCATGTGGAAATTTTTTATGACTCAGGCGAAGCCGGGTACTTTAGCTAGTATAATATAATATTCAAGATATGAACTGAATCAATTCAAATCAGTCCATGCTGACACCCACACAAAACTCCATCACATAATCCTACCACTCTACCTAATTTATCTACAATTTGCAGAACTCATGCTGGAATCTACTTACCAATGAACAAAACGTACCCACTAAACACAAAAACGTATCACGGACGTCCGAGCAACGTCGCGTAGCGCTATACGACGTTAGTCAAAAACGTAGCTCGGACATCGAAAAACGTATATAGGACGGCTAACGCCTGTCGTAAAAACATCGCCAGGCGACGTACCAGCGCGACGTTCGGGCTCTACATGCGGGTGACGTCGCCTTGATCCGTTTTTCGACATTTTTAGTTAATCAATGAATTAAATTGATTTCTAAATTATTTTAATTAATTAATTTAATTAATTATTTTTTAATAGACGTAATTAATTCATTTTTTAATTAAATTATTTTATTTCATTTTTACGTAATTGCTTCAATTCAGAAATACACCAGTTAAAATCATAAATTTATTTATTTCAATGATTACATAAATAAAACAAAGATAACAAACGTTTTTAAAAAAAATTGTATTAACAATTTATTAAAAAAATTAAATTTAAAAAATTAACGTATTGATAATAATGTTAACAATTTATAACTGCATAGCATATACAAGATATAAATGACATTTAGAAAATGAACTCCTAATATTAACAATTCACAACTATGTCAACAACAAATATTATTTAAATAATTATACTAACAATTCATTATTACAAAAACGAAAATTTTAAAATCTACGTCTACATAATATTAATAATTTACAATTTTATAACATACACAAAATATAAACGTAATTTAGAAAATTAACTCGCAATATTAACAATATCAACCATATCAAAGATAAAAACGTCATTTAAAAAATTAACGCATAGACAATATTAACAATTTATAACTGCATAACATAAATTACAAGATATAAACGAAGAATTGCAATTTATTCTTATGATAATGATAATAAACTTAAAATACTCGAGATTCTTGGCATGGATGCAGGTCCAACTTCTCTTCCCTTAAATTGATGCTACGTTTTAGCGCCACGTCTGTGAATTAAAAAATGTAAAATAAATAACCTTATTAAAAATTATCATTAAAATCGATTACCTTCGAAGATTTCTATAATTTTCAAATCTTTGATTTTAATATTTTTCTTCGCACCCGACTTTTTCAGCTCCTCGGACACTTTTTTCATTTCAATTTTCTAAATTGGTTTTACAAACACTGAAAAATAACAATAAATATAAAAACTGTGATTTTGTATCAAGGATTGATAATTTACTTACTTGCTGTTTATTTTCTTCCATTTTTTCAGCTAATATACAACTTATCAATGCCACTAGAAACGGTGGAATGTCTTCTTTCGAAAATTGAAAGTTAAAATATTTGCCAAAGCAGAACCTTTTCCGATACAGATGTGACCGGTTTTATGTCACCAATTTAGTTAATTGCACCGCCTTTGTGTAAAAACTATTTGTACCGTCCTTTTATATTTCAAGGTTTCATTCAGGGACGGCTAGAAGTTTTGCAGGGGCTTGAAATTAAATAAAGTATTTTTTCATCAACAGCACATCGAACCGTTTATCAAATTATTTCAATTCCAACATTAAGTCGTTGTATTATAATTTTTTTTAGAAATTTGAAAGTGAGGAGTCTCTTTCAGTGCTGCACTTCTGTTTAGGGTTCCAAAAAGTCAGCTCCTGAGTCGGTCCTGTTCAAAACATGTTTTTCTTTTCATCATGCAAACAAAAAAAAAAAAAAGTTAAATTAATTAAAATACAGAACCCCATATTCAGGACTATATTTTTCATATTTTCACCATGTCTATTAATCATTCCTTCCGGGTCGCAATCCTTTTCTCAATCGTTTCAATTCTACATCATTAGATGAAGTTGTTATTAATAAATTTGTATTATACACTAACGACTTACCGACCATATTTGTTGATATGTTAAAAACTTCAGCGTCTAAGATTTAAATTAATTAAAATACAGAACCCCATATTCAGGACTATATTTTTCATTTTTTGTACCATGTCTATTAATCATTCCTTCCGGGTCGCAATCCTTTTCTCAATCGTTTCAATTCTACATCATTAGATGAAGTTGTTATTAATAAATTTGCATTATACACTAACGACTTACCGACCATATTTGTTGATATGTTAAAAACTTCAGCGTCTAAGATTTAAATTAATTAAAATACAGAACCCCATATTCAGGACTATATTTTTCATTTTTTGTACCATGTCTATTAATCATTCCTTCCGGGTCGCAATCCTTTTCTCAATCGTTTCAATTCTACATCATTAGATGAAGTTGTTATTAATAAATTTGTATTATACACTAACGACTTACCGACCATATTTGTTGATATGTTAAAAACTTCAGCGTCTAAGATTTAAATTAATTAAAATACAGAACCCCATATTCAGGACTATATTTTTCATTTTTTGTACCATGTCTATTAATCATTCCTTCCGGGTCGCAATCCTTTTCTCAATCGTTTCAATTCTACATCATTAGATGAAGTTGTTATTAATAAATTTGCATTATACACTAACGACTTACCGACCATATTTGTTGATAGGTTAAAAACTTCTGCGTCTAAGATTTAAATTAATTAAAATACAGAACCCCATATTCAGGACTATATTTTTCATATTTTCACCATGTCTATTAATCATTCCTTCCGGGTCGCAATCCTTTTCTCAATCGTTTCAATTCTACATCATTAGATGAAGTTGTTATTAATAAATTTGCATTATACACTAACGACTTACCGACCATATTTGTTGATATGTTAAAAACTTCTGCGTCTAAGATTTAAATTAATTAAAATACAGAACCCCATACTCAGGACTATATTTTTCATAATTTCACCATGTCTATTAATCATTCCTTCCGGGTCGCAATCCTTTTTCTCAATCGTTTCAATTCTACATCATTAGATGAAGTTGTTATTAATAAATTTGTATTATACACTAACGACTTACCGACCATATTTGTTGATATGTTAAAAACTTCTGCGTCTAAGATTTAAATTAATTAAAATACAGAACCCCATATTCAGGACTATATTTTTCATAATTTCACCATGTTTATTAATCATTCCTTCCGGGTCGCAATCCTTTTCTCAATCGTTTCAATTCTACATCATTAGATGAAGTTGTTATTAATAAATTTGCATTATACACTAACGACTTACCGACCATATTTGTTGATATGTTAAAAACTTCTGTGTCTAAGATTTAAATTAATTAAAATACAGAACCCCATATTCAGGACTATATTTTTCATAATTTCACCATGTCTATTAATCATTCCTTCCGGGTCGCAATCCTTTTTCTCAATCGTTTCAATTCTACATCATAAGATGAAGTTGTTATTAATAAATTTGTATTATACACTAACGACTTACCGACCATATTTGTTGATATGTTAAAAACTTCTGCGTCTAAGATTTAAATTAATTAAAATACAGAACCCCATATTCAGGACTATATTTTTCATAATTTCACCATGTCTATTAATCATTCCTTCCGGGTCGGAATCCTTTTTCTCAATCGTTTCAATTCTACATCATTAGATGAAGTTGTTATTAATAAATTTGCATTATACACTAACGACTTACCGACCATATTTGTTGATATGTTAAAAACTTCTGCGTCTAAGATTTAAATCAATTAAAATACAGAACCCCATATTCAGGACTATATTTTTCATAATTTCACCATGTCTATTAATCATTCCTTCCGGGTCGCAATCCTTTTTCTCAATCGTTTCAATTCTACATCATTAGATGAAGTTGTTATTAATAAATTTGTATTATACACTAAAGACTTACCGACCATATTTGTTGATATGTTAAAAACTTCTGCGTCTAAGATTTAAATTGATTAAAATACAGAACCCCATATTCAGGACTATATTTTTCATAATTTCACCATGTCTATTAATCATTCCCTCCGGGTCGCAATCCTTTTTCTCAATCGTTTCAATTCTACATCATTAGATGAAGTAGTTATTAATAAATTAGTATTATACACTAACGACTTATCGACCATATTTGTTGATGTGTTAAAAACTTCTGCGTCTAAGATTTAAATTAATTAAAATACAGAACAACATATTCAGGACTATATTTTTCATATTTTCACCATGTCTATTTATCATTCCTTCCGGGTCGCAATCCTTTTTCTCAATCGTTTCAATTCTACATCATTAGATGAAGTAGTTATTAATAAATTTGTATTTTACACTAACGACTTACCGACCATATTTGTTGATATGTTAAAAACTTCTGCGTCTAAGATTTAAATTGATTAAAATACAGAACCCCATATTCAGGACTATATTTTTCATAATTTCACCATGTCTATTAATCATTCCTTCCGGGTCGCAATCCTTTTCTCAATCGTTTCAATTCTACATCATTAGATGAAGTTGTTATTAATAAATTTGCATTATACACTAACGACTTACCGACCATATTTGTTGATATGTTAAAAACTTCTGCGTCTAAGATTTAAATTGATTAAAATACAGAACCCCATATTCAGGACTATATTTTTCATAATTTCACCATGTCTATTAATCATTCCTTCCGGGTCGGAATCCTTTTTCTCAATCGTTTCAATTCTACATCATTAGATGAAGTTGTTATTAATAAATTTGCATTATACACTAACGACTTACCGACCATATTTGTTGATATGTTAAAAACTTCTGCGTCTAAGATTTAAATTGATTAAAATACAGAACCCCATATTCAGGACTATATTTTTCATAATTTCACCATGTCTATTAATCATTCCTTCCGGGTCGGAATCCTTTTTCTCAATCGTTTCAATTCTACATCATTAGATGAAGTTGTTATTAATAAATTTGCATTATACACTAACGACTTACCGACCATATTTGTTGATATGTTAAAAACTTCTGCGTCTAAGATTTAAATCAATTAAAATACAGAACCCCATATTCAGGACTATATTTTTCATAATTTCACCATGTCTATTAATCATTCCTTCCGGGTCGCAATCCTTTTTCTCAATCGTTTCAATTCTACATCATTAGATGAAGTTGTTATTAATAAATTTGTATTATACACTAAAGACTTACCGACCATATTTGTTGATATGTTAAAAACTTCTGCGTCTAAGATTTAAATTGATTAAAATACAGAACCCCATATTCAGGACTATATTTTTCATAATTTCACCATGTCTATTAATCATTCCCTCCGGGTCGCAATCCTTTTTCTCAATCGTTTCAATTCTACATCATTAGATGAAGTAGTTATTAATAAATTAGTATTATACACTAACGACTTATCGACCATATTTGTTGATGTGTTAAAAACTTCTGCGTCTAAGATTTAAATTAATTAAAATACAGAACAACATATTCAGGACTATATTTTTCATATTTTCACCATGTCTATTTATCATTCCTTCCGGGTCGCAATCCTTTTTCTCAATCGTTTCAATTCTACATCATTAGATGAAGTAGTTATTAATAAATTTGTATTTTACACTAACGACTTACCGACCATATTTGTTGATATGTTAAAAACTTCTGCGTCTAAGATTTAAATTGATTAAAATACAGAACCCCATATTCAGGACTATATTTTTCATATTTTCACCATGTCTATTAATCATTCCTTCCGGGTCGCAATCCTTTTTCTCAATCGTTTCAATTCTACATCATAAGATGAAGTTGTTATTAATAAATTTGTATTATACACTAACGACTTACCGACCATATTTGTTGATATGTTAAAAACTTCTGCGTCTAAGATTTAAATTAATTAAAATACAGAACCCCATATTCAGGACTATATTTTTCATATTTTCACCATGTCTATTAATCATTCCTTCCGGGTCGCAATCCTTTTTCTCAATCGTTTCAATTCTACATCATAAGATGAAGTTGTTATTAATAAATTTGTATTATACACTAACGACTTACCGACCATATTTGTTGATATGTTAAAAACTTCTGCGTCTAAGATTTAAATTAATTAAAATACAGAACCCCATATTCAGGACTATATTTTTCATAATTTCACCATGTCTATTAATCATTCCTTCCGGGTCGGAATCCTTTTTCTCAATCGTTTCAATTCTACATCATTAGATGAAGTTGTTATTAATAAATTTGCATTATACACTAACGACTTACCGACCATATTTGTTGATATGTTAAAAACTTCTGCGTCTAAGATTTAAATCAATTAAAATACAGAACCCCATATTCAGGACTATATTTTTCATAATTTCACCATGTCTATTAATCATTCCTTCCGGGTCGCAATCCTTTTTCTCAATCGTTTCAATTCTACATCATTAGATGAAGTTGTTATTAATAAATTTGTATTATACACTAAAGACTTACCGACCATATTTGTTGATATGTTAAAAACTTCTGCGTCTAAGATTTAAATTGATTAAAATACAGAACCCCATATTCAGGACTATATTTTTCATAATTTCACCATGTCTATTAATCATTCCCTCCGGGTCGCAATCCTTTTTCTCAATCGTTTCAATTCTACATCATTAGATGAAGTAGTTATTAATAAATTAGTATTATACACTAACGACTTATCGACCATATTTGTTGATGTGTTAAAAACTTCTGCGTCTAAGATTTAAATTAATTAAAATACAGAACAACATATTCAGGACTATATTTTTCATATTTTCACCATGTCTATTTATCATTCCTTCCGGGTCGCAATCCTTTTTCTCAATCGTTTCAATTCTACATCATTAGATGAAGTAGTTATTAATAAATTTGTATTTTACACTAACGACTTACCGACCATATTTGTTGATATGTTAAAAACTTCTGCGTCTAAGATTTAAATTGATTAAAATACAGAACCCCATATTCAGGACTATATTTTTCATAATTTCACCATGTCTATTAATCATTCCTTCCGGGTCGCAATCCTTTTCTCAATCGTTTCAATTCTACATCATTAGATGAAGTTGTTATTAATAAATTTGCATTATACACTAACGACTTACCGACCATATTTGTTGATATGTTAAAAACTTCTGCGTCTAAGATTTAAATTAATTAAAATACAGAACCCCATATTCAGGACTATATTTTTCATATTTTCACCATGTCTATTAATCATTCCTTCCGGGTCGCAATCCTTTTTCTCAATCGTTTCAATTCTACATTATTAGATGAAGTTGTTATTAATAAATTTGTATTATACACTAACGACTTACCGACCATATTTGTTGATATGTTAAAAACTTCTGCGTCTAAGATTTAAATTAATTAAAATACAGAACCCCATATTCAGGACTATATTTTTCATATTTTCACCATGTCTATTAATCATTCCTTCCGGGTCGCAATCCTTTTTCTCAATCGTTTCAATTCTACATTATTAGATGAAGTTGTTATTAATAAATTTGTATTATACACTAACGACTTACCGACCATATTTGTTGATATGTTAAAAACTTCTGCGTCTAAGATTTAAATTAATTAAAATACAGAACCCCATATTCAGGACTATATTTTTCATATTTTCACCATGTCTATTAATCATTCCTTCCGGGTCGCAATCCTTTTTCTCAATCGTTTCAATTCTACATTATTAGATGAAGTTGTTATTAATAAATTTGTATTATACACTAACGACTTACCGACCATATTTGTTGATATGTTAAAAACTTCTGCGTCTAAGATTTAAATTAATTAAAATACAGAACCCCATATTCAGGACTATATTTTTCATAATTTCACCATGTCTATTAATCATTCCTTCCGGGTCGCAATCCTTTTTCTCAATCGTTTCAATTCTACATCATTAGATGAAGTAGTTATTAATAAATTTGTATTATACACTAACGACTTACCGACCATATTTGTTGATAGGTTAAAAACTTCTGCGTCTAAGATTTAAATTAATTAAAATACAGAACCCCATATTCAGGACTATATTTTTCATATTTTCACCATGTCTATTAATCATTCCTTCCGGGTCGCAATCCTTTTTCTCAATCGTTTCAATTCTACATCATTAGATGAAGTTGTTATTAATAAATTTGTATTATACACTAAAGACTTACCGACCATATTTGTTGATATGTTAAAAACTTCTGCGTCTAAGATTTAAATTGATTAAAATACAGAACCCCATATTCAGGACTATATTTTTCATAATTTCACCATGTCTATTAATCATTCCCTCCGGGTCGCAATCCTTTTTCTCAATCGTTTCAATTCTACATCATTAGATGAAGTAGTTATTAATAAATTAGTATTATACACTAACGACTTACCGACCATATTTGTTGATTTGTTAAAAACTTCTGCGTCTAAGATTTAAATTAATTAAAATACAGAACCCCATATTCAGGACTATATTTTTCATATTTTCACCATGTCTATTAATCATTCCTTCCGGGTCGCAATCCTTTTTCTCAATCGTTTCAATTCTACATTATTAGATGAAGTTGTTATTAATAAATTTGTATTATACACTAACGACTTACCGACCATATTTGTTGATATGTTAAAAACTTCTGCGTCTAAGATTTAAATTAATTAAAATACAGAACCCCATATTCAGGACTATATTTTTCATATTTTCACCATGTCTATTAATCATTCCTTCCGGGTCGCAATCCTTTTTCTCAATCGTTTCAATTCTACATCATTAGATGAAGTAGTTATTAATAAATTTGTATTATACACTAACGACTTACCGACCATATTTGTTGATAGGTTAAAAACTTCTGCGTCTAAGATTTAAATTAATTAAAATACAGAACCCCATATTCAGGACTATATTTTTCATATTTTCACCATGTCTATTAATCATTCCTTCCGGGTCGCAATCCTTTTTCTCAATCGTTTCAATTCTACATCATTAGATGAAGTTGTTATTAATATATTTGGATTATACACTAACGACTTACCGACCATATTTGTTGATGTGTTAAAAACTTCTGCGTCTAAGATTTAAATTATTTAAAATACAGAACCCCATATTCAGGACTATATTTTTCATATTTTCACCATGTCTATTTATCATTCCTTCCGGGTCGCAATCCTTTTTCTCAATCGTTTCAATTCTACATCATTAGATGAAGTAGTTATTAATAAATTTGTATTTTACACTAACGACTTACCGACCATATTTGTTGATATGTTAAAAAC
The DNA here is from genome assembly GCA_949768715.1 of Dascillus cervinus. Lineage (NCBI taxonomy): Eukaryota > Metazoa > Arthropoda > Insecta > Coleoptera > Dascillidae > Dascillus > Dascillus cervinus. The sequence continues at coordinate 13,917,412 of OX458321.1, read as the reverse complement.
TTCTGCGTCTAAGATTTAAATTGATTAAAATACAGAACCCCATATTCAGGACTATATTTTTCATATTTTCACCATGTCTATTAATCATTCCTTCCCGGTCGCAATCCTTTTTCTCAATCGTTTCAATTCTACATCATTAGATGAAGTTGTTATTAATATATTTGGATTATACACTAACGACTTACCGACCATATTTGTTGATGTGTTAAAAACTTCTGCGTCTAAGATTTAAATTATTTAAAATACAGAACCCCATATTCAGGACTATATTTTTCATATTTTCACCATGTCTATTAATCATTCCTTCCGGGTCGCAATCCTTTTTCTCAATCGTTTCAATTCTACATCATTAGATGAAGTAGTTATTAATAAATTTGTATTTTACACTAACGACTTACCGACCATATTTGTTGATATGTTAAAAACTTCTGCGTCTAAGATTTAAATTATTTAAAATACAGAACCCCATATTCAGGACTATATTTTTCATATTTTCACCATGTCTATTAATCATTCCTTCCGGGTCGCAATCCTTTTTCTCAATCGTTTCAATTCTACATCATTAGATGAAGTAGTTATTAATAAATTTGTATTTTACACTAACGACTTACCGACCATATTTGTTGATATGTTAAAAACTTCTGCGTCTAAGATTTAAATTGATTAAAATACAGAACCCCATATTCAGGACTATATTTTTCATATTTTCACCATGTCTATTAATCATTCCTTCCGGGTCGCAATCCTTTTTCTCAATCGTTTCAATTCTACATCATTAGATGAAGCAGTTATTAATAAATTTGTATTATACACTAACGACTTACCGACCATATTTGTTGATGTGTTAAAAACTTCTGCGTCTAAGATTTAAATTAATTAAAATACAGAACCCCATAATCAGGACTATATTTTTCATAATTTCACCATGTCTATTAATCATTCCTTCCGGGTCGCAATCCTTTTCTCAATCGTTTCAATTCTACATCATTAGATGAAGTAGTTATTAACAAATTTGTATTATACACTAACGACTTACCGACCATATTTGTTGATATGTTAAAAACTTCTGCGTCTAAGATTTAAATTGATTAAAATACAGAACCCCATATTCAGGACTATATTTTTCATATTTTCACCATGTCTATTAATCATTCCTTCCGGGTCGCAATCCTTTTCTCAATCCTTTCAATTCTACATCATTAGATGAAGTAGTTATTAATAAATTTGTATTATACACTAACGACTTACCGACCATATTTGTTGATATGTTAAAAACTTCTGCGTCTAAGATTTAAATTGATTAAAATACAGAACCCCATATTCAGGACTATATTTTTCATAATTTCACCATGTCTATTAATCATTCCTTCCGGGTCGCAATCCTTTTTCTCAATCGTTTCAATTCTACATCATTAGATGAAGTAGTTATTAATAAATTTGTATTATACACTAACGACTTACCGACCATATTTGTTGATAGGTTAAAAACTTCTGCGTCTAAGATTTAAATTAATTAAAATACAGAACCCCATATTCAGGACTATATTTTTCATATTTTCACCATGTCTATTAATCATTCCTTCCGGGTCGCAATCCTTTTTCTCAATCGTTTCAATTCTACATCATTAGATGAAGTTGTTATTAATATATTTGGATTATACACTAACGACTTACCGACCATATTTGTTGATGTGTTAAAAACTTCTGCGTCTAAGATTTAAATTATTTAAAATACAGAACCCCATATTCAGGACTATATTTTTCATAATTTCACCATGTCTATTAATCATTCCTTCCGGGTCGCAATCCTTTTCTCAATCGTTTCAATTCTACATCATTAGATGAAGTAGTTATTAATAAATTTGTATTATACACTAACGACTTACCGACCATATTTGTTGATAGGTTAAAAACTTCTGCGTCTAAGATTTAAATTAATTAAAATACAGAACACCATATTCAGGACTATATTTTTCATATTTTCACCATGTCTATTAATCATTCCTTCCGGGTCGCAATCCTTTTTCTCAATCGTTTCAATTCTACATCATTAGATGAAGTTGTTATTAATATATTTGGATTATACACTAACGACTTACCGACCATATTTGTTGATGTGTTAAAAACTTCTGCGTCTAAGATTTAAATTATTTAAAATACAGAACCCCATATTCAGGACTATATTTTTCATATTTTCACCATGTCTATTAATCATTCCTTCCGGGTCGCAATCCTTTTTCTCAATCGTTTCAATTCTACATCATTAGATGAAGTAGTTATTAATAAATTTGTATTTTACACTAACGACTTACCGACCATATTTGTTGATAGGTTAAAAACTTCTGCGTCTAAGATTTAAATTATTTAAAATACAGAACCCCATATTCAGGACTATATTTTTCATATTTTCACCATGTCTATTAATCATTCCTTCCGGGTCGCAATCCTTTTTCTCAATCGTTTCAATTCTACATCATTAGATGAAGTAGTTATTAATAAATTTGTATTTTACACTAACGACTTACCGACCATATTTGTTGATAGGTTAAAAACTTCTGCGTCTAAGATTTAAATTATTTAAAATACAGAACCCCATATTCAGGACTATATTTTTCATATTTTCACCATGTCTATTAATCATTCCTTCCGGGTCGCAATCCTTTTTCTCAATCGTTTCAATTCTACATCATTAGATGAAGTTGTTATTAATATATTTGGATTATACACTAACGACTTACCGACCATATTTGTTGATGTGTTAAAAACTTCTGCGTCTAAGATTTAAATTATTTAAAATACAGAACCCCATATTCAGGACTATATTTTTCATAATTTCACCATGTCTATTAATCATTCCTTCCGGGTCGCAATCCTTTTTCTCAATCGTTTCAATTCTACATCATTAGATGAAGTAGTTATTAATAAATTTGTATTATACATTAACGACTTACCGACCATATTTGTTGATAGGTTAAAAACTTCTGCGTCTAAGATTTAAATTAATTAAAATACAGAACACCATATTCAGGACTATATTTTTCATATTTTCACCATGTCTATTAATCATTCCTTCCGGGTCGCAATCCTTTTTCTCAATCGTTTCAATTCTACATCATTAGATGAAGTTGTTATTAATATATTTGGATTATACACTAACGACTTACCGACCATATTTGTTGATGTGTTAAAAACTTCTGCGTCTAAGATTTAAATTATTTAAAATACAGAACCCCATATTCAGGACTATATTTTTCATATTTTCACCATGTCTATTAATCATTCCTTCCGGGTCGCAATCCTTTTTCTCAATCGTTTCAATTCTACATCATTAGATGAAGTAGTTATTAATAAATTTGTATTTTACACTAACGACTTACCGACCATATTTGTTGATATGTTAAAAACTTCTGCGTCTAAGATTTAAATTGATTAAAATACAGAACCCCATATTCAGGACTATATTTTTCATATTTTCACCATGTCTATTAATCATTCCTTCCGGGTCGCAATCCTTTTTCTCAATCGTTTCAATTCTACATCATTAGATGAAGCAGTTATTAATAAATTTGTATTATACACTAACGACTTACCGACCATATTTGTTGATGTGTTAAAAACTTCTGCGTCTAAGATTTAAATTAATTAAAATACAGAACCCCATAATCAGGACTATATTTTTCATAATTTCACCATGTCTATTAATCATTCCTTCCGGGTCGCAATCCTTTTCTCAATCGTTTCAATTCTACATCATTAGATGAAGTAGTTATTAACAAATTTGTATTATACACTAACGACTTACCGACCATATTTGTTGATATGTTAAAAACTTCTGCGTCTAAGATTTAAATTGATTAAAATACAGAACCCCATATTCAGGACTATATTTTTCATATTTTCACCATGTCTATTAATCATTCCTTCCGGGTCGCAATCCTTTTCTCAATCGTTTCAATTCTACATCATTAGATGAAGTAGTTATTAACAAATTTGTATTATACACTAACGACTTACCGACCATATTTGTTGATATGTTAAAAACTTCTGCGTCTAAGATTTAAATTGATTAAAATACAGAACCCCATATTCAGGACTATATTTTTCATATTTTCACCATGTCTATTAATCATTCCTTCCGGGTCGCAATCCTTTTCTCAATCGTTTCAATTCTACATCATTAGATGAAGTAGTTATTAATAAATTTGTATTATACACTAACGACTTACCGACCATATTTGTTGATATGTTAAAAACTTCTGCGTCTAAGATTTAAATTGATTAAAATACAGAACCCCATATTCAGGACTATATTTTTCATATTTTCACCATGTCTATTAATCATTCCTTCCGGGTCGCAATCCTTTTTCTCAATCGTTTCAATTCTACATCATTAGATGAAGTTGTTATTAATATATTTGGATTATACACTAACGACTTACCGACCATATTTGTTGATGTGTTAAAAACTTCTGCGTCTAAGATTTAAATTATTTAAAATACAGAACCCCATATTCAGGACTATATTTTTCATATTTTCACCATGTCTATTTATCATTCCTTCCGGGTCGCAATCCTTTTTCTCAATCGTTTCAATTCTACATCATTAGATGAAGTAGTTATTAATAAATTTGTATTTTACACTAACGACTTACCGACCATATTTGTTGATATGTTAAAAACTTCTGCGTCTAAGATTTAAATTGATTAAAATACAGAACCCCATATTCAGGACTATATTTTTCATATTTTCACCATGTCTATTAATCATTCCTTCCGGGTCGCAATCCTTTTCTCAATCGTTTCAATTCTACATCATTAGATGAAGTAGTTATTAATAAATTTGTATTATACACTAACGACTTACCGACCATATTTGTTGATATGTTAAAAACTTCTGCGTCTAAGATTTAAATTGATTAAAATACAGAACCCCATATTCAGGACTATATTTTTCATAATTTCACCATGTCTATTAATCATTCCTTCCGGGTCGCAATCCTTTTTCTCAATCGTTTCAATTCTACATCATTAGATGAAGTAGTTATTAATAAATTTGTATTATACACTAACGACTTACCGACCATATTTGTTGATAGGTTAAAAACTTCTGCGTCTAAGATTTAAATTAATTAAAATACAGAACACCATATTCAGGACTATATTTTTCATATTTTCACCATGTCTATTAATCATTCCTTCCGGGTCGCAATCCTTTTTCTCAATCGTTTCAATTCTACATCATTAGATGAAGTTGTTATTAATATATTTGGATTATACACTAACGACTTACCGACCATATTTGTTGATGTGTTAAAAACTTCTGCGTCTAAGATTTAAATTATTTAAAATACAGAACCCCATATTCAGGACTATATTTTTCATATTTTCACCATGTCTATTTATCATTCCTTCCGGGTCGCAATCCTTTTTCTCAATCGTTTCAATTCTACATCATTAGATGAAGTAGTTATTAATAAATTTGTATTTTACACTAACGACTTACCGACCATATTTGTTGATATGTTAAAAACTTCTGCGTCTAAGATTTAAATTGATTAAAATACAGAACCCCATATTCAGGACTATATTTTTCATATTTTCACCATGTCTATTAATCATTCCTTCCCGGTCGCAATCCTTTTTCTCAATCGTTTCAATTCTACATCATTAGATGAAGTTGTTATTAATATATTTGGATTATACACTAACGACTTACCGACCATATTTGTTGATGTGTTAAAAACTTCTGCGTCTAAGATTTAAATTATTTAAAATACAGAACCCCATATTCAGGACTATATTTTTCATATTTTCACCATGTCTATTAATCATTCCTTCCGGGTCGCAATCCTTTTTCTCAATCGTTTCAATTCTACATCATTAGATGAAGTAGTTATTAATAAATTTGTATTTTACACTAACGACTTACCGACCATATTTGTTGATATGTTAAAAACTTCTGCGTCTAAGATTTAAATTATTTAAAATACAGAACCCCATATTCAGGACTATATTTTTCATATTTTCACCATGTCTATTAATCATTCCTTCCGGGTCGCAATCCTTTTTCTCAATCGTTTCAATTCTACATCATTAGATGAAGTAGTTATTAATAAATTTGTATTTTACACTAACGACTTACCGACCATATTTGTTGATATGTTAAAAACTTCTGCGTCTAAGATTTAAATTGATTAAAATACAGAACCCCATATTCAGGACTATATTTTTCATATTTTCACCATGTCTATTAATCATTCCTTCCGGGTCGCAATCCTTTTTCTCAATCGTTTCAATTCTACATCATTAGATGAAGCAGTTATTAATAAATTTGTATTATACACTAACGACTTACCGACCATATTTGTTGATGTGTTAAAAACTTCTGCGTCTAAGATTTAAATTAATTAAAATACAGAACCCCATAATCAGGACTATATTTTTCATAATTTCACCATGTCTATTAATCATTCCTTCCGGGTCGCAATCCTTTTCTCAATCGTTTCAATTCTACATCATTAGATGAAGTAGTTATTAACAAATTTGTATTATACACTAACGACTTACCGACCATATTTGTTGATATGTTAAAAACTTCTGCGTCTAAGATTTAAATTGATTAAAATACAGAACCCCATATTCAGGACTATATTTTTCATATTTTCACCATGTCTATTAATCATTCCTTCCGGGTCGCAATCCTTTTCTCAATCGTTTCAATTCTACATCATTAGATGAAGTAGTTATTAATAAATTTGTATTATACACTAACGACTTACCGACCATATTTGTTGATATGTTAAAAACTTCTGCGTCTAAGATTTAAATTGATTAAAATACAGAACCCCATATTCAGGACTATATTTTTCATAATTTCACCATGTCTATTAATCATTCCCTCCGGGTCGCAATCCTTTTTCTCAATCGTTTCAATTCTACATCATTAGATGAAGTAGTTATTAATAAATTTGTATTATACACTAACGACTTATCGACCATATTTGTTGATGTGTTAAAAACTTCTGCGTCTAAGATTTAAATTAATTAAAATACAGAACCCCATATTCAGGACTATATTTTTCATATTTTCACCATGTCTATTAATCATTCCTTCCGGGTCGCAATCCTTTTCTCAATCGTTTCAATTCTACATCATTAGATGAAGTAGTTATTAATAAATTTGAATTTTACACTAACGACTTACCGACCATATTTGTTGATATGTTAAAAACTTCTGCGCCTAAGATTTAAATTGATTAAAATACAGAACCCCATATTCAGGACTATATTTTTCATAATTTCACCATGTCTATTAATCATTCCCTCCGGGTCGCAATCCTTTTTCTCAATCGTTTCAATTCTACATCATTAGATGAAGTTGTTATTAATAAATTTGTATTATACACTAACGACTTACCGACCATATTTGTTGATGTGTTAAAAACTTCTGCGTCTAAGATTTAAATTAATTAAAATACAGAACCCCATATTCAGGACTATATTTTTCATAATTTCACCATGTCTATTAATCATTCCCTCCGGGTCGCAATCCTTTTCTCAATCGTTTCAATTCTACATCATTAGATGAAGTTGTTATTAATAAATTTGTATTATACACTAACGACTTACCGACCATATTTGTTGATGTGTTAAAAACTTCTGCGTCTAAGATTTAAATTAATTAAAATACAGAACCCCATATTCAGGACTATATTTTTCATAATTTCACCATGTCTATTAATCATTCCTTCCGGGTCGCAATCCTTTTCTCAATCGTTTCAATTCTACATCATTAGATGAAGTTGTTATTAATGAATTTGTATTATACACTAACGACTTACCGACCATATTTGTTGATGTGTTAAAAACTTCTGCGTCTAAGATTTAAATTATTTAAAATACAGAACCCCATATTCAGGACTATATTTTTCATATTTTCACCATGTCTATTAATCATTCCTTCCGGGTCGCAATCCTTTTTCTCAATCGTTTCAATTCTACATCATTAGATGAAGTAGTTATTAATATATTTGGATTATACACTAACGACTTACCGACCATATTTGTTGATGTGTTAAAAACTTCTGCGTCTAAGATTTAAATTATTTAAAATACAGAACCCCATATTCAGGACTATATTTTTCATATTTTCACCATGTCTATTAATCATTCCTTCCGGGTCGCAATCCTTTTTCTCAATCGTTTCAATTCTACATCATTAGATGAAGTTGTTATTAATATATTTGGATTATACACTAACGACTTACCGACCATATTTGTTGATGTGTTAAAAACTTCTGCGTCTAAGATTTAAATTATTTAAAATACAGAACCCCATATTCAGGACTATATTTTTCATATTTTCACCATGTCTATTAATCATTCCTTCCGGGTCGCAATCCTTTTTCTCAATCGTTTCAATTCTACATCATTAGATGAAGTAGTTATTAATAAATTTGTATTATACACTAGCGACTTATCGACCATATTTGTTGATGTGTTAAAAACTTCTGCGTCTAAGATTTAAATTAATTAAAATACAGAACCCCATATTCAGGACTATATTTTTCATATTTTCACCATGTCTATTTATCATTCCTTCCGGGTCGCAATCCTTTTTCTCAATCGTTTCAATTCTACATCATTAGATGAAGTAGTTATTAATAAATTTGTATTTTACACTAACGACTTACCGACCATATTTGTTGATATGTTAAAAACTTCTGCGCCTAAGATTTAAATTGATTAAAATACAGAACCCCATATTCAGGACTATATTTTTCATAATTTCACCATGTCTATTAATCATTCCTTCCGGGTCGCAATCCTTTTCTCAATCGTTTCAATTCTACATCATTAGATGAAGTTGTTATTAATAAATTTGCATTATACACTAACGACTTACCGACCATATTTGTTGATATGTTAAAAACTTCTGCGTCTAAGATTTAAATTGATTAAAATACAGAACCCCATATTCAGGACTATATTTTTCATAATTTCACCATGTCTATTAATCATTCCTTCCGGGTCGCAATCCTTTTCTCAATCGTTTCAATTCTACATCATTAGATAAAGTTGTTATTAATAAATTTGCATTATACACTAACGACTTACCGACCATATTTGTTGATATGTTAAAAACTTCTGCGTCTAAGATTTAAATTGATTAAAATACAGAACCCCATATTCAGGACTATATTTTTCATAATTTCACCATGTCTATTAATCATTCCTTCCGGGTCGCAATCCTTTTTCTCAATCGTTTCAATTCTACATCATTAGATGAAGTAGTTATTAATAAATTTGTATTTTACACTAACGACTTACCGACCATATTTGTTGATATGTTAAAAACTTCTGCGTCTAAGATTTAAATTGATTAAAATACAGAAAACCATATTCAGGACTATATTTTTCATAATTTCACCATGTCTATTAATCATTCCTTCCGGGTCGCAATCCTTTTTCTCAATCGTTTCAATTCTACATCATTAGATGAAGTTGTTATTAATAAATTTGCATTATACACTAACGACTTACCGATCATATTTGTTGATATGTTAAAAACTTCTGCGTCTAAGATTTAAATTAATTAAAATACAGAACCCCATATTCAGGACTATATTTTTCATATTTTCACCATGTCTATTAATCATTCCTTCCGGGTCGCAATCCTTTTTCTCAATCGTTTCAATTCTACATCATTAGAGGAAGTAGTTATTAATAAATTTGTATTATACACTAACGACTTACCGACCATATTTGTTGATATGTTAAAAACTTCAGCGTCTAAGATTTAAATTAATTAAAATACAGAACCCCATATTCAGGACTATATTTTTCATAATTTCACCATGTCTATTAATCATTCCTTCCGGGTCGCAATCCTTTTTCTCAATCGTTTCAATTCTACATCATTAGATGAAGTAGTTGTTAATAAATTTGTATTATACACTAACGACTTACCGATCATATTTGTTGATATGTTAAAAACTTCAGCGTCTAAGATTTAAATTAATTAAAATACAGAACCCCATATTCAGGACTATATTTTTCATAATTTCACCATGTCTATTAATCATTCCTTCCGGGTCGCAATCCTTTTCTCAATCGTTTCAATTCTACATCATTAGATGAAGTTGTTATTAATAAATTTGCATTATACACTAACGACTTACCGACCATATTTGTTGATATGTTAAAAACTTCTGCGTCTAAGATTTAAATTGATTAAAATACAGAACCCCATATTCAGGACTATATTTTTCATAATTTCACCATGTCTATTAATCATTCCCTCCGGGTCGCAATCCTTTTTCTCAATCGTTTCAATTCTACATCATTAGATGAAGTAGTTATTAATAAATTTGTATTATACACTAACGACTTATCGACCATATTTGTTGATGTGTTAAAAACTTCTGCGTCTAAGATTTAAATTGATTAAAATACAGAACTCCATATTCAGGACTATATTTTTCATAATTTCACCATGTCTATTAATCATTCCCTCCGGGTCGCAATCCTTTTTCTCAATCGTTTCAATTCTACATCATTAGATGAAGTTGTTATTAATAAATTTGTATTATACACTAACGACTTACCGACCATATTTGTTGATGTGTTAAAAACTTCTGCGTCTAAGATTTAAATTAATTAAAATACAGAACCCCATATTCAGGACTATATTTTTCATAATTTCACCATGTCTATTAATCATTCCTTCCGGGTCGCAATCCTTTTCTCAATCGTTTCAATTCTACATCATTAGATGAAGTTGTTATTAATAAATTTGTATTATACACTAACGACTTACCGACCATATTTGTTGATGTGTTAAAAACTTCTGCGTCTAAGATTTAAATTATTTAAAATACAGAACCCCATATTCAGGACTATATTTTTCATATTTTCACCATGTCTATTAATCATTCCTTCCGGGTCGCAATCCTTTTTCTCAATCGTTTCAATTCTACATCATTAGATGAAGTAGTTATTAATATATTTGGATTATACACTAACGACTTACCGACCATATTTGTTGATGTGTTAAAAACTTCTGCGTCTAAGATTTAAATTATTTAAAATACAGAACCCCATATTCAGGACTATATTTTTCATATTTTCACCATGTCTATTAATCATTCCTTCCGGGTCGCAATCCTTTTTCTCAATCGTTTCAATTCTACATCATTAGATGAAGTTGTTATTAATATATTTGGATTATACACTAACGACTTACCGACCATATTTGTTGATGTGTTAAAAACTTCTGCGTCTAAGATTTAAATTATTTAAAATACAGAACCCCATATTCAGGACTATATTTTTCATATTTTCACCATGTCTATTAATCATTCCTTCCGGGTCGCAATCCTTTTTCTCAATCGTTTCAATTCTACATCATTAGATGAAGTTGTTATTAATATATTTGGATTAGACACTAACGACTTACCGACCATATTTGTTGATGTGTTAAAAACTTCTGCGTCTAAGATTTAAATTATTTAAAATACAGAACCCCATATTCAGGACTATATTTTTCATATTTTCACCATGTCTATTAATCATTCCTTCCGGGTCGCAATCCTTTTTCTCAATCGTTTCAATTCTACATCATTAGATGAAGTAGTTATTAATAAATTTGTATTATACACTAGCGACTTATCGACCATATTTGTTGATGTGTTAAAAACTTCTGCGTCTAAGATTTAAATTGATTAAAATACAGAACCCCATATTCAGGACTATATTTTTCATATTTTCACCATGTCTATTAATCATTCCTTCCGGGTCGCAATCCTTTTTCTCAATCGTTTCAATTCTACATCATTAGATGAAGTTGTTATTAATATATTTGGATTATACACTAACGACTTACCGACCATATTTGTTGATGTGTTAAAAACTTCTGCGTCTAAGATTTAAATTATTTAAAATACAGAACCCCATATTCAGGACTATATTTTTCATATTTTCACCATGTCTATTTATCATTCCTTCCGGGTCGCAATCCTTTTTCTCAATCGTTTCAATTCTACATCATTAGATGAAGTAGTTATTAATAAATTTGTATTTTACACTAACGACTTACCGACCATATTTGTTGATATGTTAAAAACTTCTGCGTCTAAGATTTAAATTGATTAAAATACAGAACCCCATATTCAGGACTATATTTTTCATATTTTCACCATGTCTATTAATCATTCCTTCCGGGTCGCAATCCTTTTTCTCAATCGTTTCAATTCTACATCATTAGATGAAGTAGTTATTAATAAATTTGTATTATACACTAACGACTTACCGACCATATTTGTTGATATGTTAAAAACTTCTGCGTCTAAGATTTAAATTGATTAAAATACAGAACCCCATATTCAGGACTATATTTTTCATATTTTCACCATGTCTATTAATCATTCCTTCCGGGTCGCAATCCTTTTTCTCAATCGTTTCAATTCTACATCATTAGATGAAGTTGTTATTAATATATTTGGATTAGACACTAACGACTTACCGACCATATTTGTTGATGTGTTAAAAACTTCTGCGTCTAAGATTTAAATTATTTAAAATACAGAACCCCATATTCAGGACTATATTTTTCATATTTTCACCATGTCTATTAATCATTCCTTCCGGGTCGCAATCCTTTTTCTCAATCGTTTCAATTCTACATCATTAGATGAAGTAGTTATTAATAAATTTGTATTATACACTAACGACTTACCGACCATATTTGTTGATATGTTAAAAACTTCTGCGTCTAAGATTTAAATTGATTAAAATACAGAACCCCATATTCAGGACTATATTTTTCATATTTTCACCATGTCTATTAATCATTCCTTCCGGGTCGCAATCCTTTTTCTCAATCGTTTCAATTCTACATCATTAGATGAAGTAGTTATTAATAAATTTGTATTATACACTAGCGACTTATCGACCATATTTGTTGATGTGTTAAAAACTTTTGCGTCTAAGATTTAAATTAATTAAAATACAGAACCCCATATTCAGGACTATATTTTTCATATTTTCACCATGTCTATTTATCATTCCTTCCGGGTCGCAATCCTTTTTCTCAATCGTTTCAATTCTACATCATTAGATGAAGTAGTTATTAATAAATTTGTATTTTACACTAACGACTTACCGACCATATTTGTTGATATGTTAAAAACTTCTGCGCCTAAGATTTAAATTGATTAAAATACAGAACCCCATATTCAGGACTATATTTTTCATAATTTCACCATGTCTATTAATCATTCCTTCCGGGTCGCAATCCTTTTTCTCAATCGTTTCAATTCTACATCATTAGATGAAGTAGTTATTAATAAATTTGTATTTTACACTAACGACTTACCGACCATATTTGTTGATATGTTAAAAACTTCTGCGTCTAAGATTTAAATTGATTAAAATACAGAAAACCATATTCAGGACTATATTTTTCATAATTTCACCATGTCTATTAATCATTCCTTCCGGGTTGCAATCCTTTTCTCAATCGTTTCAATTCTACATCATTAGATGAAGTTGTTATTAATAAATTTGCATTATACACTAACGACTTACCGACCATATTTGTTGATATGTTAAAAACTTCTGCGTCTAAGATTTAAATTGATTAAAATACAGAACCCCATATTCAGGACTATATTTTTCATAATTTCACCATGTCTATTAATCATTCCTTCCGGGTCGCAATCCTTTTTCTCAATCGTTTCAATTCTACATCATTAGATGAAGTAGTTATTAATAAATTTGTATTTTACACTAACGACTTACCGACCATATTTGTTGATATGTTAAAAACTTCTGCGTCTAAGATTTAAATTGATTAAAATACAGAAAACCATATTCAGGACTATATTTTTCATAATTTCACCATGTCTATTAATCATTCCTTCCGGGTCGCAATCCTTTTTCTCAATCGTTTCAATTCTACATCATTAGATGAAGTTGTTATTAATAAATTTGCATTATACACTAACGACTTACCGATCATATTTGTTGATATGTTAAAAACTTCTGCGTCTAAGATTTAAATTAATTAAAATACAGAACCCCATATTCAGGACTATATTTTTCATATTTTCACCATGTCTATTAATCATTCCTTCCGGGTCGCAATCCTTTTTCTCAATCGTTTCAATTCTACATCATTAGAGGAAGTAGTTATTAATAAATTTGTATTATACACTAACGACTTACCGACCATATTTGTTGATATGTTAAAAACTTCAGCGTCTAAGATTTAAATTAATTAAAATACAGAACCCCATATTCAGGACTATATTTTTCATAATTTCACCATGTCTATTAATCATTCCTTCCGGGTCGCAATCCTTTTTCTCAATCGTTTCAATTCTACATCATTAGATGAAGTAGTTGTTAATAAATTTGTATTATACACTAACGACTTACCGACCATATTTGTTGATATGTTAAAAACTTCTGCGTCTAAGATTTAAATTGATTAAAATACAGAACCCCATATTCAGGACTATATTTTTCATATTTTCACCATGTCTATTAATCATTCCTTCCGGGTCACAATCCATTTTCTCAATCGTTTCAATTCTACATCATTAGATGAAGTAGTTATAAATAAATTTGTATTATAAACTAACGACTTACCGACCATATTTGTTGATATGTTAAAAACTTCAGCGTCTAAGATTTAAATTAATTAAAATACAGAACCCCATATTCAGGACTATATTTTTCATATTTTCACCATGTCTATTAATCATTCCTTCCGGGTCACAATCCATTTTCTCAATCGTTTCAATTCTACATCATTAGATGAAGTAGTTATAAATAAATTTGTATTATAAACTAACGACTTACCGACCATATTTGTTGATATGTTAAAAACTTCAGCGTCTAAGATTTAAATTAATTAAAATACAGAACCCCATATTCAGGACTATATTTTTCATATTTTCACCATGTCTATTAATCATTCCTTCCGGGTCACAATCCATTTTCTCAATCGTTTCAATTCTACATCATTAGATGAAGTAGTTATAAATAAATTTGTATTATAAACTAACGACTTACCGACCATATTTGTTGATATGTTAAAAACTTCTGCGTCTAAGATTTAAATTGATTAAAATACAGAACCCCATATTCAGGACTATATTTTTCATATTTTCACCATGTCTATTAATCATTCCTTCCGGGTCGCAATCCTTTTTCTCAATCGTTTCAATTCTACATCATTAGATGAAGTAGTTATTAATAAATTTGTATTATACACTAACGACTTACCGACCATATTTGTTGATATGTTAAAAACTTCTGCGTCTAAGATTTAAATTGATTAAAATACAGAACCCCATATTCAGGACTATATTTTTCATATTTTCACCATGTCTATTAATCATTCCTTCCGGGTCGCAATCCTTTTTCTCAATCGTTTCAATTCTACATCATTAGATGAAGTTGTTATTAATATATTTGGATTAGACACTAACGACTTACCGACCATATTTGTTGATGTGTTAAAAACTTCTGCGTCTAAGATTTAAATTATTTAAAATACAGAACCCCATATTCAGGACTATATTTTTCATATTTTCACCATGTCTATTAATCATTCCTTCCGGGTCGCAATCCTTTTTCTCAATCGTTTCAATTCTACATCATTAGATGAAGTAGTTATTAATAAATTTGTATTATACACTAACGACTTACCGACCATATTTGTTGATATGTTAAAAACTTCTGCGTCTAAGATTTAAATTGATTAAAATACAGAACCCCATATTCAGGACTATATTTTTCATATTTTCACCATGTCTATTAGTCATTCCTTCCGGGTCGCAATCCTTTTTCTCAATCGTTTCAATTCTACATCATTAGATGAAGTAGTTATTAATAAATTTGTATTATACACTAGCGACTTATCGACCATATTTGTTGATGTGTTAAAAACTTCTGCGTCTAAGATTTAAATTGATTAAAATACAGAACCCCATATTCAGGACTATATTTTTCATATTTTCACCATGTCTATTAATCATTCCTTCCGGGTCGCAATCCTTTTTCTCAATCGTTTCAATTCTACATCATTAGATGAAGTAGTTATTAATAAATTTGTATTATACACTAACGACTTACCGACCATATTTGTTGATATGTTAAAAACTTCTGCGTCTAAGATTTAAATTGATTAAAATACAGAACCCCATATTCAGGACTATATTTTTCATATTTTCACCATGTCTATTAATCATTCCTTCCGGGTCGCAATCCTTTTTCTCAATCGTTTCAATTCTACATCATTAGATGAAGTTGTTATTAATATATTTGGATTAGACACTAACGACTTACCGACCATATTTGTTGATGTGTTAAAAACTTCTGCGTCTAAGATTTAAATTATTTAAAATACAGAACCCCATATTCAGGACTATATTTTTCATATTTTCACCATGTCTATTAATCATTCCTTCCGGGTCGCAATCCTTTTTCTCAATCGTTTCAATTCTACATCATTAGATGAAGTAGTTATTAATAAATTTGTATTATACACTAACGACTTACCGACCATATTTGTTGATATGTTAAAAACTTCTGCGTCTAAGATTTAAATTGATTAAAATACAGAACCCCATATTCAGGACTATATTTTTCATATTTTCACCATGTCTATTAATCATTCCTTCCGGGTCGCAATCCTTTTTCTCAATCGTTTCAATTCTACATCATTAGATGAAGTAGTTATTAATAAATTTGTATTATACACTAGCGACTTATCGACCATATTTGTTGATGTGTTAAAAACTTCTGCGTCTAAGATTTAAATTAATTAAAATACAGAACCCCATATTCAGGACTATATTTTTCATATTTTCACCATGTCTATTTATCATTCCTTCCGGGTCGCAATCCTTTTTCTCAATCGTTTCAATTCTACATCATTAGATGAAGTAGTTATTAATAAATTTGTATTTTACACTAACGACTTACCGACCATATTTGTTGATATGTTAAAAACTTCTGCGCCTAAGATTTAAATTGATTAAAATACAGAACCCCATATTCAGGACTATATTTTTCATAATTTCACCATGTCTATTAATCATTCCTTCCGGGTCGCAATCCTTTTTCTCAATCGTTTCAATTCTACATCATTAGATGAAGTAGTTATTAATAAATTTGTATTTTACACTAACGACTTACCGACCATATTTGTTGATATGTTAAAAACTTCTGCGTCTAAGATTTAAATTGATTAAAATACAGAAAACCATATTCAGGACTATATTTTTCATAATTTCACCATGTCTATTAATCATTCCTTCCGGGTTGCAATCCTTTTCTCAATCGTTTCAATTCTACATCATTAGATGAAGTTGTTATTAATAAATTTGCATTATACACTAACGACTTACCGACCATATTTGTTGATATGTTAAAAACTTCTGCGTCTAAGATTTAAATTGATTAAAATACAGAACCCCATATTCAGGACTATATTTTTCATAATTTCACCATGTCTATTAATCATTCCTTCCGGGTCGCAATCCTTTTTCTCAATCGTTTCAATTCTACATCATTAGATGAAG
This sequence comes from Dascillus cervinus, assembly GCA_949768715.1. NCBI lineage: Eukaryota > Metazoa > Arthropoda > Insecta > Coleoptera > Dascillidae > Dascillus > Dascillus cervinus. The sequence goes on along the minus strand of OX458321.1, from coordinate 13,899,818 downwards.
TAGTTATTAATAAATTTGTATTTTACACTAACGACTTACCGACCATATTTGTTGATATGTTAAAAACTTCTGCGTCTAAGATTTAAATTGATTAAAATACAGAAAACCATATTCAGGACTATATTTTTCATAATTGCACCATGTCTATTAATCATTCCTTCCGGGTCGCAATCCTTTTTCTCAATCGTTTCAATTCTACATCATTAGATGAAGTTGTTATTAATAAATTTGCATTATACACTAACGACTTACCGATCATATTTGTTGATATGTTAAAAACTTCTGCGTCTAAGATTTAAATTAATTAAAATACAGAACCCCATATTCAGGACTATATTTTTCATATTTTCACCATGTCTATTAATCATTCCTTCCGGGTCGCAATCCTTTTTCTCAATCGTTTCAATTCTACATCATTAGAGGAAGTAGTTATTAATAAATTTGTATTATACACTAACGACTTACCGACCATATTTGTTGATATGTTAAAAACTTCAGCGTCTAAGATTTAAATTAATTAAAATACAGAACCCCATATTCAGGACTATATTTTTCATAATTTCACCATGTCTATTAATCATTCCTTCCGGGTCGCAATCCTTTTTCTCAATCGTTTCAATTCTACATCATTAGATGAAGTAGTTGTTAATAAATTTGTATTATACACTAACGACTTACCGACCATATTTGTTGATATGTTAAAAACTTCTGCGTCTAAGATTTAAATTGATTAAAATACAGAACCCCATATTCAGGACTATATTTTTCATATTTTCACCATGTCTATTAATCATTCCTTCCGGGTCACAATCCATTTTCTCAATCGTTTCAATTCTACATCATTAGATGAAGTAGTTATAAATAAATTTGTATTATAAACTAACGACTTACCGACCATATTTGTTGATATGTTAAAAACTTCAGCGTCTAAGATTTAAATTAATTAAAATACAGAACCCCATATTCAGGACTATATTTTTCATATTTTCACCATGTCTATTAATCATTCCTTCCGGGTCACAATCCATTTTCTCAATCGTTTCAATTCTACATCATTAGATGAAGTAGTTATAAATAAATTTGTATTATAAACTAACGACTTACCGACCATATTTGTTGATATGTTAAAAACTTCAGCGTCTAAGATTTAAATTAATTAAAATACAGAACCCCATATTCAGGACTATATTTTTCATATTTTCACCATGTCTATTAATCATTCCTTCCGGGTCACAATCCATTTTCTCAATCGTTTCAATTCTACATCATTAGATGAAGTAGTTATAAATAAATTTGTATTATAAACTAACGACTTACCGACCATATTTGTTGATATGTTAAAAACTTCTGCGTCTAAGATTTAAATTGATTAAAATACAGAACCCCATATTCAGGACTATATTTTTCATATTTTCACCATGTCTATTAATCATTCCTTCCGGGTCGCAATCCTTTTTCTCAATCGTTTCAATTCTACATCATTAGATGAAGTAGTTATTAATAAATTTGTATTATACACTAACGACTTACCGACCATATTTGTTGATATGTTAAAAACTTCTGCGTCTAAGATTTAAATTGATTAAAATACAGAACCCCATATTCAGGACTATATTTTTCATATTTTCACCATGTCTATTAATCATTCCTTCCGGGTCGCAATCCTTTTTCTCAATCGTTTCAATTCTACATCATTAGATGAAGTTGTTATTAATATATTTGGATTAGACACTAACGACTTACCGACCATATTTGTTGATGTGTTAAAAACTTCTGCGTCTAAGATTTAAATTATTTAAAATACAGAACCCCATATTCAGGACTATATTTTTCATATTTTCACCATGTCTATTAATCATTCCTTCCGGGTCGCAATCCTTTTTCTCAATCGTTTCAATTCTACATCATTAGATGAAGTAGTTATTAATAAATTTGTATTATACACTAACGACTTACCGACCATATTTGTTGATATGTTAAAAACTTCTGCGTCTAAGATTTAAATTGATTAAAATACAGAACCCCATATTCAGGACTATATTTTTCATATTTTCACCATGTCTATTAATCATTCCTTCCGGGTCGCAATCCTTTTTCTCAATCGTTTCAATTCTACATCATTAGATGAAGTAGTTATTAATAAATTTGTATTATACACTAGCGACTTATCGACCATATTTGTTGATGTGTTAAAAACTTCTGCGTCTAAGATTTAAATTAATTAAAATACAGAACCCCATATTCAGGACTATATTTTTCATATTTTCACCATGTCTATTTATCATTCCTTCCGGGTCGCAATCCTTTTTCTCAATCGTTTCAATTCTACATCATTAGATGAAGTAGTTATTAATAAATTTGTATTTTACACTAACGACTTACCGACCATATTTGTTGATATGTTAAAAACTTCTGCGCCTAAGATTTAAATTGATTAAAATACAGAACCCCATATTCAGGACTATATTTTTCATAATTTCACCATGTCTATTAATCATTCCTTCCGGGTCGCAATCCTTTTTCTCAATCGTTTCAATTCTACATCATTAGATGAAGTAGTTATTAATAAATTTGTATTTTACACTAACGACTTACCGACCATATTTGTTGATATGTTAAAAACTTCTGCGTCTAAGATTTAAATTGATTAAAATACAGAAAACCATATTCAGGACTATATTTTTCATAACTTCACCATGTCTATTAATCATTCCTTCCGGGTCGCAACCCTTTTCTCAATCGTTTCAATTCTACATCATTAGATGAAGTTGTTATTAATAAATTTGCATTATACACTAACGACTTACCGACCATATTTGTTGATATGTTAAAAACTTCTGCGTCTAAGATTTAAATTGATTAAAATACAGAACCCCATATTCAGGACTATATTTTTCATAATTTCACCATGTCTATTAATCATTCCTTCCGGGTCGCAATCCTTTTTCTCAATCGTTTCAATTCTACATCATTAGATGAAGTAGTTATTAATAAATTTGTATTTTACACTAACGACTTACCGACCATATTTGTTGATATGTTAAAAACTTCTGCGTCTAAGATTTAAATTGATTAAAATACAGAAAACCATATTCAGGACTATATTTTTCATAATTTCACCATGTCTATTAATCATTCCTTCCGGGTCGCAATCCTTTTTCTCAATCGTTTCAATTCTACATCATTAGATGAAGTTGTTATTAATAAATTTGCATTATACACTAACGACTTACCGATCATATTTGTTGATATGTTAAAAACTTCTGCGTCTAAGATTTAAATTAATTAAAATACAGAACCCCATATTCAGGACTATATTTTTCATATTTTCAGCATGTCTATTAATCATTCCTTCCGGGTCGCAATCCTTTTTCTCAATCGTTTCAATTCTACATCATTAGAGGAAGTAGTTATTAATAAATTTGTATTATACACTAACGACTTACCGACCATATTTGTTGATATGTTAAAAACTTCAGCGTCTAAGATTTAAATTAATTAAAATACAGAACCCCATATTCAGGACTATATTTTTCATAATTTCACCATGTCTATTAATCATTCCTTCCGGGTCGCAATCCTTTTTCTCAATCGTTTCAATTCTACATCATTAGATGAAGTAGTTGTTAATAAATTTGTATTATACACTAACGACTTACCGACCATATTTGTTGATATGTTAAAAACTTCAGCGTCTAAGATTTAAATTGATTAAAATACAGAACCCCATATTCAGGACTATATTTTTCATATTTTCACCATGTCTATTAATCATTCCTTCCGGGTCGCAATCCTTTTTCTCAATCGTTTCAATTCTACATCATTAGATGAAGTAGTTATTAATAAATTTGTATTTTACACTAACGACTTACCGACCATATTTGTTGATATGTTAAAAACTTCTGCGTCTAAGATTTAAATTGATTAAAATACAGAAAACCATATTCAGGACTATATTTTTCATAATTTCACCATGTCTATTAATCATTCCTTCCGGGTCGCAATCCTTTTTCTCAATCGTTTCAATTCTACATCATTAGATGAAGTTGTTATTAATAAATTTGCATTATACACTAACGACTTACCGATCATATTTGTTGATATGTTAAAAACTTCTGCGTCTAAGATTTAAATTAATTAAAATACAGAACCCCATATTCAGGACTATATTTTTCATATTTTCACCATGTCTATTAATCATTCCTTCCGGGTCGCAATCCTTTTTCTCAATCGTTTCAATTCTACATCATTAGAGGAAGTAGTTATTAATAAATTTGTATTATACACTAACGACTTACCGACCATATTTGTTGATATGTTAAAAACTTCAGCGTCTAAGATTTAAATTAATTAAAATACAGAACCCCATATTCAGGACTATATTTTTCATTTTTTGTACCATATCTATTAATCATTCCTTCCGGGTCGCAATCCTTTTTCTCAATCGTTTCAATTCTACATCATTAGATGAAGTAGTTGTTAATAAATTTGTATTATACACTAACGACTTACCGACCATATTTGTTGATATGTTAAAAACTTCTGCGTCTAAGATTTAAATTGATTAAAATACAGAACCCCATATTCAGGACTATATTTTTCATATTTTCACCATGTCTATTAATCATTCCTTCCGGGTCACAATCCATTTTCTCAATCGTTTCAATTCTACATCATTAGATGAAGTAGTTATAAATAAATTTGTATTATAAACTAACGACTTACCGACCATATTTGTTGATATGTTAAAAACTTCAGCGTCTAAGATTTAAATTAATTAAAATACAGAATCCCATATTCAGGACTATATTTTTCATATTTTCACCATGTCTATTAATCATTCCTTCCGGGTCACAATCCATTTTCTCAATCGTTTCAATTCTACATCATTAGATGAAGTAGTTATAAATAAATTTGTATTATAAACTAACGACTTACCGACCATATTTGTTGATATGTTAAAAACTTCAGCGTCTAAGATTTAAATTAATTAAAATACAGAACCCCATATTCAGGACTATATTTTTCATATTTTCACCATGTCTATTAATCATTCCTTCCGGGTCACAATCCATTTTCTCAATCGTTTCAATTCTACATCATTAGATGAAGTAGTTATAAATAAATTTGTATTATAAACTAACGACTTACCGACCATATTTGTTGATATGTTAAAAACTTCAGCGTCTAAGATTTAAATTAATTAAAATACAGAACCCCATATTCAGGACTATATTTTTCATATTTTCACCATGTCTATTAATCATTCCTTCCGGGTCACAATCCATTTTCTCAATCGTTTCAATTCTACATCATTAGATGAAGTAGTTATAAATAAATTTGTATTATAAACTAACGACTTACCGACCATATTTGTTGATATGTTAAAAACTTCAGCGTCTAAGATTTAAATTAATTAAAATACAGAACCCCATATTCAGGACTATATTTTTCATATTTTCACCATGTCTATTAATCATTCCTTCCGGGTCACAATCCATTTTCTCAATCGTTTCAATTCTACATCATTAGATGAAGTAGTTATAAATAAATTTGTATTATAAACTAACGACTTACCGACCATATTTGTTGATATGTTAAAAACTTCAGCGTCTAAGATTTAAATTAATTAAAATACAGAACCCCATATTCAGGACTATATTTTTCATATTTTCACCATGTCTATTAATCATTCCTTCCGGGTCACAATCCATTTTCTCAATCGTTTCAATTCTACATCATTAGATGAAGTAGTTATAAATAAATTTGTATTATAAACTAACGACTTACCGACCATATTTGTTGATATGTTAAAAACTTCAGCGTCTAAGATTTAAATTAATTAAAATACAGAACCCCATATTCAGGACTATATTTTTCATATTTTCACCATGTCTATTAATCATTCCTTCCGGGTCACAATCCATTTTCTCAATCGTTTCAATTCTACATCATTAGATGAAGTAGTTATAAATAAATTTGTATTATAAACTAACGACTTACCGACCATATTTGTTGATATGTTAAAAACTTCAGCGTCTAAGATTTAAATTAATTAAAATACAGAACCCCATATTCAGGACTATATTTTTCATTTTTTTACCATATCTATTAATCATTCCTTCCGGGTCGCAATCCTTTTTCTCAATCGTTTCAATTCTACATCATTAGATGAAGTAGTTATTAATAAATTTGTATTATAAACTAACGACTTACCGACCATATTTGTTGATATGTTAAAAACTTCTGCGTCTAAGATTTAAATTGATTAAAATACAGAACCCCATATTCAGGACTATATTTTTCATATTTTCACCATGTCTATTAATCATTCCTTCCGGGTCACAATCCATTTTCTCAATCGTTTCAATTCTACATCATTAGATGAAGTAGTTATAAATAAATTTGTATTATAAACTAACGACTTACCGACCATATTTGTTGATATGTTAAAAACTTCAGCGTCTAAGATTTAAATTAATTAAAATACAGAATCCCATATTCAGGACTATATTTTTCATATTTTCACCATGTCTATTAATCATTCCTTCCGGGTCACAATCCATTTTCTCAATCGTTTCAATTCTACATCATTAGATGAAGTAGTTATAAATAAATTTGTATTATAAACTAACGACTTACCGACCATATTTGTTGATATGTTAAAAACTTCAGCGTCTAAGATTTAAATTAATTAAAATACAGAACCCCATATTCAGGACTATATTTTTCATATTTTCACCATGTCTATTAATCATTCCTTCCGGGTCACAATCCATTTTCTCAATCGTTTCAATTCTACATCATTAGATGAAGTAGTTATAAATAAATTTGTATTATAAACTAACGACTTACCGACCATATTTGTTGATATGTTAAAAACTTCAGCGTCTAAGATTTAAATTAATTAAAATACAGAACCCCATATTCAGGACTATATTTTTCATATTTTCACCATGTCTATTAATCATTCCTTCCGGGTCACAATCCATTTTCTCAATCGTTTCAATTCTACATCATTAGATGAAGTAGTTATAAATAAATTTGTATTATAAACTAACGACTTACCGACCATATTTGTTGATATGTTAAAAACTTCAGCGTCTAAGATTTAAATTAATTAAAATACAGAACCCCATATTCAGGACTATATTTTTCATATTTTCACCATGTCTATTAATCATTCCTTCCGGGTCACAATCCATTTTCTCAATCGTTTCAATTCTACATCATTAGATGAAGTAGTTATAAATAAATTTGTATTATAAACTAACGACTTACCGACCATATTTGTTGATATGTTAAAAACTTCAGCGTCTAAGATTTAAATTAATTAAAATACAGAACCCCATATTCAGGACTATATTTTTCATATTTTCACCATGTCTATTAATCATTCCTTCCGGGTCACAATCCATTTTCTCAATCGTTTCAATTCTACATCATTAGATGAAGTAGTTATAAATAAATTTGTATTATAAACTAACGACTTACCGACCATATTTGTTGATATGTTAAAAACTTCAGCGTCTAAGATTTAAATTAATTAAAATACAGAACCCCATATTCAGGACTATATTTTTCATATTTTCACCATGTCTATTAATCATTCCTTCCGGGTCACAATCCATTTTCTCAATCGTTTCAATTCTACATCATTAGATGAAGTAGTTATAAATAAATTTGTATTATAAACTAACGACTTACCGACCATATTTGTTGATATGTTAAAAACTTCAGCGTCTAAGATTTAAATTAATTAAAATACAGAACCCCATATTCAGGACTATATTTTTCATATTTTCACCATGTCTATTAATCATTCCTTCCGGGTCACAATCCATTTTCTCAATCGTTTCAATTCTACATCATTAGATGAAGTAGTTATAAATAAATTTGTATTATAAACTAACGACTTACCGACCATATTTGTTGATATGTTAAAAACTTCAGCGTCTAAGATTTAAATTAATTAAAATACAGAACCCCATATTCAGGACTATATTTTTCATTTTTTTACCATATCTATTAATCATTCCTTCCGGGTCGCAATCCTTTTTCTCAATCGTTTCAATTCTACATCATTAGATGAAGTAGTTATTAATAAATTTGTATTATAAACTAACGACTTACCGACCATATTTGTTGATATGTTAAAAACTTCAGCGTCTAAGATTTAAATTAATTAAAATACAGAACCCCATATTCAGGACTATATTTTTCATTTTTTGTACCATATCTATTAATCATTCCTTCCGGGTCACAATCCATTTTCTCAATCGTTTCAATTCTACATCATTAGATGAAGTAGTTATAAATAAATTTGTATTATAAACTAACGACTTACCGACCATATTTGTTGATATGTTAAAAACTTCAGCGTCTAAGATTTAAATTAATTAAAATACAGAACCCCATATTCAGGACTATATTTTTCATTTTTTGTACCATATCTATTAATCATTCCTTCCGGGTCACAATCCTTTTTCTCAATCGTTTCAATTCTACATCATTAGATGAAGTAGTTATTAATAAATTTGTATTATAAACTAACGACTTACCGACCATATTTGTTGATATGTTAAAAACTTCAGCGTCTAAGATTTAAATTAATTAAAATACAGAACCCCATATTCAGGACTATATTTTTCATTTTTTGTACCATATCTATTAATCATTCCTTCCGGGTCACAATCCATTTTCTCAATCGTTTCAATTCTACATCATTAGATGAAGTAGTTATAAATAAATTTGTATTATAAACTAACGACTTACCGACCATATTTGTTGATATGTTAAAAACTTCAGCGTCTAAGATTTAAATTAATTAAAATACAGAACCCCATATTCAGGACTATATTTTTCATTTTTTGTACCATATCTATTAATCATTCCTTCCGGGTCACAATCCATTTTCTCAATCGTTTCAATTCTACATCATTAGATGAAGTAGTTATTAATAAATTTGTATTATAAACTAACGACTTACCGACCATATTTGTTGATATGTTAAAAACTTCAGCGTCTAAGATTTAAATTAATTAAAATACAGAACCCCATATTCAGGACTATATTTTTCATATTTTCACCATGTCTATTAATCATTCCTTCCGGGTCACAATCCATTTTCTCAATCGTTTCAATTCTACATCATTAGATGAAGTAGTTATAAATAAATTTGTATTATAAACTAACGACTTACCGACCATATTTGTTGATATGTTAAAAACTTCAGCGTCTAAGATTTAAATTAATTAAAATACAGAACCCCATATTCAGGACTATATTTTTCATATTTTCACCATGTCTATTAATCATTCCTTCCGGGTCACAATCCATTTTCTCAATCGTTTCAATTCTACATCATTAGATGAAGTAGTTATTAATAAATTTGTATTTTACACTAACGACTTACCGACCATATTTGTTGATATGTTAAAAACTTCAGCGTCTAAGATTTAAATTGATTAAAATACAGAACCCCATATTCAGGACTATATTTTTCATATTTTCACCATGTCTATTAATCATTCCTTCCGGGTCGCAATCCTTTTTCTCAATCGTTTCAATTCTACATCATTAGAGGAAGTAGTTATTAATAAATTTGCATTATACACTAACGACTTACCGATCATATTTGTTGATATGTTAAAAACTTCAGCGTCTAAGATTTAAATTAATTAAAATACAGAACCCCATATTCAGGACTATATTTTTCATAATTTCACCATGTCTATTAATCATTCCTTCCGGGTCGCAATCCTTTTTCTCAATCGTTTCAATTCTACATCATTAGATGAAGTAGTTATTAATAAATTTGTATTTTACACTAACGACTTACCGACCATATTTGTTGATATGTTAAAAACTTCTGCGTCTAAGATTTAAATTGATTAAAATACAGAAAACCATATTCAGGACTATATTTTTCATAATTTCACCATGTCTATTAATCATTCCTTCCGGGTCGCAATCCTTTTTCTCAATCGTTTCAATTCTACATCATTAGATGAAGTTGTTATTAATAAATTTGCATTATACACTAACGACTTACCGATCATATTTGTTGATATGTTAAAAACTTCTGCGTCTAAGATTTAAATTAATTAAAATACAGAACCCCATATTCAGGACTATATTTTTCATATTTTCACCATGTCTATTAATCATTCCTTCCGGGTCGCAATCCTTTTTCTCAATCGTTTCAATTCTACATCATTAGAGGAAGTAGTTATTAATAAATTTGTATTATACACTAACGACTTACCGACCATATTTGTTGATATGTTAAAAACTTCAGCGTCTAAGATTTAAATTAATTAAAATACAGAACCCCATATTCAGGACTATATTTTTCATAATTTCACCATGTCTATTAATCATTCCTTCCGGGTCGCAATCCTTTTTCTCAATCGTTTCAATTCTACATCATTAGATGAAGTAGTTGTTAATAAATTTGTATTATACACTAACGACTTACCGACCATATTTGTTGATATGTTAAAAACTTCTGCGTCTAAGATTTAAATTGATTAAAATACAGAACCCCATATTCAGGACTATATTTTTCATATTTTCACCATGTCTATTAATCATTCCTTCCGGGTCACAATCCATTTTCTCAATCGTTTCAATTCTACATCATTAGATGAAGTAGTTATAAATAAATTTGTATTATAAACTAACGACTTACCGACCATATTTGTTGATATGTTAAAAACTTCAGCGTCTAAGATTTAAATTAATTAAAATACAGAATCCCATATTCAGGACTATATTTTTCATATTTTCACCATGTCTATTAATCATTCCTTCCGGGTCACAATCCATTTTCTCAATCGTTTCAATTCTACATCATTAGATGAAGTAGTTATAAATAAATTTGTATTATAAACTAACGACTTACCGACCATATTTGTTGATATGTTAAAAACTTCAGCGTCTAAGATTTAAATTAATTAAAATACAGAACCCCATATTCAGGACTATATTTTTCATATTTTCACCATGTCTATTAATCATTCCTTCCGGGTCACAATCCATTTTCTCAATCGTTTCAATTCTACATCATTAGATGAAGTAGTTATAAATAAATTTGTATTATAAACTAACGACTTACCGACCATATTTGTTGATATGTTAAAAACTTCAGCGTCTAAGATTTAAATTAATTAAAATACAGAACCCCATATTCAGGACTATATTTTTCATATTTTCACCATGTCTATTAATCATTCCTTCCGGGTCACAATCCATTTTCTCAATCGTTTCAATTCTACATCATTAGATGAAGTAGTTATAAATAAATTTGTATTATAAACTAACGACTTACCGACCATATTTGTTGATATGTTAAAAACTTCAGCGTCTAAGATTTAAATTAATTAAAATACAGAACCCCATATTCAGGACTATATTTTTCATTTTTTGTACCATATCTATTAATCATTCCTTCCGGGTCACAATCCATTTTCTCAATCGTTTCAATTCTACATCATTAGATGAAGTAGTTATAAATAAATTTGTATTATAAACTAACGACTTACCGACCATATTTGTTGATATGTTAAAAACTTCAGCGTCTAAGATTTAAATTAATTAAAATACAGAACCCCATATTCAGGACTATATTTTTCATTTTTTGTACCATATCTATTAATCATTCCTTCCGGGTCACAATCCTTTTTCTCAATCGTTTCAATTCTACATCATTAGATGAAGTAGTTATTAATAAATTTGTATTATAAACTAACGACTTACCGACCATATTTGTTGATATGTTAAAAACTTCAGCGTCTAAGATTTAAATTAATTAAAATACAGAACCCCATATTCAGGACTATATTTTTCATTTTTTGTACCATATCTATTAATCATTCCTTCCGGGTCACAATCCTTTTTCTCAATCGTTTCAATTCTACATCATTAGATGAAGTAGTTATTAATAAATTTGTATTATAAACTAACGACTTACCGACCATATTTGTTGATATGTTAAAAACTTCAGCGTCTAAGATTTAAATTAATTAAAATACAGAACCCCATATTCAGGACTATATTTTTCATTTTTTGTACCATATCTATTAATCATTCCTTCCGGGTCACAATCCATTTTCTCAATCGTATCAATTCTACATCATTAGATGAAGTAGTTATTAATAAATTTGTATTATACACTAACGACTTACCGACCATATTTGTTGATATGTTAAAAACTTCTGCGTCTAAGATTTAAATTGATTAAAATACAGAACCCCATATTCAGGACTATATTTTTCATAATTTCACCATGTCTATTAATCATTCCTTCCGGGTCGCAATCCTTTTTCTCAATCGTTTCAATTCTACATCATTAGATGAAGTAGTTATTAATAAATTTGTATTTTACACTAACGACTTACCGACCATATTTGTTGATATGTTAAAAACTTCTGCGTCTAAGATTTAAATTGATTAAAATACAGAAAACCATATTCAGGACTATATTTTTCATAATTTCACCATGTCTATTAATCATTCCTTCCGGGTCGCAATCCTTTTTCTCAATCGTTTCAATTCTACATCATTAGATGAAGTTGTTATTAATAAATTTGCATTATACACTAACGACTTACCGATCATATTTGTTGATATGTTAAAAACTTCAGCGTCTAAGATTTAAATTAATTAAAATACAGAACCCCATATTCAGGACTATATTTTTCATATTTTCACCATGTCTATTAATCATTCCTTCCGGGTCGCAATCCTTTTTCTCAATCGTTTCAATTCTACATCATTAGAGGAAGTAGTTATTAATAAATTTGTATTATACACTAACGACTTACCGATCATATTTGTTGATATGTTAAAAACTTCTGCGTCTAAGATTTAAATTAATTAAAATACAGAACCCCATATTCAGGACTATATTTTTCATATTTTCACCATGTCTATTAATCATTCCTTCCGGGTCACAATCCATTTTCTCAATCGTTTCAATTCTACATCATTAGATGAAGTAGTTATAAATAAATTTGTATTATAAACTAACGACTTACCGACCATATTTGTTGATATGTTAAAAACTTCAGCGTCTAAGATTTAAATTAATTAAAATACAGAACCCCATATTCAGGACTATATTTTTCATATTTTCACCATGTCTATTAATCATTCCTTCCGGGTCACAATCCATTTTCTCAATCGTTTCAATTCTACATCATTAGATGAAGTAGTTATAAATAAATTTGTATTATAAACTAACGACTTACCGACCATATTTGTTGATATGTTAAAAACTTCAGCGTCTAAGATTTAAATTAATTAAAATACAGAACCCCATATTCAGGACTATATTTTTCATATTTTCACCATGTCTATTAATCATTCCTTCCGGGTCACAATCCATTTTCTCAATCGTTTCAATTCTACATCATTAGATGAAGTAGTTATAAATAAATTTGTATTATAAACTAACGACTTACCGACCATATTTGTTGATATGTTAAAAACTTCAGCGTCTAAGATTTAAATTAATTAAAATACAGAACCCCATATTCAGGACTATATTTTTCATATTTTCACCATGTCTATTAATCATTCCTTCCGGGTCACAATCCATTTTCTCAATCGTTTCAATTCTACATCATTAGATGAAGTAGTTATAAATAAATTTGTATTATAAACTAACGACTTACCGACCATATTTGTTGATATGTTAAAAACTTCAGCGTCTAAGATTTAAATTAATTAAAATACAGAACCCCATATTCAGGACTATATTTTTCATATTTTCACCATGTCTATTAATCATTCCTTCCGGGTCACAATCCATTTTCTCAATCGTTTCAATTCTACATCATTAGATGAAGTAGTTATAAATAAATTTGTATTATAAACTAACGACTTACCGACCATATTTGTTGATATGTTAAAAACTTCAGCGTCTAAGATTTAAATTAATTAAAATACAGAACCCCATATTCAGGACTATATTTTTCATATTTTCACCATGTCTATTAATCATTCCTTCCGGGTCACAATCCATTTTCTCAATCGTTTCAATTCTACATCATTAGATGAAGTAGTTATAAATAAATTTGTATTATAAACTAACGACTTACCGACCATATTTGTTGATATGTTAAAAACTTCAGCGTCTAAGATTTAAATTAATTAAAATACAGAACCCCATATTCAGGACTATATTTTTCATATTTTCACCATGTCTATTAATCATTCCTTCCGGGTCACAATCCATTTTCTCAATCGTTTCAATTCTACATCATTAGATGAAGTAGTTATAAATAAATTTGTATTATAAACTAACGACTTACCGACCATATTTGTTGATATGTTAAAAACTTCAGCGTCTAAGATTTAAATTAATTAAAATACAGAACCCCATATTCAGGACTATATTTTTCATTTTTTTACCATATCTATTAATCATTCCTTCCGGGTCGCAATCCTTTTTCTCAATCGTTTCAATTCTACATCATTAGATGAAGTAGTTATTAATAAATTTGTATTATAAACTAACGACTTACCGACCATATTTGTTGATATGTTAAAAACTTCAGCGTCTAAGATTTAAATTAATTAAAATACAGAACCCCATATTCAGGACTATATTTTTCATTTTTTGTACCATATCTATTAATCATTCCTTCCGGGTCACAATCCATTTTCTCAATCGTTTCAATTCTACATCATTAGATGAAGTAGTTATAAATAAATTTGTATTATAAACTAACGACTTACCGACCATATTTGTTGATATGTTAAAAACTTCAGCGTCTAAGATTTAAATTAATTAAAATACAGAACCCCATATTCAGGACTATATTTTTCATTTTTTGTACCATATCTATTAATCATTCCTTCCGGGTCACAATCCTTTTTCTCAATCGTTTCAATTCTACATCATTAGATGAAGTAGTTATTAATAAATTTGTATTATAAACTAACGACTTACCGACCATATTTGTTGATATGTTAAAAACTTCAGCGTCTAAGATTTAAATTAATTAAAATACAGAACCCCATATTCAGGACTATATTTTTCATTTTTTGTACCATATCTATTAATCATTCCTTCCGGGTCACAATCCTTTTTCTCAATCGTTTCAATTCTACATCATTAGATGAAGTAGTTATTAATAAATTTGTATTATAAACTAACGACTTACCGACCATATTTGTTGATATGTTAAAAACTTCAGCGTCTAAGATTTAAATTAATTAAAATACAGAACCCCATATTCAGGACTATATTTTTCATTTTTTGTACCATATCTATTAATCATTCCTTCCGGGTCACAATCCATTTTCTCAATCGTATCAATTCTACATCATTAGATGAAGTAGTTATTAATAAATTTGTATTATACACTAACGACTTACCGACCATATTTGTTGATATGTTAAAAACTTCTGCGTCTAAGATTTAAATTGATTAAAATACAGAACCCCATATTCAGGACTATATTTTTCATAATTTCACCATGTCTATTAATCATTCCTTCCGGGTCGCAATCCTTTTTCTCAATCGTTTCAATTCTACATCATTAGATGAAGTAGTTATTAATAAATTTGTATTTTACACTAACGACTTACCGACCATATTTGTTGATATGTTAAAAACTTCTGCGTCTAAGATTTAAATTGATTAAAATACAGAAAACCATATTCAGGACTATATTTTTCATAATTTCACCATGTCTATTAATCATTCCTTCCGGGTCGCAATCCTTTTTCTCAATCGTTTCAATTCTACATCATTAGATGAAGTTGTTATTAATAAATTTGCATTATACACTAACGACTTACCGATCATATTTGTTGATATGTTAAAAACTTCTGCGTCTAAGATTTAAATTAATTAAAATACAGAACCCCATATTCAGGACTATATTTTTCATATTTTCACCATGTCTATTAATCATTCCTTCCGGGTCACAATCCATTTTCTCAATCGTTTCAATTCTACATCATTAGATGAAGTAGTTATTAATAAATTTGTATTTTACACTAACGACTTACCGACCATATTTGTTGATATGTTAAAAACTTCTGCGTCTAAGATTTAAATTGATTAAAATACAGAAAACCATATTCAGGACTATATTTTTCATAATTTCACCATGTCTATTAATCATTCCTTCCGGGTCGCAATCCTTTTTCTCAATCGTTTCAATTCTACATCATTAGATGAAGTAGTTATTAATAAATTTGTATTATACACTAACGACTTACCGATCATATTTGTTGATATGTTAAAAACTTCTGCGTCTAAGATTTAAATTAATTAAAATACAGAACCCCATATTCAGGACTATATTTTTCATATTTTCACCATGTCTATTAATCATTCCTTCCGGGTCACAATCCATTTTCTCAATCGTTTCAATTCTACATCATTAGATGAAGTAGTTATTAATAAATTTGTATTTTACACTAACGACTTACCGACCATATTTGTTGATATGTTAAAAACTTCTGCGTCTAAGATTTAAATTGATTAAAATACAGAAAACCATATTCAGGACTATATTTTTCATAATTTCACCATGTCTATTAATCATTCCTTCCGGGTCGCAATCCTTTTTCTCAATCGTTTCAATTCTACATCATTAGATGAAGTTGTTATTAATAAATTTGCATTATACACTAACGACTTACCGATCATATTTGTTGATATGTTAAAAACTTCTGCGTCTAAGATTTAAATTAATTAAAATACAGAACCCCATATTCAGGACTATATTTTTCATATTTTCACCATGTCTATTAATCATTCCTTCCGGGTCACAATCCATTTTCTCAATCGTTTCAATTCTACATCATTAGATGAAGTAGTTATAAATAAATTTGTATTATAAACTAACGACTTACCGACCATATTTGTTGATATGTTAAAAACTTCAGCGTCTAAGATTTAAATTAATTAAAATACAGAACCCCATATTCAGGACTATATTTTTCATTTTTTTACCATATCTATTAATCATTCCTTCCGGGTCGCAATCCTTTTTCTCAATCGTTTCAATTCTACATCATTAGATGAAGTAGTTATTAATAAATTTGTATTATAAACTAACGACTTACCGACCATATTTGTTGATATGTTAAAAACTTCAGCGTCTAAGATTTAAATTAATTAAAATACAGAACCCCATATTCAGGACTATATTTTTCATTTTTTGTACCATATCTATTAATCATTCCTTCCGGGTCACAATCCATTTTCTCAATCGTTTCAATTCTACATCATTAGATGAAGTAGTTATAAATAAATTTGTATTATAAACTAACGACTTACCGACCATATTTGTTGATATGTTAAAAACTTCAGCGTCTAAGATTTAAATTAATTAAAATACAGAACCCCATATTCAGGACTATATTTTTCATTTTTTGTACCATATCTATTAATCATTCCTTCCGGGTCACAATCCTTTTTCTCAATCGTTTCAATTCTACATCATTAGATGAAGTAGTTATTAATAAATTTGTATTATAAACTAACGACTTACCGACCATATTTGTTGATATGTTAAAAACTTCAGCGTCTAAGATTTAAATTAATTAAAATACAGAACCCCATATTCAGGACTATATTTTTCATTTTTTGTACCATATCTATTAATCATTCCTTCCGGGTCACAATCCTTTTTCTCAATCGTTTCAATTCTACATCATTAGATGAAGTAGTTATTAATAAATTTGTATTATAAACTAACGACTTACCGACCATATTTGTTGATATGTTAAAAACTTCAGCGTCTAAGATTTAAATTAATTAAAATACAGAACCCCATATTCAGGACTATATTTTTCATAATTTCACCATGTCTATTAATCATTCCTTCCGGGTCGCAATCCTTTTTCTCAATCGTTTCAATTCTACATCATTAGATGAAGTAGTTGTTAATAAATTTGTATTATACACTAACGACTTACCGACCATATTTGTTGATATGTTAAAAACTTCTGCGTCTAAGATTTAAATTGATTAAAATACAGAACCCCATATTCAGGACTATATTTTTCATATTTTCACCATGTCTATTAATCATTCCTTCCGGGTCACAATCCATTTTCTCAATCGTTTCAATTCTACATCATTAGATGAAGTAGTTATAAATAAATTTGTATTATAAACTAACGACTTACCGACCATATTTGTTGATATGTTAAAAACTTCAGCGTCTAAGATTTAAATTAATTAAAATACAGAACCCCATATTCAGGACTATATTTTTCATATTTTCACCATGTCTATTAATCATTCCTTCCGGGTCACAATCCATTTTCTCAATCGTTTCAATTCTACATCATTAGATGAAGTAGTTATAAATAAATTTGCATTATACACTAACGACTTACCGATCATATTTGTTGATATGTTAAAAACTTCTGCGTCTAAGATTTAAATTAATTAAAATACAGAACCCCATATTCAGGACTATATTTTTCATATTTTCACCATGTCTATTAATCATTCCTTCCGGGTCGCAATCCTTTTTCTCAATCGTTTCAATTCTACATCATTAGAGGAAGTAGTTATTAATAAATTTGTATTATACACTAACGACTTACCGACCATATTTGTTGATATGTTAAAAACTTCAGCGTCTAAGATTTAAATTAATTAAAATACAGAACCCCATATTCAGGACTATATTTTTCATAATTTCACCATGTCTATTAATCATTCCTTCCGGGTCGCAATCCTTTTTCTCAATCGTTTCAATTCTACATCATTAGATGAAGTAGTTGTTAATAAATTTGTATTATACACTAACGACTTACCGACCATATTTGTTGATATGTTAAAAACTTCTGCGTCTAAGATTTAAATTGATTAAAATACAGAACCCCATATTCAGGACTATATTTTTCATATTTTCACCATGTCTATTAATCATTCCTTCCGGGTCACAATCCATTTTCTCAATCGTTTCAATTCTACATCATTAGATGAAGTAGTTATAAATAAATTTGTATTATAAACTAACGACTTACCGACCATATTTGTTGATATGTTAAAAACTTCAGCGTCTAAGATTTAAATTAATTAAAATACAGAACCCCATATTCAGGACTATATTTTTCATATTTTCACCATGTCTATTAATCATTCCTTCCGGGTCACAATCCATTTTCTCAATCGTTTCAATTCTACATCATTAGATGAAGTAGTTATAAATAAATTTGTATTATAAACTAACGACTTACCGACCATATTTGTTGATATGTTAAAAACTTCAGCGTCTAAGATTTAAATTAATTAAAATACAGAACCCCATATTCAGGACTATATTTTTCATATTTTCACCATGTCTATTAATCATTCCTTCCGGGTCACAATCCATTTTCTCAATCGTTTCAATTCTACATCATTAGATGAAGTAGTTATAAATAAATTTGTATTATAAACTAACGACTTACCGACCATATTTGTTGATATGTTAAAAACTTCAGCGTCTAAGATTTAAATTAATTAAAATACAGAACCCCATATTCAGGACTATATTTTTCATTTTTTTACCATATCTATTAATCATTCCTTCCGGGTCGCAATCCTTTTTCTCAATCGTTTCAATTCTACATCATTAGATGAAGTAGTTATTAATAAATTTGTATTATAAACTAACGACTTACCGACCATATTTGTTGATATGTTAAAAACTTCAGCGTCTAAGATTTAAATTAATTAAAATACAGAACCCCATATTCAGGACTATATTTTTCATTTTTTGTACCATATCTATTAATCATTCCTTCCGGGTCACAATCCATTTTCTCAATCGTTTCAATTCTACATCATTAGATGAAGTAGTTATAAATAAATTTGTATTATAAACTAACGACTTACCGACCATATTTGTTGATATGTTAAAAACTTCAGCGTCTAAGATTTAAATTAATTAAAATACAGAACCCCATATTCAGGACTATATTTTTCATTTTTTGTACCATATCTATTAATCATTCCTTCCGGGTCACAATCCTTTTTCTCAATCGTTTCAATTCTACATCATTAGATGAAGTAGTTATTAATAAATTTGTATTATAAACTAACGACTTACCGACCATATTTGTTGATATGTTAAAAACTTCAGCGTCTAAGATTTAAATTAATTAAAATACAGAACCCCATATTCAGGACTATATTTTTCATTTTTTGTACCATATCTATTAATCATTCCTTCCGGGTCACAATCCTTTTTCTCAATCGTTTCAATTCTACATCATTAGATGAAGTAGTTATTAATAAATTTGTATTATAAACTAACGACTTACCGACCATATTTGTTGATATGTTAAAAACTTCAGCGTCTAAGATTTAAATTAATTAAAATACAGAACCCCATATTCAGGACTATATTTTTCATTTTTTGTACCATATCTATTAATCATTCCTTCCGGGTCACAATCCATTTTCTCAATCGTATCAATTCTACATCATTAGATGAAGTAGTTATTAATAAATTTGTATTATACACTAACGACTTACCGACCATATTTGTTGATATGTTAAAAACTTCTGCGTCTAAGATTTAAATTGATTAAAATACAGAACCCCATATTCAGGACTATATTTTTCATAATTTCACCATGTCTATTAATCATTCCTTCCGGGTCGCAATCCTTTTTCTCAATCGTTTCAATTCTACATCATTAGATGAAGTAGTTATTAATAAATTTGTATTTTACACTAACGACTTACCGACCATATTTGTTGATATGTTAAAAACTTCTGCGTCTAAGATTTAAATTGATTAAAATACAGAAAACCATATTCAGGACTATATTTTTCATAATTTCACCATGTCTATTAATCATTCCTTCCGGGTCGCAATCCTTTTTCTCAATCGTTTCAATTCTACATCATTAGATGAAGTTGTTATTAATAAATTTGCATTATACACTAACGACTTACCGATCATATTTGTTGATATGTTAAAAACTTCTGCGTCTAAGATTTAAATTAATTAAAATACAGAACCCCATATTCAGGACTATATTTTTCATATTTTCACCATGTCTATTAATCATTCCTTCCGGGTCGCAATCCTTTTTCTCAATCGTTTCAATTCTACATCATTAGAGGAAGTAGTTATTAATAAATTTGTATTATACACTAACGACTTACCGACCATATTTGTTGATATGTTAAAAACTTCAGCGTCTAAGATTTAAATTAATTAAAATACAGAACCCCATATTCAGGACTATATTTTTCATAATTTCACCATGTCTATTAATCATTCCTTCCGGGTCGCAATCCTTTTTCTCAATCGTTTCAATTCTACATCATTAGATGAAGTAGTTGTTAATAAATTTGTATTATACACTAACGACTTACCGACCATATTTGTTGATATGTTAAAAACTTCTGCGTCTAAGATTTAAATTGATTAAAATACAGAACCCCATATTCAGGACTATATTTTTCATATTTTCACCATGTCTATTAATCATTCCTTCCGGGTCACAATCCATTTTCTCAATCGTTTCAATTCTACATCATTAGATGAAGTAGTTATAAATAAATTTGTATTATAAACTAACGACTTACCGACCATATTTGTTGATATGTTAAAAACTTCAGCGTCTAAGATTTAAATTAATTAAAATACAGAACCCCATATTCAGGACTATATTTTTCATATTTTCACCACGTCTATTAATCATTCCTTCCGGGTCACAATCCATTTTCTCAATCGTTTCAATTCTACATCATTAGATGAAGTAGTTATAAATAAATTTGTATTATAAACTAACGACTTACCGACCATATTTGTTGATATGTTAAAAACTTCAGCGTCTAAGATTTAAATTAATTAAAATACAGAACCCCATATTCAGGACTATATTTTTCATATTTTCACCATGTCTATTAATCATTCCTTCCGGGTAACAATCCATTTTCTCAATCGTTTCAATTCTACATCATTAGATGAAGTAGTTATAAATAAATTTGTATTATAAACTAACGACTTACCGACCATATTTGTTGATATGTTAAAAACTTCTGCGTCTAAGATTTAAATTGATTAAAATACAGAACCCCATATTCAGGACTATATTTTTCATATTTTCACCATGTCTATTAATCATTCCTTCCGGGTCGCAATCCTTTTTCTCAATCGTTTCAATTCTACATCATTAGATGAAGTAGTTATTAATAAATTTGTATTATACACTAACGACTTACCGACCATATTTGTTGATATGTTAAAAACTTCTGCGTCTAAGATTTAAATTGATTAAAATACAGAACCCCATATTCAGGACTATATTTTTCATATTTTCACCATGTCTATTAATCATTCCTTCCGGGTCGCAATCCTTTTTCTCAATCGTTTCAATTCTACATCATTAGATGAAGTTGTTATTAATATATTTGGATTAGACACTAACGACTTACCGACCATATTTGTTGATGTGTTAAAAACTTCTGCGTCTAAGATTTAAATTATTTAAAATACAGAACCCCATATTCAGGACTATATTTTTCATATTTTCACCATGTCTATTAATCATTCCTTCCGGGTCGCAATCCTTTTTCTCAATCGTTTCAATTCTACATCATTAGATGAAGTAGTTATTAATAAATTTGTATTATACACTAACGACTTACCGACCATATTTGTTGATATGTTAAAAACTTCTGCGTCTAAGATTTAAATTGATTAAAATACAGAACCCCATATTCAGGACTATATTTTTCATATTTTCACCATGTCTATTAATCATTCCTTCCGGGTCGCAATCCTTTTTCTCAATCGTTTCAATTCTACATCATTAGATGAAGTAGTTATTAATAAATTTGTATTTTACACTAACGACTTACCGACCATATTTGTTGATATGTTAAAAACTTCTGCGCCTAAGATTTAAATTGATTAAAATACAGAACCCCATATTCAGGACTATATTTTTCATAATTTCACCATGTCTATTAATCATTCCTTCCGGGTCGCAATCCTTTTTCTCAATCGTTTCAATTCTACATCATTAGATGAAGTAGTTATTAATAAATTTGTATTTTACACTAACGACTTACCGACCATATTTGTTGATATGTTAAAAACTTCTGCGTCTAAGATTTAAATTGATTAAAATACAGAAAACCATATTCAGGACTATATTTTTCATAACTTCACCATGTCTATTAATCATTCCTTCCGGGTCGCAATCCTTTTTCTCAATCGTTTCAATTCTACATCATTAGATGAAGTTGTTATTAATAAATTTGCATTATACACTAACGACTTACCGACCATATTTGTTGATATGTTAAAAACTTCTGCGTCTAAGATTTAAATTGATTAAAATACAGAACCCCATATTCAGGACTATATTTTTCATATTTTCACCATGTCTATTAATCATTCCTTCCGGGTCGCAATCCTTTTTCTCAATCGTTTCAATTCTACATCATTAGAGGAAGTAGTTATTAATAAATTTGTATTATACACTAACGACTTACCGACCATATTTGTTGATATGTTAAAAACTTCAGCGTCTAAGATTTAAATTAATTAAAATACAGAACCCCATATTCAGGACTATATTTTTCATAATTTCACCATGTCTATTAATCATTCCTTCCGGGTCGCAATCCTTTTTCTCAATCGTTTCAATTCTACATCATTAGATGAAGTAGTTGTTAATAAATTTGTATTATACACTAACGACTTACCGACCATATTTGTTGATATGTTAAAAACTTCAGCGTCTAAGATTTAAATTGATTAAAATACAGAACCCCATATTCAGGACTATATTTTTCATATTTTCACCATGTCTATTAATCATTCCTTCCGGGTCGCAATCCTTTTTCTCAATCGTTTCAATTCTACATCATTAGATGAAGTAGTTATTAATAAATTTGTATTTTACACTAACGACTTACCGACCATATTTGTTGATATGTTAAAAACTTCTGCGTCTAAGATTTAAATTGATTAAAATACAGAAAACCATATTCAGGACTATATTTTTCATAATTTCACCATGTCTATTAATCATTCCTTCCGGGTCGCAATCCTTTTTCTCAATCGTTTCAATTCTACATCATTAGATGAAGTTGTTATTAATAAATTTGCATTATACACTAACGACTTACCGATCATATTTGTTGATATGTTAAAAACTTCTGCGTCTAAGATTTAAATTAATTAAAATACAGAACCCCATATTCAGGACTATATTTTTCATATTTTCACCATGTCTATTAATCATTCCTTCCGGGTCGCAATCCTTTTTCTCAATCGTTTCAATTCTACATCATTAGAGGAAGTAGTTATTAATAAATTTGTATTATACACTAACGACTTACCGACCATATTTGTTGATATGTTAAAAACTTCAGCGTCTAAGATTTAAATTAATTAAAATACAGAACCCCATATTCAGGACTATATTTTTCATTTTTTGTACCATATCTATTAATCATTCCTTCCGGGTCGCAATCCTTTTTCTCAATCGTTTCAATTCTACATCATTAGATGAAGTAGTTGTTAATAAATTTGTATTATACACTAACGACTTACCGACCATATTTGTTGATATGTTAAAAACTTCTGCGTCTAAGATTTAAATTGATTAAAATACAGAACCCCATATTCAGGACTATATTTTTCATATTTTCACCATGTCTATTAATCATTCCTTCCGGGTCACAATCCATTTTCTCAATCGTTTCAATTCTACATCATTAGATGAAGTAGTTATAAATAAATTTGTATTATAAACTAACGACTTACCGACCATATTTGTTGATATGTTAAAAACTTCAGCGTCTAAGATTTAAATTAATTAAAATACAGAATCCCATATTCAGGACTATATTTTTCATATTTTCACCATGTCTATTAATCATTCCTTCCGGGTCACAAT
The DNA here is from genome assembly GCA_949768715.1 of Dascillus cervinus. Lineage (NCBI taxonomy): Eukaryota > Metazoa > Arthropoda > Insecta > Coleoptera > Dascillidae > Dascillus > Dascillus cervinus. The sequence goes on along the minus strand of OX458321.1, from coordinate 13,874,918 downwards.
CCATTTTCTCAATCGTTTCAATTCTACATCATTAGATGAAGTAGTTATAAATAAATTTGTATTATAAACTAACGACTTACCGACCATATTTGTTGATATGTTAAAAACTTCAGCGTCTAAGATTTAAATTAATTAAAATACAGAACCCCATATTCAGGACTATATTTTTCATATTTTCACCATGTCTATTAATCATTCCTTCCGGGTCACAATCCATTTTCTCAATCGTTTCAATTCTACATCATTAGATGAAGTAGTTATAAATAAATTTGTATTATAAACTAACGACTTACCGACCATATTTGTTGATATGTTAAAAACTTCAGCGTCTAAGATTTAAATTAATTAAAATACAGAACCCCATATTCAGGACTATATTTTTCATATTTTCACCATGTCTATTAATCATTCCTTCCGGGTCACAATCCATTTTCTCAATCGTTTCAATTCTACATCATTAGATGAAGTAGTTATAAATAAATTTGTATTATAAACTAACGACTTACCGACCATATTTGTTGATATGTTAAAAACTTCAGCGTCTAAGATTTAAATTAATTAAAATACAGAACCCCATATTCAGGACTATATTTTTCATATTTTCACCATGTCTATTAATCATTCCTTCCGGGTCACAATCCATTTTCTCAATCGTTTCAATTCTACATCATTAGATGAAGTAGTTATAAATAAATTTGTATTATAAACTAACGACTTACCGACCATATTTGTTGATATGTTAAAAACTTCAGCGTCTAAGATTTAAATTAATTAAAATACAGAACCCCATATTCAGGACTATATTTTTCATATTTTCACCATGTCTATTAATCATTCCTTCCGGGTCACAATCCATTTTCTCAATCGTTTCAATTCTACATCATTAGATGAAGTAGTTATAAATAAATTTGTATTATAAACTAACGACTTACCGACCATATTTGTTGATATGTTAAAAACTTCAGCGTCTAAGATTTAAATTAATTAAAATACAGAACCCCATATTCAGGACTATATTTTTCATATTTTCACCATGTCTATTAATCATTCCTTCCGGGTCACAATCCATTTTCTCAATCGTTTCAATTCTACATCATTAGATGAAGTAGTTATAAATAAATTTGTATTATAAACTAACGACTTACCGACCATATTTGTTGATATGTTAAAAACTTCAGCGTCTAAGATTTAAATTAATTAAAATACAGAACCCCATATTCAGGACTATATTTTTCATTTTTTTACCATATCTATTAATCATTCCTTCCGGGTCGCAATCCTTTTTCTCAATCGTTTCAATTCTACATCATTAGATGAAGTAGTTATTAATAAATTTGTATTATAAACTAACGACTTACCGACCATATTTGTTGATATGTTAAAAACTTCTGCGTCTAAGATTTAAATTGATTAAAATACAGAACCCCATATTCAGGACTATATTTTTCATATTTTCACCATGTCTATTAATCATTCCTTCCGGGTCACAATCCATTTTCTCAATCGTTTCAATTCTACATCATTAGATGAAGTAGTTATAAATAAATTTGTATTATAAACTAACGACTTACCGACCATATTTGTTGATATGTTAAAAACTTCAGCGTCTAAGATTTAAATTAATTAAAATACAGAATCCCATATTCAGGACTATATTTTTCATATTTTCACCATGTCTATTAATCATTCCTTCCGGGTCACAATCCATTTTCTCAATCGTTTCAATTCTACATCATTAGATGAAGTAGTTATAAATAAATTTGTATTATAAACTAACGACTTACCGACCATATTTGTTGATATGTTAAAAACTTCAGCGTCTAAGATTTAAATTAATTAAAATACAGAACCCCATATTCAGGACTATATTTTTCATATTTTCACCATGTCTATTAATCATTCCTTCCGGGTCACAATCCATTTTCTCAATCGTTTCAATTCTACATCATTAGATGAAGTAGTTATAAATAAATTTGTATTATAAACTAACGACTTACCGACCATATTTGTTGATATGTTAAAAACTTCAGCGTCTAAGATTTAAATTAATTAAAATACAGAACCCCATATTCAGGACTATATTTTTCATATTTTCACCATGTCTATTAATCATTCCTTCCGGGTCACAATCCATTTTCTCAATCGTTTCAATTCTACATCATTAGATGAAGTAGTTATAAATAAATTTGTATTATAAACTAACGACTTACCGACCATATTTGTTGATATGTTAAAAACTTCAGCGTCTAAGATTTAAATTAATTAAAATACAGAACCCCATATTCAGGACTATATTTTTCATATTTTCACCATGTCTATTAATCATTCCTTCCGGGTCACAATCCATTTTCTCAATCGTTTCAATTCTACATCATTAGATGAAGTAGTTATAAATAAATTTGTATTATAAACTAACGACTTACCGACCATATTTGTTGATATGTTAAAAACTTCAGCGTCTAAGATTTAAATTAATTAAAATACAGAACCCCATATTCAGGACTATATTTTTCATATTTTCACCATGTCTATTAATCATTCCTTCCGGGTCACAATCCATTTTCTCAATCGTTTCAATTCTACATCATTAGATGAAGTAGTTATAAATAAATTTGTATTATAAACTAACGACTTACCGACCATATTTGTTGATATGTTAAAAACTTCAGCGTCTAAGATTTAAATTAATTAAAATACAGAACCCCATATTCAGGACTATATTTTTCATATTTTCACCATGTCTATTAATCATTCCTTCCGGGTCACAATCCATTTTCTCAATCGTTTCAATTCTACATCATTAGATGAAGTAGTTATAAATAAATTTGTATTATAAACTAACGACTTACCGACCATATTTGTTGATATGTTAAAAACTTCAGCGTCTAAGATTTAAATTAATTAAAATACAGAACCCCATATTCAGGACTATATTTTTCATATTTTCACCATGTCTATTAATCATTCCTTCCGGGTCACAATCCATTTTCTCAATCGTTTCAATTCTACATCATTAGATGAAGTAGTTATTAATAAATTTGTATTTTACACTAACGACTTACCGCCCATATTTGTTGATATGTTAAAAACTTCAGCGTCTAAGATTTAAATTGATTAAAATACAGAACCCCATATTCAGGACTATATTTTTCATATTTTCACCATGTCTATTAATCATTCCTTCCGGGTCGCAATCCTTTTTCTCAATCGTTTCAATTCTACATCATTAGAGGAAGTAGTTATTAATAAATTTGCATTATACACTAACGACTTACCGATCATATTTGTTGATATGTTAAAAACTTCAGCGTCTAAGATTTAAATTAATTAAAATACAGAACCCCATATTCAGGACTATATTTTTCATAATTTCACCATGTCTATTAATCATTCCTTCCGGGTCGCAATCCTTTTTCTCAATCGTTTCAATTCTACATCATTAGATGAAGTAGTTATTAATAAATTTGTATTTTACACTAACGACTTACCGACCATATTTGTTGATATGTTAAAAACTTCTGCGTCTAAGATTTAAATTGATTAAAATACAGAAAACCATATTCAGGACTATATTTTTCATAATTTCACCATGTCTATTAATCATTCCTTCCGGGTCGCAATCCTTTTTCTCAATCGTTTCAATTCTACATCATTAGAGGAAGTAGTTATTAATAAATTTGTATTATACACTAACGACTTACCGACCATATTTGTTGATATGTTAAAAACTTCAGCGTCTAAGATTTAAATTAATTAAAATACAGAACCCCATATTCAGGACTATATTTTTCATAATTTCACCATGTCTATTAATCATTCCTTCCGGGTCGCAATCCTTTTTCTCAATCGTTTCAATTCTACATCATTAGATGAAGTAGTTGTTAATAAATTTGTATTATACACTAACGACTTACCGACCATATTTGTTGATATGTTAAAAACTTCTGCGTCTAAGATTTAAATTGATTAAAATACAGAACCCCATATTCAGGACTATATTTTTCATATTTTCACCATGTCTATTAATCATTCCTTCCGGGTCACAATCCATTTTCTCAATCGTTTCAATTCTACATCATTAGATGAAGTAGTTATAAATAAATTTGTATTATAAACTAACGACTTACCGACCATATTTGTTGATATGTTAAAAACTTCAGCGTCTAAGATTTAAATTAATTAAAATACAGAATCCCATATTCAGGACTATATTTTTCATATTTTCACCATGTCTATTAATCATTCCTTCCGGGTCACAATCCATTTTCTCAATCGTTTCAATTCTACATCATTAGATGAAGTAGTTATAAATAAATTTGTATTATAAACTAACGACTTACCGACCATATTTGTTGATATGTTAAAAACTTCAGCGTCTAAGATTTAAATTAATTAAAATACAGAACCCCATATTCAGGACTATATTTTTCATATTTTCACCATGTCTATTAATCATTCCTTCCGGGTCACAATCCATTTTCTCAATCGTTTCAATTCTACATCATTAGATGAAGTAGTTATAAATAAATTTGTATTATAAACTAACGACTTACCGACCATATTTGTTGATATGTTAAAAACTTCAGCGTCTAAGATTTAAATTAATTAAAATACAGAACCCCATATTCAGGACTATATTTTTCATATTTTCACCATGTCTATTAATCATTCCTTCCGGGTCACAATCCATTTTCTCAATCGTTTCAATTCTACATCATTAGATGAAGTAGTTATAAATAAATTTGTATTATAAACTAACGACTTACCGACCATATTTGTTGATATGTTAAAAACTTCAGCGTCTAAGATTTAAATTAATTAAAATACAGAACCCCATATTCAGGACTATATTTTTCATTTTTTTACCATATCTATTAATCATTCCTTCCGGGTCGCAATCCTTTTTCTCAATCGTTTCAATTCTACATCATTAGATGAAGTAGTTATTAATAAATTTGTATTATAAACTAACGACTTACCGACCATATTTGTTGATATGTTAAAAACTTCAGCGTCTAAGATTTAAATTAATTAAAATACAGAACCCCATATTCAGGACTATATTTTTCATTTTTTGTACCATATCTATTAATCATTCCTTCCGGGTCACAATCCATTTTCTCAATCGTTTCAATTCTACATCATTAGATGAAGTAGTTATAAATAAATTTGTATTATAAACTAACGACTTACCGACCATATTTGTTGATATGTTAAAAACTTCAGCGTCTAAGATTTAAATTAATTAAAATACAGAACCCCATATTCAGGACTATATTTTTCATTTTTTTACCATATCTATTAATCATTCCTTCCGGGTCGCAATCCTTTTTCTCAATCGTTTCAATTCTACATCATTAGATGAAGTAGTTATTAATAAATTTGTATTATAAACTAACGACTTACCGACCATATTTGTTGATATGTTAAAAACTTCAGCGTCTAAGATTTAAATTAATTAAAATACAGAACCCCATATTCAGGACTATATTTTTCATTTTTTGTACCATATCTATTAATCATTCCTTCCGGGTCACAATCCATTTTCTCAATCGTTTCAATTCTACATCATTAGATGAAGTAGTTATAAATAAATTTGTATTATAAACTAACGACTTACCGACCATATTTGTTGATATGTTAAAAACTTCAGCGTCTAAGATTTAAATTAATTAAAATAGAGAACCCCATATTCAGGAGTATATTTTTCATTTTTTGTACCATATCTATTAATCATTCCTTCCGGGTCACAATCTATTTTCTCAATCGTTTCAATTCTACATCATTAGATGAAGTAGTTATTAATAAATTTGTATTATAAACTAACGACTTACCGACCATATTTGTTGATATGTTAAAAACTTCAGCGTCTAAGATTTAAATTAATTAAAATACAGAACCCCATATTCAGGACTATATTTTTCATTTTTTGTACCATATCTATTAATCATTCCTTCCGGGTCACAATCCATTTTCTCAATCGTTTCAATTCTACATCATTAGATGAAGTAGTTATAAATAAATTTGTATTATAAACTAACGACTTACCGACCATATTTGTTGATATGTTAAAAACTTCAGCGTCTAAGATTTAAATTAATTAAAATACAGAACCCCATATTCAGGACTATATTTTTCATTTTTTGTACCATATCTATTAATCATTCCTTCCGGGTCACAATCTATTTTCTCAATCGTTTCAATTCTACATCATTAGATGAAGTAGTTATAAATAAATTTGTATTATAAACTAACGACTTACCGACCATATTTGTTGATATGTTAAAAACTTCAGCGTCTAAGATTTAAATTAATTAAAATACAGAACCCCATATTCAGGACTATATTTTTCATTTTTTGTACCATATCTATTAATCATTCCTTCCGGGTCACAATCTATTTTCTCAATCGTTTCAATTCTACATCATTAGCTGAAGTAGTTATAAATAAATTTGTATTATAAACTAACGACTTACCGACCATATTTGTTGATATGTTAAAAACTTCAGCGTCTAAGATTTAAATTAATTAAAATAGAGAACCCCATATTCAGGAGTATATTTTTCATTTTTTGTACCATATCTATTAATCATTCCTTCCGGGTCACAATCTATTTTCTCAATCGTTTCAATTCTACATCATTAGATGAAGTAGTTATAAATAAATTTGTATTATAAACTAACGACTTACCGACCATATTTGTTGATATGTTAAAAACTTCAGCGTCTAAGATTTAAATTAATTAAAATACAGAACCCCATATTCAGGACTATATTTTTCATTTTTTGTACCATATCTATTAATCATTCCTTCCGGGTCACAATCCATTTTCTCAATCGTTTCAATTCTACATCATTAGATGAAGTAGTTATAAATAAATTTGTATTATAAACTAACTACTTACCGACCATATTTGTTGATATGTTAAAAACTTCAGCGTATAAGATTTAAATTAATTAAAATACAGAACCCCATATTCAGGACTATATTTTTCATTTTTTGTACCATATCTATTAATCATTCCTTCCGGGTCACAATCTATTTTCTCAATCGTTTCAATTCTACATCATTAGATGAAGTAGTTATAAATAAATTTGTATTATAAACTAACGACTTACCGACCATATTTGTTGATATGTTAAAAACTTCAGCGTCTAAGATTTAAATTAATTAAAATACAGAACCCCATATTCAGGACTATATTTTTCATTTTTTGTACCATATCTATTAATCATTCCTTCCGGGTCACAATCTATTTTCTCAATCGTTTCAATTCTACATCATTAGATGAAGTAGTTATAAATAAATTTGTATTATAAACTAACGACTTACCGACCATATTTGTTGATATGTTAAAAACTTCAGCGTCTAAGATTTAAATTAATTAAAATACAGAACCCCATATTCAGGACTATATTTTTCATTTTTTGTACCATATCTATTAATCATTCCTTCCGGGTCACAATCTATTTTCTCAATCGTTTCAATTCTACATCATTAGATGAAGTAGTTATAAATAAATTTGTATTATAAACTAACGACTTACCGACCATATTTGTTGATATGTTAAAAACTTCAGCGTCTAAGATTTAAATTAATTAAAATACAGAACCCCATATTCAGGACTATATTTTTCATTTTTTGTACCATATCTATTAATCATTCCTTCCGGGTCACAATCTATTTTCTCAATCGTTTCAATTCTACATCATTAGATGAAGTAGTTATAAATAAATTTGTATTATAAACTAACGACTTACCGACCATATTTGTTGATATGTTAAAAACTTCAGCGTCTAAGATTTAAATTAATTAAAATACAGAACCCCATATTCAGGACTATATTTTTCATTTTTTGTACCATATCTATTAATCATTCCTTCCGGGTCACAATCCATTTTCTCAATCGTTTCAATTCTACATCATTAGATGAAGTAGTTATAAATAAATTTGTATTATAAACTAACGACTTACCGACCATATTTGTTGATATGTTAAAAACTTCAGCGTCTAAGATTTAAATTAATTAAAATACAGAACCCCATATTCAGGACTATATTTTTCATTTTTTGTACCATATCTATTAATCATTCCTTCCGGGTCACAATCCATTTTCTCAATCGTTTCAATTCTACATCATTAGATGAAGTAGTTATAAATAAATTTGTGTTATAAACTAACGACTTACCGACCATATTTGTTGATATGTTAAAAACTTCAGCGTCTAAGATTTAAATTAATTAAAATACAGAACCCCATATTCAGGACTATATTTTTCATTTTTTGTACCATATCTATTAATCATTCCTTCCGGGTCACAATCCATTTTCTCAATCGTTTCAATTCTACATCATTAGATGAAGTAGTTATAAATAAATTTGTATTATAAACTAACGACTTACCGACCATATTTGTTTATATGTTAAAAACTTCAGCGTCTAAGATTTAAATTAATTAAAATACAGAACCCCATATTCAGGACTATATTTTTCATTTTTTGTACCATATCTATTAATCATTCCTTCCGGGTCACAATCCATTTTCTCAATCGTTTCAATTCTACATCATTAGATGAAGTAGTTATAAATAAATTTGTATTATAAACTAACGACTTACCGACCATATTTGTTGATATGTTAAAAACTTCAGCGTCTAAGATTTAAATTAATTAAAATACAGAACCCCATATTCAGGACTATATTTTTCATTTTTTGTACCATAACTAATAATCATTCCTTCCGGGTCACAATCCATTTTCTCAATCGTTTCAATTCTACATCATTAGATGAAGTAGTTATAAATAAATTTGTATTATAAACTAACGACTTACCGACCATATTTGTTGATATGTTAAAAACTTCAGCGTCTAAGATTTAAATTAATTAAAATACAGAACCCCATATTCAGGACTATATTTTTCATTTTTTGTACCATATCTATTAATCATTCCTTCCGGGTCACAATCCATTTTCTCAATCGTTTCAATTCTACATCATTAGATGAAGTAGTTATAAATAAATTTGTATTATAAACTAACGACTTACCGACCATATTTGTTGATATGTTAAAAACTTCAGCGTCTAAGATTTAAATTAATTAAAATACAGAACCCCATATTCAGGACTATATTTTTCATTTTTTGTACCATATCTATTAATCATTCCTTCCGGGTCACAATCCATTTTCTCAATCGTTTCAATTCTACATCATTAGATGAAGTAGTTATAAATAAATTTGTATTATAAACTAACGACTTACCGACCATATTTGTTGATATGTTAAAAACTTCAGCGTCTAAGATTTAAATTAATTAAAATACAGAACCCCATATTCAGGACTATATTTTTCATTTTTTGTACCATATCTATTAATCATTCCTTCCGGGTCACAATCCATTTTCTCAATCGTTTCAATTCTACATCATTAGATGAAGTAGTTATAAATAAATTTGTATTATAAACTAACGACTTACCGACCATATTTGTTGATATGTTAAAAACTTCAGCGTCTAAGATTTAAATTAATTAAAATACAGAACCCCATATTCAGGACTATATTTTTCATTTTTTGTACCATATCTATTAATCATTCCTTCCGGGTCACAATCCATTTTCTCAATCGTTTCAATTCTACATCATTAGATGAAGTAGTTATAAATAAATTTGTATTATAAACTAACGACTTACCGACCATATTTGTTGATATGTTAAAAACTTCAGCGTCTAAGATTTAAATTAATTAAAATACAGAACCCCATATTCAGGACTATATTTTTCATTTTTTGTACCATATCTAATAATCATTCCTTCCGGGTCACAATCCATTTTCTCAATCGTTTCAATTCTACATCATTAGATGAAGTAGTTATAAATAAATTTGTATTATAAACTAACGACTTACCGACCATATTTGTTGATATGTTAAAAACTTCAGCGTCTAAGATTTAAATTAATTAAAATACAGAACCCCATATTCAGGACTATATTTTTCATTTTTTGTACCATATCTATTAATCATTCCTTTCGGGTCACAAGCCGCTTTCTCGATCGCTTCAATTCTACATCATTAGATGAAGTAGTTATTAATAAATTTGTATTATAAACTAACGACTTACCGACCATATTTGTTGATATGTTAAAAACTTCAGCGTCTAAGATTTAAATTAATTAAAATACAGAACCCCATATTCAGGACTATATTTTTCATTTTTTGTACCATATCTATTAATCATTCCTTCCGGGTCACAATCCATTTTCTCAATCGTTTCAATTCTACATCATTAGATGAAGTAGTTATAAATAAATTTGTATTATAAACTAACGACTTACCGACCATATTTGTTGATATGTTAAAAACTTCAGCGTCTAAGATTTAAATTAATTAAAATACAGAACCCCATATTCAGGACTATATTTTTCATTTTTTGTACCATATCTATTAATCATTCCTTCCGGGTCACAATCCATTTTCTCAATCGTTTCAATTCTACATCATTAGATGAAGTAGTTATAAATAAATTTGTATTATAAACTAACGACTTACCGACCATATTTGTTGATATGTTAAAAACTTCAGCGTCTAAGATTTAAATTAATTAAAATACAGAACCCCATATTCAGGACTATATTTTTCATTTTTTGTACCATATCTATTAATCATTCCTTCCGGGTCACAATCCATTTTCTCAATCGTTTCAATTCTACATCATTAGATGAAGTAGTTATAAATAAATTTGTATTATAAACTAACGACTTACCGACCATATTTGTTGATATGTTAAAAACTTCAGCGTCTAAGATTTAAATTAATTAAAATACAGAACCCCATATTCAGGACTATATTTTTCATTTTTTGTACCATATCTAATAATCATTCCTTCCGGGTCACAATCCATTTTCTCAATCGTTTCAATTCTACATCATTAGATGAAGTAGTTATAAATAAATTTGTATTATAAACTAACGACTTACCGACCATATTTGTTGATATGTTAAAAACTTCAGCGTCTAAGATTTAAATTAATTAAAATACAGAACCCCATATTCAGGACTATATTTTTCATTTTTTGTACCATATCTATTAATCATTCCTTTCGGGTCACAAGCCGCTTTCTCGATCGCTTCAATTCTACATCATTAGATGAAGTAGTTATTAATAAATTTGTATTATAAACTAACGACTTACCGACCATATTTGTTGATATGTTAAAAACTTCAGCGTCTAAGATTTAAATTAATTAAAATACAGAACCCCATATTCAGGACTATATTTTTCATTTTTTGTACCATAATCATTCCTTCCGGGTCACAATCCATTTTCTCAATCGTTTCAATTCTACATCATTAGATGAAGTAGTTATTAATAAATTTGTATTATACACTAACGACTTACCGACCATATTTGTTGATATGTTAAAAACTTCAGCGTCTAAGATTTAAATTAATTAAAATACAGAACCCCATATTCAGGACTATATTTTTCATTTTTTGTACCATATCTATTAATCATTCCTTCCGGGTCACAATCTATTTTCTCAATCGTTTCAATTCTACATCATTAGATGAAGTAGTTATAAATAAATTTGTATTATAAACTAACGACTTACCGACCATATTTGTTGATATGTTAAAAACTTCAGCGTCTAAGATTTAAATTAATTAAAATACAGAACCCCATATTCAGGACTATATTTTTCATTTTTTGTACCATATCTATTAATCATTCCTTCCGGGTCACAATCCATTTTCTCAATCGTTTCAATTCTACATCATTAGATGAAGTAGTTATTAATAAATTTGTATTATACACTAACGACTTACCGACCATATTTGTTGATATGTTAAAAACTTCAGCGTCTAAGATTTAAATTAATTAAAATACAGAACCCCATATTCAGGACTATATTTTTCATTTTTTGTACCATATCTATTAATCATTCCTTCCGGGTCACAATCTATTTTCTCAATCGTTTCAATTCTACATCATTAGATGAAGTAGTTATAAATAAATTTGTATTATAAACTAACGACTTACCGACCATATTTGTTGATATGTTAAAAACTTCAGCGTCTAAGATTTAAATTAATTAAAATACAGAACCCCATATTCAGGACTATATTTTTCATTTTTTGTACCATATCTATTAATCATTCCTTCCGGGTCACAATCCATTTTCTCAATCGTTTCAATTCTACATCATTAGATGAAGTAGTTATTAATAAATTTGTATTATACACTAACGACTTACCGACCATATTTGTTGATATGTTAAAAACTTCAGCGTCTAAGATTTAAATTAATTAAAATACAGAACCCCATATTCAGGACTATATTTTTCATTTTTTGTACCATATCTATTAATCATTCCTTCCGGGTCACAATCCATTTTCTCAATCGTTTCAATTCTACATCATTAGATGAAGTAGTTATAAATAAATTTGTATTATAAACTAACGACTTACCGACCATATTTGTTGATATGTTAAAAACTTCAGCGTCTAAGATTTAAATTAATTAAAATAGAGAACCCCATATTCAGGAGTATATTTTTCATTTTTTGTACCATATCTATTAATCATTCCTTCCGGGTCACAATCTATTTTCTCAATCGTTTCAATTCTACATCATTAGATGAAGTAGTTATAAATAAATTTGTATTATAAACTAACGACTTACCGACCATATTTGTTGATATGTTAAAAACTTCAGCGTCTAAGATTTAAATTAATTAAAATACAGAACCCCATATTCAGGACTATATTTTTCATTTTTTGTACCATATCTATTAATCATTCCTTCCGGGTCACAATCCATTTTCTCAATCGTTTCAATTCTACATCATTAGATGAAGTAGTTATTAATAAATTTGTATTATAAACTAACGACTTACCGACCATATTTGTTGATATGTTAAAAACTTCAGCGTCTAAGATTTAAATTAATTAAAATACAGAACCCCATATTCAGGACTATATTTTTCATTTTTTGTACCATATCTATTAATCATTCCTTCCGGGTCACAATCCATTTTCTCAATCGTTTCAATTCTACATCATTAGATGAAGTAGTTATAAATAAATTTGTATTATAAACTAACGACTTACCGACCATATTTGTTGATATGTTAAAAACTTCAGCGTCTAAGATTTAAATTAATTAAAATACAGAACCCCATATTCAGGACTATATTTTTCATTTCTTGTACCATATCTATTAATCATTCCTTCCGGGTCACAATCCATTTTCTCAATCGTTTCAATTCTACATCATTAGATGAAGTAGTTATAAATAAATTTGTATTATAAACTAACGACTTACCGACCATATTTGTTGATATGTTAAAAACTTCAGCGTCTAAGATTTAAATTAATTAAAATAGAGAACCCCATATTCAGGAGTATATTTTTCATTTTTTGTACCATATCTATTAATCATTCCTTCCGGGTCACAATCCATTTTCTCAATCGTTTCAATTCTACATCATTAGATGAAGTAGTTATAAATAAATTTGTATTATAAACTAACGACTTACCGACCATATTTGTTGATATGTTAAAAACTTCAGCGTCTAAGATTTAAATTAATTAAAATACAGAACCCCATATTCAGGACTATATTTTTCATTTTTTGTACCATATCTATTAATCATTCCTTCCGGGTCACAATCCTTTTTCTCAATCGTTTCAATTCTACATCATTAGATGAAGTAGTTATTAATAAATTTGTATTATACACTAACGACTTACCGACCATATTTGTTGATATGTTAAAAACTTCAGCGTCTAAGATTTAAATTAATTAAAATACAGAACCCCATATTCAGGACTATATTTTTCATTTTTTGTACCATATCTATTAATCATTCCTTCCGGGTCACAATCCATTTTCTCAATCGTTTCAATTCTACATCATTAGATGAAGTAGTTATAAATAAATTTGTATTATAAACTAACGACTTACCGACCATATTTGTTGATATGTTAAAAACTTCAGCGTCTAAGATTTAAATTAATTAAAATAGAGAACCCCATATTCAGGAGTATATTTTTCATTTTTTGTACCATATCTATTAATCATTCCTTCCGGGTCACAATCCATTTTCTCAATCGTTTCAATTCTACATCATTAGATGAAGTAGTTATAAATAAATTTGTATTATAAACTAACGACTTACCGACCATATTTGTTGATATGTTAAAAACTTCAGCGTCTAAGATTTAAATTAATTAAAATACAGAACCCCATATTCAGGACTATATTTTTCATTTTTTGTACCATATCTATTAATCATTCCTTCCGGGTCACAATCCATTTTCTCAATCGTTTCAATTCTACATCATTAGATGAAGTAGTTATAAATAAATTTGTATTATAAACTAACGACTTACCGACCATATTTGTTGATATGTTAAAAACTTCAGCGTCTAAGATTTAAATTAATTAAAATAGAGAACCCCATATTCAGGAGTATATTTTTCATTTTTTGTACCATATCTATTAATCATTCCTTCCGGGTCACAATCCATTTTCTCAATCGTTTCAATTCTACATCATTAGATGAAGTAGTTATAAATAAATTTGTATTATAAACTAACGACTTACCGACCATATTTGTTGATATGTTAAAAACTTCAGCGTCTAAGATTTAAATTAATTAAAATACAGAACCCCATATTCAGGACTATATTTTTCATTTTTTGTACCATATCTATTAATCATTCCTTCCGGGTCACAATCCTTTTTCTCAATCGTTTCAATTCTACATCATTAGATGAAGTAGTTATTAATAAATTTGTATTATACACTAACGACTTACCGACCATATTTGTTGATATGTTAAAAACTTCAGCGTCTAAGATTTAAATTAATTAAAATACAGAACCCCATATTCAGGACTATATTTTTCATTTTTTGTACCATATCTATTAATCATTCCTTCCGGGTCACAATCCATTTTCTCAATCGTTTCAATTCTACATCATTAGATGAAGTAGTTATAAATAAATTTGTATTATAAACTAACGACTTACCGACCATATTTGTTGATATGTTAAAAACTTCAGCGTCTAAGATTTAAATTAATTAAAATACAGAACCCCATATTCAGGACTATATTTTTCATTTTTTGTACCATATCTATTAATCATTCCTTCCGGGTCACAATCCATTTTCTCAATCGTTTCAATTCTACATCATTAGATGAAGTAGTTATAAATAAATTTGTATTATAAACTAACGACTTACCGACCATATTTGTTGATATGTTAAAAACTTCAGCGTCTAAGATTTAAATTAATTAAAATACAGAACCCCATATTCAGGACTATATTTTTCATTTTTTGTACCATATCTATTAATCATTCCTTCCGGGTCACAATCTATTTTCTCAATCGTTTCAATTCTACATCATTAGATGAAGTAGTTATAAATAAATTTGTATTATAAACTAACGACTTACCGACCATATTTGTTGATATGTTAAAAACTTCAGCGTCTAAGATTTAAATTAATTAAAATAGAGAACCCCATATTCAGGAGTATATTTTTCATTTTTTGTACCATATCTATTAATCATTCCTTCCGGGTCACAATCCATTTTCTCAATCGTTTCAATTCTACATCATTAGATGAAGTAGTTATAAATAAATTTGTATTATAAACTAACGACTTACCGACCATATTTGTTGATATGTTAAAAACTTCAGCGTCTAAGATTTAAATTAATTAAAATACAGAACCCCATATTCAGGACTATATTTTTCATTTTTTGTACCATATCTATTAATCATTCCTTCCGGGTCACAATCCTTTTTCTCAATCGTTTCAATTCTACATCATTAGATGAAGTAGTTATTAATAAATTTGTATTATACACTAACGACTTACCGACCATATTTGTTGATATGTTAAAAACTTCAGCGTCTAAGATTTAAATTAATTAAAATACAGAACCCCATATTCAGGACTATATTTTTCATTTTTTGTACCATATCTATTAATCATTCCTTCCGGGTCACAATCCATTTTCTCAATCGTTTCAATTCTACATCATTAGATGAAGTAGTTATAAATAAATTTGTATTATAAACTAACGACTTACCGACCATATTTGTTGATATGTTAAAAACTTCAGCGTCTAAGATTTAAATTAATTAAAATAGAGAACCCCATATTCAGGAGTATATTTTTCATTTTTTGTACCATATCTATTAATCATTCCTTCCGGGTCACAATCCATTTTCTCAATCGTTTCAATTCTACATCATTAGATGAAGTAGTTATAAATAAATTTGTATTATAAACTAACGACTTACCGACCATATTTGTTGATATGTTAAAAACTTCAGCGTCTAAGATTTAAATTAATTAAAATACAGAACCCCATATTCAGGACTATATTTTTCATTTTTTGTACCATATCTATTAATCATTCCTTCCGGGTCACAATCCATTTTCTCAATCGTTTCAATTCTACATCATTAGATGAAGTAGTTATAAATAAATTTGTATTATAAACTAACGACTTACCGACCATATTTGTTGATATGTTAAAAACTTCAGCGTCTAAGATTTAAATTAATTAAAATAGAGAACCCCATATTCAGGAGTATATTTTTCATTTTTTGTACCATATCTATTAATCATTCCTTCCGGGTCACAATCCATTTTCTCAATCGTTTCAATTCTACATCATTAGATGAAGTAGTTATAAATAAATTTGTATTATAAACTAACGACTTACCGACCATATTTGTTGATATGTTAAAAACTTCAGCGTCTAAGATTTAAATTAATTAAAATACAGAACCCCATATTCAGGACTATATTTTTCATTTTTTGTACCATATCTATTAATCATTCCTTCCGGGTCACAATCCTTTTTCTCAATCGTTTCAATTCTACATCATTAGATGAAGTAGTTATTAATAAATTTGTATTATACACTAACGACTTACCGACCATATTTGTTGATATGTTAAAAACTTCAGCGTCTAAGATTTAAATTAATTAAAATACAGAACCCCATATTCAGGACTATATTTTTCATTTTTTGTACCATATCTATTAATCATTCCTTCCGGGTCACAATCCATTTTCTCAATCGTTTCAATTCTACATCATTAGATGAAGTAGTTATAAATAAATTTGTATTATAAACTAACGACTTACCGACCATATTTGTTGATATGTTAAAAACTTCAGCGTCTAAGATTTAAATTAATTAAAATACAGAACCCCATATTCAGGACTATATTTTTCATTTTTTGTACCATATCTATTAATCATTCCTTCCGGGTCACAATCCATTTTCTCAATCGTTTCAATTCTACATCATTAGATGAAGTAGTTATAAATAAATTTGTATTATAAACTAACGACTTACCGACCATATTTGTTGATATGTTAAAAACTTCAGCGTCTAAGATTTAAATTAATTAAAATACAGAACCCCATATTCAGGACTATATTTTTCATTTTTTGTACCATATCTATTAATCATTCCTTCCGGGTCACAATCTATTTTCTCAATCGTTTCAATTCTACATCATTAGATGAAGTAGTTATAAATAAATTTGTATTATAAACTAACGACTTACCGACCATATTTGTTGATATGTTAAAAACTTCAGCGTCTAAGATTTAAATTAATTAAAATACAGAACCCCATATTCAGGACTATATTTTTCATTTTTTGTACCATATCTATTAATCATTCCTTCCGGGTCACAATCTATTTTCTCAATCGTTTCAATTCTACATCATTAGATGAAGTAGTTATAAATAAATTTGTATTATAAACTAACGAATTACCGACCATATTTGTTGATATGTTAAAAACTTCAGCGTCTAAGATTTAAATTAATTAAAATACAGAACCCCATATTCAGGACTATATTTTTCATTTTTTGTACCATATCTATTAATCATTCCTTCCGGGTCACAATCCATTTTCTCAATCGTTTCAATTCTACATCATTAGATGAAGTAGTTATAAATAAATTTGTATTATAAACTAACGACTTACCGACCATATTTGTTGATATGTTAAAAACTTCAGCGTCTAAGATTTAAATTAATTAAAATACAGAACCCCATATTCAGGACTATATTTTTCATTTTTTGTACCATATCTATTAATCATTCCTTCCGGGTCACAATCTATTTTCTCAATCGTTTCAATTCTACATCATTAGATGAAGTAGTTATAAATAAATTTGTATTATAAACTAACGACTTACCGACCATATTTGTTTATATGTTAAAAACTTCAGCGTCTAAGATTTAAATTAATTAAAATACAGAACCCCATATTCAGGACTATATTTTTCATTTTTTGTACCATATCTATTAATCATTCCTTCCGGGTCACAATCCATTTTCTCAATCATTTCAATTCTACATCATTAGATGAAGTAGTTATAAATAAATTTGTATTATAAACTAACGACTTACCGACCATATTTGTTGATATGTTAAAAACTTCAGCGTCTAAGATTTAAATTAATTAAAATACAGAACCCCATATTCAGGACTATATTTTTCATTTTTTGTACCATATCTATTAATCATTCCTTCCGGGTCACAATCCATTTTCTCAATCGTTTCAATTCTACATCATTAGATGAAGTAGTTATAAATAAATTTGTATTATAAACTAACGACTTACCGACCATATTTGTTGATATGTTAAAAACTTCAGCGTCTAAGATTTAAATTAATTAAAATAGAGAACCCCATATTCAGGAGTATATTTTTCATTTTTTGTACCATATCTATTAATCATTCCTTCCGGGTCACAATCTATTTTCTCAATCGTTTCAATTCTACATCATTAGATGAAGTAGTTATAAATAAATTTGTATTATAAACTAACGACTTACCGACCATATTTGTTGATATGTTAAAAACTTCAGCGTCTAAGATTTAAATTAATTAAAATACAGAACCCCATATTCAGGACTATATTTTTCATTTTTTGTACCATATCTATTAATCATTCCTTCCGGGTCACAATCCATTTTCTCAATCGTTTCAATTCTACATCATTAGATGAAGTAGTTATAAATAAATTTGTATTATAAACTAACGACTTACCGACCATATTTGTTGATATGTTAAAAACTTCAGCGTCTAAGATTTAAATTAATTAAAATAGAGAACCCCATATTCAGGAGTATATTTTTCATTTTTTGTACCATATCTATTAATCATTCCTTCCGGGTCACAATCTATTTTCTCAATCGTTTCAATTCTACATCATTAGATGAAGTAGTTATAAATAAATTTGTATTATAAACTAACGACTTACCGACCATATTTGTTGATATGTTAAAAACTTCAGCGTCTAAGATTTAAATTAATTAAAATACAGAACCCCATATTCAGGACTATATTTTTCATTTTTTGTACCATATCTATTAATCATTCCTTCCGGGTCACAATCCTTTTTCTCAATCGTTTCAATTCTACATCATTAGATGAAGTAGTTATTAATAAATTTGTATTATAAACTAACGACTTACCGACCATATTTGTTGATATGTTAAAAACTTCAGCGTCTAAGATTTAAATTAATTAAAATACAGAACCCCATATTCAGGACTATATTTTTCATTTTTTGTACCATATCTATTAATCATTCCTTCCGGGTCACAATCCTTTTTCTCAATCGTTTCAATTCTACATCATTAGATGAAGTAGTTATAAATAAATTTGTATTATAAACTAACGACTTACCGACCATATTTGTTGATATGTTAAAAACTTCAGCGTCTAAGATTTAAATTAATTAAAATACAGAACCCCATATTCAGGACTATATTTTTCATATTTTCACCATGTCTATTAATCAATCCTTCCGGGTCGCAATCCATTTTCTCAATCGTATCAATTCTACATCATTAGATGAAGTAGTTATTAATAAATTTGTATTATACACTAACGACTTACCGACCATATTTGTTGATATGTTAAAAACTTCTGCGTCTAAGATTTAAATTAATTAAAATACAGAACCCCATATTCAGGACTATATTTTTCATATTTTCACCATGTCTATTAATCAATCCTTCCGGGTCGCAATCCATTTTCTCAATCGTATCAATTCTACATCATTAGATGAAGTAGTTATTAATAAATTTGTATTATACACTAACGACTTACCGACCATATTTGTTGATATGTTAAAAACTTCTGCGTCTAAGATTTAAATTAATTAAAATACAGAACCCCATATTCAGGACTATATTTTTCATATTTTCACCATGTCTATTAATCAATCCTTCCGGGTCGCAATCCATTTTCTCAATCGTATCAATTCTACATCATTAGATGAAGTAGTTATTAATAAATTTGTATTATACACTAACGACTTACCGACCATATTTGTTGATATGTTAAAAACTTCTGCGTCTAAGATTTAAATTAATTAAAATACAGAACCCCATATTCAGGACTATATTTTTCATATTTTCACCATGTCTATTAATCAATCCTTCCGGGTCGCAATCCATTTTCTCAATCGTATCAATTCTACATCATTAGATGAAGTAGTTATTAATAAATTTGTATTATACACTAACGACTTACCGACCATATTTGTTGATATGTTAAAAACTTCTGCGTCTAAGATTTAAATTAATTAAAATACAGAACCCCATATTCAGGACTATATTTTTCATATTTTCACCATGTCTATTAATCAATCCTTCCGGGTCGCAATCCATTTTCTCAATCGTATCAATTCTACATCATTAGATGAAGTAGTTATTAATAAATTTGTATTATACACTAACGACTTACCGACCATATTTGTTGATATGTTAAAAACTTCTGCGTCTAAGATTTAAATTAATTAAAATACAGAACCCCATATTCAGGACTATATTTTTCATATTTTCACCATGTCTATTAATCAATCCTTCCGGGTCGCAATCCATTTTCTCAATCGTATCAATTCTACATCATTAGATGAAGTAGTTATTAATAAATTTGTATTATAAACTAACGACTTACCGACCATATTTGTTGATATGTTAAAAACTTCTGCGTCTAAGATTTAAATTAATTAAAATACAGAACCCCATATTCAGGACTATATTTTTCATATTTTCACCATGTCTATTAATCAATCCTTCCGGGTCGCAATCCATTTTCTCAATCGTATCAATTCTACATCATTAGATGAAGTAGTTATTAATAAATTTGTATTATACACTAACGACTTACCGACCATATTTGTTGATATGTTAAAAACTTCTGCGTCTAAGATTTAAATTAATTAAAATACAGAACCCCATATTCAGGACTATATTTTTCATATTTTCACCATGTCTATTAATCAATCCTTCCGGGTCGCAATCCATTTTCTCAATCGTATCAATTCTACATCATTAGATGAAGTAGTTATTAATAAATTTGTATTATACACTAACGACTTACCGACCATATTTGTTGATATGTTAAAAACTTCTGCGTCTAAGATTTAAATTAATTAAAATACAGAACCCCATATTCAGGACTATATTTTTCATATTTTCACCATGTCTATTAATCAATCCTTCCGGGTCGCAATCCATTTTCTCAATCGTATCAATTCTACATCATTAGATGAAGTAGTTATTAATAAATTTGTATTATACACTAACGACTTACCGACCATATTTGTTGATATGTTAAAAACTTCTGCGTCTAAGATTTAAATTAATTAAAATACAGAACCCCATATTCAGGACTATATTTTTCATATTTTCACCATGTCTATTAATCAATCCTTCCGGGTCGCAATCCATTTTCTCAATCGTATCAATTCTACATCATTAGATGAAGTAGTTATTAATAAATTTGTATTATACACTAACGACTTACCGACCATATTTGTTGATATGTTAAAAACTTCTGCGTCTAAGATTTAAATTAATTAAAATACAGAACCCCATATTCAGGACTATATTTTTCATATTTTCACCATGTCTATTAATCAATCCTTCCGGGTCGCAATCCATTTTCTCAATCGTATCAATTCTACATCATTAGATGAAGTAGTTATTAATAAATTTGTATTATACACTAACGACTTACCGACCATATTTGTTGATATGTTAAAAACTTCTGCGTCTAAGATTTAAATTAATTAAAATACAGAACCCCATATTCAGGACTATATTTTTCATATTTTCACCATGTCTATTAATCAATCCTTCCGGGTCGCAATCCATTTTCTCAATCGTATCAATTCTACATCATTAGATGAAGTAGTTATTAATAAATTTGTATTATACACTAACGACTTACCGACCATATTTGTTGATATGTTAAAAACTTCTGCGTCTAAGATTTAAATTAATTAAAATACAGAACCCCATATTCAGGACTATATTTTTCATATTTTCACCATGTCTATTAATCAATCCTTCCGGGTCGCAATCCATTTTCTCAATCGTATCAATTCTACATCATTAGATGAAGTAGTTATTAATAAATTTGTATTATACACTAACGACTTACCGACCATATTTGTTGATATGTTAAAAACTTCTGCGTCTAAGATTTAAATTAATTAAAATACAGAACCCCATATTCAGGACTATATTTTTCATACTTTCACCATGTCTATTAATCAATCCTTCCGGGTCGCAATCCATTTTCTCAATCGTATCAATTCTACATCATTAGATGAAGTAGTTATTAATAAATTTGTATTATACACTAACGACTTACCGACCATATTTGTTGATATGTTAAAAACTTCTGCGTCTAAGATTTAAATTAATTAAAATACAGAACCCCATATTCGGGACTATATTTTTCATATTTTCACCATGTCTATTAATCAATCCTTCCGGGTCGCAATCCATTTTCTCAATCGTATCAATTCTACATCATTAGATGAAGTAGTTATTAATAAATTTGTATTATACACTAACGACTTACCGACCATATTTGTTGATATGTTAAAAACTTCTGCGTCTAAGATTTAAATTAATTAAAATACAGAACCCCATATTCAGGACTATATTTTTCATATTTTCACCATGTCTATTAATCAATCCTTCCGGGTCGCAATCCATTTTCTCAATCGTATCAATTCTACATCATTAGATGAAGTAGTTATTAATAAATTTGTATTATACACTAACGACTTACCGACCATATTTGTTGATATGTTAAAATCTTCTGCGTCTAAGATTTAAATTAATTAAAATACAGAACCCCATATTCAGGACTATATTTTTCATATTTTCACCATGTCTATTAATCAATCCTTCCGGGTCGCAATCCATTTTCTCAATCGTATCAATTCTACATCATTAGATGAAGTAGTTATTAATAAATTTGTATTATACACTAACGACTTACCGACCATATTTGTTGATATGTTAAAAACTTCTGCGTCTAAGATTTAAATTAATTAAAATACAGAACCCCATATTCAGGACTATATTTTTCATATTTTCACCATGTCTATTAATCATTCCTTCCGGGTCGCAATCCTTTTTCTCAATCGTTTCAATTCTACATCATTAGATGAAGTAGTTATTAATAAATTTGTATTATACACTAACGACTTACCGACCATATTTGTTGATATGTTAAAAACTTCTGCGTCTAAGATTTAAATTAATTAAAATACAGAACCCCATATTCAGGACTATATTTTTCATATTTTCACCATGTCTATTAATCATTCCTTCCGGGTCGCAATCCTTTTTCTCAATCGTTTCAATTCTACATCATTAGATGAAGTAGTTATTAATAAATTTGTATTATACACTAATGACTTACCGACCATATTTGTTGATATGTTAAAAACTTCTGCGTCTAAGATTTAAATTAATTAAAATACAGAACCCCATATTCAGGACTATATTTTTCATATTTTCACCATGTCTATTAATCAATCCTTCCGGGTCGCAATCCATTTTCTCAATCGTATCAATTCTACATCATTAGATGAAGTAGTTATTAATAAATTTGTATTATACACTAACGACTTACCGACCATATTTGTTGATATGTTAAAAACTTCTGCGTCTAAGATTTAAATTAATTAAAATACAGAACCCCATATTCAGGACTATATTTTTCATATTTTCACCATGTCTATTAATCAATCCTTCCGGGTCGCAATCCATTTTCTCAATCGTATCAATTCTACATCATTAGATGAAGTAGTTATTAATAAATTTGTATTATACACTAACGACTTACCGACCATATTTGTTGATATGTTAAAAACTTCTGCGTCTAAGATTTAAATTAATTAAAATACAGAACCCCATATTCAGGACTATATTTTTCATATTTTCACCATGTCTATTAATCATTCCTTCCGGGTCGCAATCCTTTTTCTCAATCGTATCAATTCTACATCATTAGATGAAGTAGTTATTAATAAATTTGTATTATACACTAACGACTTACCGACCATATTTGTTGATATGTTAAAAACTTCTGCGTCTAAGATTTAAATTAATTAAAATACAGAACCCCATATTCAGGACTATATTTTTCATATTTTCACCATGTCTATTAATCAATCCTTCCGGGTCGCAATCCATTTTCTCAATCGTATCAATTCTACATCATTAGATGAAGTAGTTATTAATAAATTTGTATTATACACTAACGACTTACCGACCATATTTGTTGATATGTTAAAAACTTCTGCGTCTAAGATTTAAATTAATTAAAATACAGAACCCCATATTCAGGACTATATTTTTCATATTTTCACCATGTCTATTAATCAATCCTTCCGGGTCGCAATCCATTTTCTCAATCGTATCAATTCTACATCATTAGATGAAGTAGTTATTAATAAATTTGTATTATACACTAACGACTTACCGACCATATTTGTTGATATGTTAAAAACTTCTGCGTCTAAGATTTAAATTAATTAAAATACAGAACCCCATATTCAGGACTATATTTTTCATATTTTCACCATGTCTATTAATCAATCCTTCCGGGTCGCAATCCATTTTCTCAATCGTATCAATTCTACATCATTAGATGAAGTAGTTATTAATAAATTTGTATTATACACTAACGACTTACCGACCATATTTGTTGATATGTTAAAAACTTCTGCGTCTAAGATTTAAATTAATTAAAATACAGAACCCCATATTCAGGACTATATTTTTCATACTTTCACCATGTCTATTAATCAATCCTTCCGGGTCGCAATCCATTTTCTCAATCGTATCAATTCTACATCATTAGATGAAGTAGTTATTAATAAATTTGTATTATACACTAACGACTTACCGACCATATTTGTTGATATGTTAAAAACTTCTGCGTCTAAGATTTAAATTAATTAAAATACAGAACCCCATATTCAGGACTATATTTTTCATATTTTCACCATGTCTATTAATCAATCCTTCCGGGTCGCAATCCATTTTCTCAATCGTATCAATTCTACATCATTAGATGAAGTAGTTATTAATAAATTTGTATTATACACTAACGACTTACCGACCATATTTGTTGATATGTTAAAAACTTCTGCGTCTAAGATTTAAATTAATTAAAATACAGAACCCCATATTCAGGACTATATTTTTCATATTTTCACCATGTCTATTAATCAATCCTTCCGGGTCGCAATCCATTTTCTCAATCGTATCAATTCTACATCATTAGATGAAGTAGTTATTAATAAATTTGTATTATACACTAACGACTTACCGACCATATTTGTTGATATGTTAAAAACTTCTGCGTCTAAGATTTAAATTAATTAAAATACAGAACCCCATATTCAGGACTATATTTTTCATATTTTCACCATGTCTATTAATCAATCCTTCCGGGTCGCAATCCATTTTCTCAATCGTATCAATTCTACATCATTAGATGAAGTAGTTATTAATAAATTTGTATTATACACTAACGACTTACCGACCATATTTGTTGATATGTTAAAAACTTCTGCGTCTAAGATTTAAATTAATTAAAATACAGAACCCCATATTCAGGACTATATTTTTCATATTTTCACCATGTCTATTAATCAATCCTTCCGGGTCGCAATCCATTTTCTCAATCGTATCAATTCTACATCATTAGATGAAGTAGTTATTAATAAATTTGTATTATACACTAACGACTTACCGACCATATTTGTTGATATGTTAAAAACTTCTGCGTCTAAGATTTAAATTAATTAAAATACAGAACCCCATATTCAGGACTATATTTTTCATATTTTCACCATGTCTATTAATCAATCCTTCCGGGTCGCAATCCATTTTCTCAATCGTATCAATTCTACATCATTAGATGAAGTAGTTATTAATAAATTTGTATTATACACTAACGACTTACCGACCATATTTGTTGATATGTTAAAAACTTCTGCGTCTAAGATTTAAATTAATTAAAATACAGAACCCCATATTCAGGACTATATTTTTCATATTTTCACCATGTCTATTAATCAATCCTTCCGGGTCGCAATCCATTTTCTCAATCGTATCAATTCTACATCATTAGATGAAGTAGTTATTAATAAATTTGTATTATACACTAACGACTTACCGACCATATTTGTTGATATGTTAAAAACTTCTGCGTCTAAGATTTAAATTAATTAAAATACAGAACCCCATATTCAGGACTATATTTTTCATATTTTCACCATGTCTATTAATCAATCCTTCCGGGTCGCAATCCATTTTCTCAATCGTATCAATTCTACATCATTAGATGAAGTAGTTATTAATAAATTTGTATTATACACTAACGACTTACCGACCATATTTGTTGATATGTTAAAAACTTCTGCGTCTAAGATTTAAATTAATTAAAATACAGAACCCCATATTCAGGACTATATTTTTCATATTTTCACCATGTCTATTAATCAATCCTTCCGGGTCGCAATCCATTTTCTCAATCGTATCAATTCTACATCATTAGATGAAGTAGTTATTAATAAATTTGTATTATACACTAACGACTTACCGACCATATTTGTTGATATGTTAAAAACTTCTGCGTCTAAGATTTAAATTAATTAAAATACAGAACCCCATATTCAGGACTATATTTTTCATATTTTCACCATGTCTATTAATCATTCCTTCCGGGTCGCAATCCTTTTTCTCAATCGTTTCAATTCTACATCATTAGATGAAGTAGTTATTAATAAATTTGTATTATACACTAACGACTTACCGACCATATTTGTTGATATGTTAAAAACTTCTGCGTCTAAGATTTAAATTAATTAAAATACAGAACCCCATATTCAGGACTATATTTTTCATATTTTCACCATGTCTATTAATCATTCCTTCCGGGTCGCAATCCTTTTTCTCAATCGTTTCAATTCTACATCATTAGATGAAGTAGTTATTAATAAATTTGTATTATACACTAATGACTTACCGACCATATTTGTTGATATGTTAAAAACTTCTGCGTCTAAGATTTAAATTAATTAAAATACAGAACCCCATATTCAGGACTATATTTTTCATATTTTCACCATGTCTATTAATCAATCCTTCCGGGTCGCAATCCATTTTCTCAATCGTATCAATTCTACATCATTAGATGAAGTAGTTATTAATAAATTTGTATTATACACTAACGACTTACCGACCATATTTGTTGATATGTTAAAAACTTCTGCGTCTAAGATTTAAATTAATTAAAATACAGAACCCCATATTCAGGACTATATTTTTCATATTTTCACCATGTCTATTAATCAATCCTTCCGGGTCGCAATCCATTTTCTCAATCGTATCAATTCTACATCATTAGATGAAGTAGTTATTAATAAATTTGTATTATACACTAACGACTTACCGACCATATTTGTTGATATGTTAAAAACTTCTGCGTCTAAGATTTAAATTAATTAAAATACAGAACCCCATATTCAGGACTATATTTTTCATATTTTCACCATGTCTATTAATCATTCCTTCCGGGTCGCAATCCTTTTTCTCAATCGTTTCAATTCTACATCATTAGATGAAGTAGTTATTAATAAATTTGTATTATACACTAACGACTTACCGACCATATTTGTTGATATGTTAAAAACTTCTGCGTCTAAGATTTAAATTAATTAAAATACAGAACCCCATATTCAGGACTATATTTTTCATATTTTCACCATGTCTATTAATCAATCCTTCCGGGTCGCAATCCATTTTCTCAATCGTATCAATTCTACATCATTAGATGAAGTAGTTATTAATAAATTTGTATTATACACTAACGACTTACCGACCATATTTGTTGATATGTTAAAAACTTCTGCGTCTAAGATTTAAATTAATTAAAATACAGAACCCCATATTCAGGACTATATTTTTCATATTTTCACCATGTCTATTAATCATTCCTTCCGGGTCGCAATCCTTTTTCTCAATCGTTTCAATTCTACATCATTAGATGAAGTAGTTATTAATAAATTTGTATTATACACTAACGACTTACCGACCATATTTGTTGATATGTTAAAAACTTCTGCGTCTAAGATTTAAATTAATTAAAATACAGAACCCCATATTCAGGACTATATTTTTCATATTTTCACCATGTCTATTAATCAATCCTTCCGGGTCGCAATCCATTTTCTCAATCGTATCAATTCTACATCATTAGATGAAGTAGTTATTAATAAATTTGTATTATACACTAACGACTTACCGACCATATTTGTTGATATGTTAAAAACTTCTGCGTCTAAGATTTAAATTAATTAAAATACAGAACCCCATATTCAGGACTATATTTTTCATATTTTCACCATGTCTATTAATCAATCCTTCCGGGTCGCAATCCATTTTCTCAATCGTATCAATTCTACATCATTAGATGAAGTAGTTATTAATAAATTTGTATTATACACTAACGACTTACCGACCATATTTGTTGATATGTTAAAAACTTCTGTGTCTAAGATTTAAATTAATTAAAATACAGAACCCCATATTCAGGACTATATTTTTCATATTTTCACCATGTCTATTAATCATTCCTTCCGGGTCGCAATCCTTTTTCTCAATCGTTTCAATTCTACATCATTAGATGAAGTAGTTATTAATAAATTTGTATTATACACTAACGACTTACCGACCATATTTGTTGATATGTTAAAAACTTCTGCGTCTAAGATTTAAATTAATTAAAATACAGAACCCCATATTCAGGACTATATTTTTCATATTTTCACCATGTCTATTAATCAATCCTTCCGGGTCGCAATCCATTTTCTCAATCGTATCAATTCTACATCATTAGATGAAGTAGTTATTAATAAATTTGTATTATACACTAACGACTTACCGACCATATTTGTTGATATGTTAAAAACTTCTGCGTCTAAGATTTAAATTAATTAAAATACAGAACCCCATATTCAGGACTATATTTTTCATATTTTCACCATGTCTATTAATCAATCCTTCCGGGTCGCAATCCATTTTCTCAATCGTATCAATTCTACATCATTAGATGAAGTAGTTATTAATAAATTTGTATTATACACTAACGACTTACCGACCATATTTGTTGATATGTTAAAAACTTCTGCGTCTAAGATTTAAATTAATTAAAATACAGAACCCCATATTCAGGACTATATTTTTCATATTTTCACCATGTCTATTAATCATTCCTTCCGGGTCGCAATCCATTTTCTCAATCGTATCAATTCTACATCATTAGATGAAGTAGTTATTAATAAATTTGTATTATACACTAACGACTTACCGACCATATTTGTTGATATGTTAAAAACTTCTGCGTCTAAGATTTAAATTAATTAAAATACAGAACCCCATATTCAGGACTATATTTTTCATATTTTCACCATGTCTATTAATCAATCCTTCCGGGTCGCAATCCATTTTCTCAATCGTATCAATTCTACATCATTAGATGAAGTAGTTATTAATAAATTTGTATTATACACTAACGACTTACCGACCATATTTGTTGATATGTTAAAAACTTCTGCGTCTAAGATTTAAATTAATTAAAATACAGAACCCCATATTCAGGACTATATTTTTCATATTTTCACCATGTCTATTAATCATTCCTTCCGGGTCGCAATCCTTTTTCTCAATCGTTTCAATTCTACATCATTAGATGAAGTAGTTATTAATAAATTTGTATTATACACTAACGACTTACCGACCATATTTGTTGATATGTTAAAAACTTCTGCGTCTAAGATTTAAATTAATTAAAATACAGAACCCCATATTCAGGACTATATTTTTCATATTTTCACCATGTCTATTAATCATTCCTTCCGGGTCGCAATCCTTTTTCTCAATCGTTTCAATTCTACATCATTAGATGAAGTAGTTATTAATAAATTTGTATTATACGCTAACGACTTACCGACCATATTTGTTGATATGTTAAAAACTTCTGCGTCTAAGATTTAAATTAATTAAAATACAGAACCCCATATTCAGGACTATATTTTTCATATTTTCACCATGTCTATTAATCAATCCTTCCGGGTCGCAATCCATTTTCTCAATCGTATCAATTCTACATCATTAGATGAAGTAGTTATTAATAAATTTGTATTATACACTAACGACTTACCGACCATATTTGTTGATATGTTAAAAACTTCTGCGTCTAAGATTTAAATTAATTAAAATACAGAACCCCATATTCAGGACTATATTTTTCATATTTTCACCATGTCTATTAATCAATCCTTCCGGGTCGCAATCCATTTTCTCAATCGTATCAATTCTACATCATTAGATGAAGTAGTTATTAATAAATTTGTATTATACACTAACGACTTACCGACCATATTTGTTGATATGTTAAAAACTTCTGCGTCTAAGATTTAAATTAATTAAAATACAGAACCCCATATTCAGGACTATATTTTTCATATTTTCACCATGTCTATTAATCAATCCTTCCGGGTCGCAATCCATTTTCTCAATCGTATCAATTCTACATCATTAGATGAAGTAGTTATTAATAAATTTGTATTATACACTAACGACTTACCGACCATATTTGTTGATATGTTAAAAACTTCTGCGTCTAAGATTTAAATTAATTAAAATACAGAACCCCATATTCAGGACTATATTTTTCATATTTTCACCATGTCTATTAATCAATCCTTCCGGGTCGCAATCCATTTTCTCAATCGTATCAATTCTACATCATTAGATGAAGTAGTTATTAATAAATTTGTATTATACACTAACGACTTACCGACCATATTTGTTGATATGTTAAAAACTTCTGCGTCTAAGATTTAAATTAATTAAAATACAGAACCCCATATTCAGGACTATATTTTTCATATTTTCACCATGTCTATTAATCAATCCTTCCGGGTCGCAATCCATTTTCTCAATCGTATCAATTCTACATCATTAGATGAAGTAGTTATTAATAAATTTGTATTATACACTAACGACTTACCGACCATATTTGTTGATATGTTAAAAACTTCTGCGTCTAAGATTTAAATTAATTAAAATACAGAACCCCATATTCAGGACTATATTTTTCATATTTTCACCATGTCTATTAATCAATCCTTCCGGGTCGCAATCCATTTTCTCAATCGTATCAATTCTACATCATTAGATGAAGTAGTTATTAATAAATTTGTATTATACACTAACGACTTACCGACCATATTTGTTGATATGTTAAAATCTTCTGCGTCTAAGATTTAAATTAATTAAAATACAGAACCCCATATTCAGGACTATATTTTTCATATTTTCACCATGTCTATTAATCAATCCTTCCGGGTCGCAATCCATTTTCTCAATCGTATCAATTCTACATCATTAGATGAAGTAGTTATTAATAAATTTGTATTATACACTAACGACTTACCGACCATATTTGTTGATATGTTAAAAACTTCTGCGTCTAAGATTTAAATTAATTAAAATACAGAACCCCATATTCAGGACTATATTTTTCATATTTTCACCATGTCTATTAATCAATCCTTCCGGGTCGCAATCCATTTTCTCAATCGTATCAATTCTACATCATTAGATGAAGTAGTTATTAATAAATTTGTATTATACACTAACGACTTACCGACCATATTTGTTGATATGTTAAAAACTTCTGCGTCTAAGATTTAAATTAATTAAAATACAGAACCCCATATTCAGGACTATATTTTTCATACTTTCACCATGTCTATTAATCAATCCTTCCGGGTCGCAATCCATTTTCTCAATCGTATCAATTCTACATCATTAGATGAAGTAGTTATTAATAAATTTGTATTATACACTAACGACTTACCGACCATATTTGTTGATATGTTAAAAACTTCTGCGTCTAAGATTTAAATTAATTAAAATACAGAACCCCATATTCAGGACTATATTTTTCATATTTTCACCATGTCTATTAATCAATCCTTCCGGGTCGCAATCCATTTTCTCAATCGTATCAATTCTACATCATTAGATGAAGTAGTTATTAATAAATTTGTATTATACACTAACGACTTACCGACCATATTTGTTGATATGTTAAAAACTTCTGCGTCTAAGATTTAAATTAATTAAAATACAGAACCCCATATTCAGGACTATATTTTTCATATTTTCACCATGTCTATTAATCAATCCTTCCGGGTCGCAATCCATTTTCTCAATCGTATCAATTCTACATCATTAGATGAAGTAGTTATTAATAAATTTGTATTATACACTAACGACTTACCGACCATATTTGTTGATATGTTAAAAACTTCTGCGTCTAAGATTTAAATTAATTAAAATACAGAACCCCATATTCAGGACTATATTTTTCATATTTTCACCATGTCTATTAATCAATCCTTCCGGGTCGCAATCCATTTTCTCAATCGTATCAATTCTACATCATTAGATGAAGTAGTTATTAATAAATTTGTATTATACACTAACGACTTACCGACCATATTTGTTGATATGTTAAAAACTTCTGCGTCTAAGATTTAAATTAATTAAAATACAGAACCCCATATTCAGGACTATATTTTTCATATTTTCACCATGTCTATTAATCAATCCTTCCGGGTCGCAATCCATTTTCTCAATCGTATCAATTCTACATCATTAGATGAAGTAGTTATTAATAAATTTGTATTATACACTAACGACTTACCGACCATATTTGTTGATATGTTAAAAACTTCTGCGTCTAAGATTTAAATTAATTAAAATACAGAACCCCATATTCAGGACTATATTTTTCATATTTTCACCATGTCTATTAATCAATCCTTCCGGGTCGCAATCCATTTTCTCAATCGTATCAATTCTACATCATTAGATGAAGTAGTTATTAATAAATTTGTATTATACACTAACGACTTACCGACCATATTTGTTGATATGTTAAAAACTTCTGCGTCTAAGATTTAAATTAATTAAAATACAGAACCCCATATTCAGGACTATATTTTTCATATTTTCACCATGTCTATTAATCAATCCTTCCGGGTCGCAATCCATTTTCTCAATCGTATCAATTCTACATCATTAGATGAAGTAGTTATTAATAAATTTGTATTATACACTAACGACTTACCGACCATATTTGTTGATATGTTAAAAACTTCTGCGTCTAAGATTTAAATTAATTAAAATACAGAACCCCATATTCAGGACTATATTTTTCATATTTTCACCATGTCTATTAATCAATCCTTCCGGGTCGCAATCCATTTTCTCAATCGTATCAATTCTACATCATTAGATGAAGTAGTTATTAATAAATTTGTATTATACACTAACGACTTACCGACCATATTTGTTGATATGTTAAAAACTTCTGCGTCTAAGATTTAAATTAATTAAAATACAGAACCCCATATTCAGGACTATATTTTTCATATTTTCACCATGTCTATTAATCAATCCTTCCGGGTCGCAATCCATTTTCTCAATCGTATCAATTCTACATCATTAGATGAAGTAGTTATTAATAAATTTGTATTATACACTAACGACTTACCGACCATATTTGTTGATATGTTAAAAACTTCTGCGTCTAAGATTTAAATTAATTAAAATACAGAACCCCATATTCAGGACTATATTTTTCATATTTTCACCATGTCTATTAATCAATCCTTCCGGGTCGCAATCCATTTTCTCAATCGTATCAATTCTACATCATTAGATGAAGTAGTTATTAATAAATTTGTATTATACACTAACGACTTACCGACCATATTTGTTGATATGTTAAAAACTTCTGCGTCTAAGATTTAAATTAATTAAAATACAGAACCCCATATTCAGGACTATATTTTTCATATTTTCACCATGTCTATTAATCAATCCTTCCGGGTCGCAATCCATTTTCTCAATCGTATCAATTCTACATCATTAGATGAAGTAGTTATTAATAAATTTGTATTATACACTAACGACTTACCGACCATATTTGTTGATATGTTAAAAACTTCTGCGTCTAAGATTTAAATTAATTAAAATACAGAACCCCATATTCAGGACTATATTTTTCATATTTTCACCATGTCTATTAATCAATCCTTCCGGGTCGCAATCCATTTTCTCAATCGTATCAATTCTACATCATTAGATGAAGTAGTTATTAATAAATTTGTATTATACACTAACGACTTACCGACCATATTTGTTGATATGTTAAAAACTTCTGCGTCTAAGATTTAAATTAATTAAAATACAGAACCCCATATTCAGGACTATATTTTTCATATTTTCACCATGTCTATTAATCAATCCTTCCGGGTCGCAATCCATTTTCTCAATCGTATCAAT
This sequence comes from Dascillus cervinus, assembly GCA_949768715.1. NCBI lineage: Eukaryota > Metazoa > Arthropoda > Insecta > Coleoptera > Dascillidae > Dascillus > Dascillus cervinus. The sequence goes on along the minus strand of OX458321.1, from coordinate 13,840,116 downwards.
TCTACATCATTAGATGAAGTAGTTATTAATAAATTTGTATTATACACTAACGACTTACCGACCATATTTGTTGATATGTTAAAAACTTCTGCGTCTAAGATTTAAATTAATTAAAATACAGAACCCCATATTCAGGACTATATTTTTCATATTTTCACCATGTCTATTAATCAATCCTTCCGGGTCGCAATCCATTTTCTCAATCGTATCAATTCTACATCATTAGATGAAGTAGTTATTAATAAATTTGTATTATACACTAACGACTTACCGACCATATTTGTTGATATGTTAAAAACTTCTGCGTCTAAGATTTAAATTAATTAAAATACAGAACCCCATATTCAGGACTATATTTTTCATATTTTCACCATGTCTATTAATCAATCCTTCCGGGTCGCAATCCATTTTCTCAATCGTATCAATTCTACATCATTAGATGAAGTAGTTATTAATAAATTTGTATTATACACTAACGACTTACCGACCATATTTGTTGATATGTTAAAAACTTCTGCGTCTAAGATTTAAATTAATTAAAATACAGAACCCCATATTCAGGACTATATTTTTCATATTTTCACCATGTCTATTAATCAATCCTTCCGGGTCGCAATCCATTTTCTCAATCGTATCAATTCTACATCATTAGATGAAGTAGTTATTAATAAATTTGTATTATACACTAACGACTTACCGACCATATTTGTTGATATGTTAAAAACTTCTGCGTCTAAGATTTAAATTAATTAAAATACAGAACCCCATATTCAGGACTATATTTTTCATATTTTCACCATGTCTATTAATCAATCCTTCCGGGTCGCAATCCATTTTCTCAATCGTATCAATTCTACATCATTAGATGAAGTAGTTATTAATAAATTTGTATTATACACTAACGACTTACCGACCATATTTGTTGATATGTTAAAAACTTCTGCGTCTAAGATTTAAATTAATTAAAATACAGAACCCCATATTCAGGACTATATTTTTCATATTTTCACCATGTCTATTAATCAATCCTTCCGGGTCGCAATCCATTTTCTCAATCGTATCAATTCTACATCATTAGATGAAGTAGTTATTAATAAATTTGTATTATACACTAACGACTTACCGACCATATTTGTTGATATGTTAAAAACTTCTGCGTCTAAGATTTAAATTAATTAAAATACAGAACCCCATATTCAGGACTATATTTTTCATATTTTCACCATGTCTATTAATCAATCCTTCCGGGTCGCAATCCATTTTCTCAATCGTATCAATTCTACATCATTAGATGAAGTAGTTATTAATAAATTTGTATTATACACTAACGACTTACCGACCATATTTGTTGATATGTTAAAAACTTCTGCGTCTAAGATTTAAATTAATTAAAATACAGAACCCCATATTCAGGACTATATTTTTCATATTTTCACCATGTCTATTAATCAATCCTTCCGGGTCGCAATCCATTTTCTCAATCGTATCAATTCTACATCATTAGATGAAGTAGTTATTAATAAATTTGTATTATACACTAACGACTTACCGACCATATTTGTTGATATGTTAAAAACTTCTGCGTCTAAGATTTAAATTAATTAAAATACAGAACCCCATATTCAGGACTATATTTTTCATATTTTCACCATGTCTATTAATCAATCCTTCCGGGTCGCAATCCATTTTCTCAATCGTATCAATTCTACATCATTAGATGAAGTAGTTATTAATAAATTTGTATTATACACTAACGACTTACCGACCATATTTGTTGATATGTTAAAAACTTCTGCGTCTAAGATTTAAATTAATTAAAATACAGAACCCCATATTCAGGACTATATTTTTCATATTTTCACCATGTCTATTAATCAATCCTTCCGGGTCGCAATCCATTTTCTCAATCGTATCAATTCTACATCATTAGATGAAGTAGTTATTAATAAATTTGTATTATACACTAACGACTTACCGACCATATTTGTTGATATGTTAAAAACTTCTGCGTCTAAGATTTAAATTAATTAAAATACAGAACCCCATATTCAGGACTATATTTTTCATATTTTCACCATGTCTATTAATCAATCCTTCCGGGTCGCAATCCATTTTCTCAATCGTATCAATTCTACATCATTAGATGAAGTAGTTATTAATAAATTTGTATTATACACTAACGACTTACCGACCATATTTGTTGATATGTTAAAAACTTCTGCGTCTAAGATTTAAATTAATTAAAATACAGAACCCCATATTCAGGACTATATTTTTCATATTTTCACCATGTCTATTAATCAATCCTTCCGGGTCGCAATCCATTTTCTCAATCGTATCAATTCTACATCATTAGATGAAGTAGTTATTAATAAATTTGTATTATACACTAACGACTTACCGACCATATTTGTTGATATGTTAAAAACTTCTGCGTCTAAGATTTAAATTAATTAAAATACAGAACCCCATATTCGGGACTATATTTTTCATATTTTCACCATGTCTATTAATCAATCCTTCCGGGTCGCAATCCATTTTCTCAATCGTATCAATTCTACATCATTAGATGAAGTAGTTATTAATAAATTTGTATTATACACTAACGACTTACCGACCATATTTGTTGATATGTTAAAAACTTCTGCGTCTAAGATTTAAATTAATTAAAATACAGAACCCCATATTCAGGACTATATTTTTCATATTTTCACCATGTCTATTAATCAATCCTTCCGGGTCGCAATCCATTTTCTCAATCGTATCAATTCTACATCATTAGATGAAGTAGTTATTAATAAATTTGTATTATACACTAACGACTTACCGACCATATTTGTTGATATGTTAAAAACTTCTGCGTCTAAGATTTAAATTAATTAAAATACAGAACCCCATATTCAGGACTATATCTTTCATATTTTCACCATGTCTATTAATCAATCCTTCCGGGTCGCAATCCATTTTCTCAATCGTATCAATTCTACATCATTAGATGAAGTAGTTATTAATAAATTTGTATTATACACTAACGACTTACCGACCATATTTGTTGATATGTTAAAAACTTCTGCGTCTAAGATTTAAATTAATTAAAATACAGAACCCCATATTCAGGACTATATTTTTCATATTTTCACCATGTCTATTAATCATTCCTTCCGGGTCGCAATCCATTTTCTCAATCGTATCAATTCTACATCATTAGATGAAGTAGTTATTAATAAATTTGTATTATACACTAACGACTTACCGACCATATTTGTTGATATGTTAAAAACTTCTGCGTCTAAGATTTAAATTAATTAAAATACAGAACCCCATATTCAGGACTATATTTTTCATATTTTCACCATGTCTATTAATCAATCCTTCCGGGTCGCAATCCATTTTCTCAATCGTATCAATTCTACATCATTAGATGAAGTAGTTATTAATAAATTTGTATTATACACTAACGACTTACCGACCATATTTGTTGATATGTTAAAAACTTCTGCGTCTAAGATTTAAATTAATTAAAATACAGAACCACATATTCAGGACTATATCTTTCATATTTTCACCATGTCTATTAATCAATCCTTCCGGGTCGCAATCCATTTTCTCAATCGTATCAATTCTACATCATTAGATGAAGTAGTTATTAATAAATTTGTATTATACACTAACGACTTACCGACCATATTTGTTGATATGTTAAAAACTTCTGCGTCTAAGATTTAAATTAATTAAAATACAGAACCCCATATTCAGGACTATATTTTTCATACTTTCACCATGTCTATTAATCAATCCTTCCGGGTCGCAATCCATTTTCTCAATCGTATCAATTCTACATCATTAGATGAAGTAGTTATTAATAAATTTGTATTATACACTAACGACTTACCGACCATATTTGTTGATATGTTAAAAACTTCTGCGTCTAAGATTTAAATTAATTAAAATACAGAACCCCATATTCAGGACTATATTTTTCATATTTTCACCATGTCTATTAATCAATCCTTCCGGGTCGCAATCCATTTTCTCAATCGTATCAATTCTACATCATTAGATGAAGTAGTTATTAATAAATTTGTATTATACACTAACGACTTACCGACCATATTTGTTGATATGTTAAAAACTTCTGCGTCTAAGATTTAAATTAATTAAAATACAGAACCCCATATTCAGGACTATATTTTTCATATTTTCACCATGTCTATTAATCAATCCTTCCGGGTCGCAATCCATTTTCTCAATCGTATCAATTCTACATCATTAGATGAAGTAGTTATTAATAAATTTGTATTATACACTAACGACTTACCGACCATATTTGTTGATATGTTAAAAACTTCTGCGTCTAAGATTTAAATTAATTAAAATACAGAACCCCATATTCAGGACTATATTTTTCATATTTTCACCATGTCTATTAATCAATCCTTCCGGGTCGCAATCCATTTTCTCAATCGTATCAATTCTACATCATTAGATGAAGTAGTTATTAATAAATTTGTATTATACACTAACGACTTACCGACCATATTTGTTGATATGTTAAAAACTTCTGCGTCTAAGATTTAAATTAATTAAAATACAGAACCCCATATTCAGGACTATATTTTTCATATTTTCACCATGTCTATTAATCAATCCTTCCGGGTCGCAATCCATTTTCTCAATCGTATCAATTCTACATCATTAGATGAAGTAGTTATTAATAAATTTGTATTATACACTAACGACTTACCGACCATATTTGTTGATATGTTAAAAACTTCTGCGTCTAAGATTTAAATTAATTAAAATACAGAACCCCATATTCAGGACTATATTTTTCATATTTTCACCATGTCTATTAATCAATCCTTCCGGGTCGCAATCCATTTTCTCAATCGTATCAATTCTACATCATTAGATGAAGTAGTTATTAATAAATTTGTATTATACACTAACGACTTACCGACCATATTTGTTGATATGTTAAAAACTTCTGCGTCTAAGATTTAAATTAATTAAAATACAGAACCCCATATTCAGGACTATATTTTTCATATTTTCACCATGTCTATTAATCAATCCTTCCGGGTCGCAATCCATTTTCTCAATCGTATCAATTCTACATCATTAGATGAAGTAGTTATTAATAAATTTGTATTATACACTAACGACTTACCGACCATATTTGTTGATATGTTAAAAACTTCTGCGTCTAAGATTTAAATTAATTAAAATACAGAACCCCATATTCAGGACTATATTTTTCATATTTTCACCATGTCTATTAATCAATCCTTCCGGGTCGCAATCCATTTTCTCAATCGTATCAATTCTACATCATTAGATGAAGTAGTTATTAATAAATTTGTATTATACACTAACGACTTACCGACCATATTTGTTGATATGTTAAAAACTTCTGCGTCTAAGATTTAAATTAATTAAAATACAGAACCCCATATTCAGGACTATATTTTTCATATTTTCACCATGTCTATTAATCAATCCTTCCGGGTCGCAATCCATTTTCTCAATCGTATCAATTCTACATCATTAGATGAAGTAGTTATTAATAAATTTGTATTATACACTAACGACTTACCGACCATATTTGTTGATATGTTAAAAACTTCTGCGTCTAAGATTTAAATTAATTAAAATACAGAACCCCATATTCAGGACTATATTTTTCATATTTTCACCATGTCTATTAATCAATCCTTCCGGGTCGCAATCCATTTTCTCAATCGTATCAATTCTACATCATTAGATGAAGTAGTTATTAATAAATTTGTATTATACACTAACGACTTACCGACCATATTTGTTGATATGTTAAAAACTTCTGCGTCTAAGATTTAAATTAATTAAAATACAGAACCCCATATTCGGGACTATATTTTTCATATTTTCACCATGTCTATTAATCAATCCTTCCGGGTCGCAATCCATTTTCTCAATCGTATCAATTCTACATCATTAGATGAAGTAGTTATTAATAAATTTGTATTATACACTAACGACTTACCGACCATATTTGTTGATATGTTAAAAACTTCTGCGTCTAAGATTTAAATTAATTAAAATACAGAACCCCATATTCAGGACTATATTTTTCATATTTTCACCATGTCTATTAATCAATCCTTCCGGGTCGCAATCCATTTTCTCAATCGTATCAATTCTACATCATTAGATGAAGTAGTTATTAATAAATTTGTATTATACACTAACGACTTACCGACCATATTTGTTGATATGTTAAAAACTTCTGCGTCTAAGATTTAAATTAATTAAAATACAGAACCCCATATTCAGGACTATATTTTTCATATTTTCACCATGTCTATTAATCAATCCTTCCGGGTCGCAATCCATTTTCTCAATCGTATCAATTCTACATCATTAGATGAAGTAGTTATTAATAAATTTGTATTATACACTAACGACTTACCGACCATATTTGTTGATATGTTAAAAACTTCTGCGTCTAAGATTTAAATTAATTAAAATACAGAACCCCATATTCGGGACTATATTTTTCATATTTTCACCATGTCTATTAATCAATCCTTCCGGGTCGCAATCCATTTTCTCAATCGTATCAATTCTACATCATTAGATGAAGTAGTTATTAATAAATTTGTATTATACACTAACGACTTACCGACCATATTTGTTGATATGTTAAAAACTTCTGCGTCTAAGATTTAAATTAATTAAAATACAGAACCCCATATTCAGGACTATATTTTTCATATTTTCACCATGTCTATTAATCAATCCTTCCGGGTCGCAATCCATTTTCTCAATCGTATCAATTCTACATCATTAGATGAAGTAGTTATTAATAAATTTGTATTATACACTAACGACTTACCGACCATATTTGTTGATATGTTAAAAACTTCTGCGTCTAAGATTTAAATTAATTAAAATACAGAACCCCATATTCAGGACTATATTTTTCATATTTTCACCATGTCTATTAATCAATCCTTCCGGGTCGCAATCCATTTTCTCAATCGTATCAATTCTACATCATTAGATGAAGTAGTTATTAATAAATTTGTATTACACACTAACGACTTACCGACCATATTTGTTGATATGTTAAAAACTTCTGCGTCTAAGATTTAAATTAATTAAAATACAGAACCCCATATTCAGGACTATATTTTTCATATTTTCACCATGTCTATTAATCATTCCTTCCGGGTCGCAATCCATTTTCTCAATCGTATCAATTCTACATCATTAGATGAAGTAGTTATTAATAAATTTGTATTATACACTAACGACTTACCGACCATATTTGTTGATATGTTAAAAACTTCTGCGTCTAAGATTTAAATTAATTAAAATACAGAACCCCATATTCAGGACTATATTTTTCATATTTTCACCATGTCTATTAATCATTCCTTCCGGGTCGCAATCCTTTTTCTCAATCGTATCAATTCTACATCATTAGATGAAGTAGTTATTAATAAATTTGTATTATACACTAACGACTTACCGACCATATTTGTTGATATGTTAAAAACTTCTGCGTCTAAGATTTAAATTAATTAAAATACAGAACCCCATATTCAGGACTATATTTTTCATATTTTCACCATGTCTATTAATCATTCCTTCCGGGTCGCAATCTTTTTCTCAATCGTTTCAATTCTACATCATTAGATGAAGTAGTTATTAATAAATTTGTATTATACACTAACGACTTACCGACCATATTTGTTGATATGTTAAAAACTTCTGCGTCTAAGATTTAAATTAATTAAAATACAGAACCCCATATTCAGGACTATATTTTTCATATTTTCACCATGTCTATTAATCATTCCTTCCGGGTCGCAATCCTTTTTCTCAATCGTTTCAATTCTACATCATTAGATGAAGTAGTTATTAATAAATTTGTATTATACACTAACGACTTACCGACCATATTTGTTGATATGTTAAAAACTTCTGCGTCTAAGATTTAAATTAATTAAAATACAGAACCCCATATTCAGGACTATATTTTTCATATTTTCACCATGTCTATTAATCAATCCTTCCGGGTCGCAATCCATTTTCTCAATCGTATCAATTCTACATCATTAGATGAAGTAGTTATTAATAAATTTGTATTATACACTAACGACTTACCGACCATATTTGTTGATATGTTAAAAACTTCTGCGTCTAAGATTTAAATTAATTAAAATACAGAACCCCATATTCAGGACTATATTTTTCATATTTTCACCATGTCTATTAATCAATCCTTCCGGGTCGCAATCCATTTTCTCAATCGTATCAATTCTACATCATTAGATGAAGTAGTTATTAATAAATTTGTATTATACACTAACGACTTACCGACCATATTTGTTGATATGTTAAAAACTTCTGCGTCTAAGATTTAAATTAATTAAAATACAGAACCCCATATTCAGGACTATATTTTTCATATTTTCACCATGTCTATTAATCAATCCTTCCGGGTCGCAATCCATTTTCTCAATCGTATCAATTCTACATCATTAGATGAAGTAGTTATTAATAAATTTGTATTATACACTAACGACTTACCGACCATATTTGTTGATATGTTAAAAACTTCTGCGTCTAAGATTTAAATTAATTAAAATACAGAACCCCATATTCAGGACTATATTTTTCATATTTTCACCATGTCTATTAATCAATCCTTCCGGGTCGCAATCCATTTTCTCAATCGTATCAATTCTACATCATTAGATGAAGTAGTTATTAATAAATTTGTATTATACACTAACGACTTACCGACCATATTTGTTGATATGTTAAAAACTTCTGCGTCTAAGATTTAAATTAATTAAAATACAGAACCCCATATTCAGGACTATATTTTTCATACTTTCACCATGTCTATTAATCAATCCTTCCGGGTCGCAATCCATTTTCTCAATCGTATCAATTCTACATCATTAGATGAAGTAGTTATTAATAAATTTGTATTATACACTAACGACTTACCGACCATATTTGTTGATATGTTAAAAACTTCTGCGTCTAAGATTTAAATTAATTAAAATACAGAACCCCATATTCGGGACTATATTTTTCATATTTTCACCATGTCTATTAATCAATCCTTCCGGGTCGCAATCCATTTTCTCAATCGTATCAATTCTACATCATTAGATGAAGTAGTTATTAATAAATTTGTATTATACACTAACGACTTACCGACCATATTTGTTGATATGTTAAAAACTTCTGCGTCTAAGATTTAAATTAATTAAAATACAGAACCCCATATTCAGGACTATATTTTTCATACTTTCACCATGTCTATTAATCAATCCTTCCGGGTCGCAATCCATTTTCTCAATCGTATCAATTCTACATCATTAGATGAAGTAGTTATTAATAAATTTGTATTATACACTAACGACTTACCGACCATATTTGTTGATATGTTAAAAACTTCTGCGTCTAAGATTTAAATTAATTAAAATACAGAACCCCATATTCGGGACTATATTTTTCATATTTTCACCATGTCTATTAATCAATCCTTCCGGGTCGCAATCCATTTTCTCAATCGTATCAATTCTACATCATTAGATGAAGTAGTTATTAATAAATTTGTATTATACACTAACGACTTACCGACCATATTTGTTGATATGTTAAAAACTTCTGCGTCTAAGATTTAAATTAATTAAAATACAGAACCCCATATTCAGGACTATATTTTTCATATTTTCACCATGTCTATTAATCAATCCTTCCGGGTCGCAATCCATTTTCTCAATCGTATCAATTCTACATCATTAGATGAAGTAGTTATTAATAAATTTGTATTATACACTAACGACTTACCGACCATATTTGTTGATATGTTAAAAACTTCTGCGTCTAAGATTTAAATTAATTAAAATACAGAACCCCATATTCAGGACTATATTTTTCATATTTTCACCATGTCTATTAATCATTCCTTCCGGGTCGCAATCCATTTTCTCAATCGTATCAATTCTACATCATTAGATGAAGTAGTTATTAATAAATTTGTATTATACACTAACGACTTACCGACCATATTTGTTGATATGTTAAAAACTTCTGCGTCTAAGATTTAAATTAATTAAAATACAGAACCCCATATTCAGGACTATATTTTTCATATTTTCACCATGTCTATTAATCAATCCTTCCGGGTCGCAATCCATTTTCTCAATCGTATCAATTCTACATCATTAGATGAAGTAGTTATTAATAAATTTGTATTATACACTAACGACTTACCGACCATATTTGTTGATATGTTAAAAACTTCTGCGTCTAAGATTTAAATTAATTAAAATACAGAACCCCATATTCAGGACTATATCTTTCATATTTTCACCATGTCTATTAATCAATCCTTCCGGGTCGCAATCCATTTTCTCAATCGTATCAATTCTACATCATTAGATGAAGTAGTTATTAATAAATTTGTATTATACACTAACGACTTACCGACCATATTTGTTGATATGTTAAAAACTTCTGCGTCTAAGATTTAAATTAATTAAAATACAGAACCCCATATTCAGGACTATATTTTTCATATTTTCACCATGTCTATTAATCAATCCTTCCGGGTCGCAATCCATTTTCTCAATCGTATCAATTCTACATCATTAGATGAAGTAGTTATTAATAAATTTGTATTATACACTAACGACTTACCGACCATATTTGTTGATATGTTAAAAACTTCTGCGTCTAAGATTTAAATTAATTAAAATACAGAACCCCATATTCAGGACTATATTTTTCATACTTTCACCATGTCTATTAATCAATCCTTCCGGGTCGCAATCCATTTTCTCAATCGTATCAATTCTACATCATTAGATGAAGTAGTTATTAATAAATTTGTATTATACACTAACGACTTACCGACCATATTTGTTGATATGTTAAAAACTTCTGCGTCTAAGATTTAAATTAATTAAAATACAGAACCCCATATTCAGGACTATATTTTTCATATTTTCACCATGTCTATTAATCAATCCTTCCGGGTCGCAATCCATTTTCTCAATCGTATCAATTCTACATCATTAGATGAAGTAGTTATTAATAAATTTGTATTATACACTAACGACTTACCGACCATATTTGTTGATATGTTAAAAACTTCTGCGTCTAAGATTTAAATTAATTAAAATACAGAACCCCATATTCAGGACTATATTTTTCATATTTTCACCATGTCTATTAATCAATCCTTCCGGGTCGCAATCCATTTTCTCAATCGTATCAATTCTACATCATTAGATGAAGTAGTTATTAATAAATTTGTATTATACACTAACGACTTACCGACCATATTTGTTGATATGTTAAAAACTTCTGCGTCTAAGATTTAAATTAATTAAAATACAGAACCCCATATTCAGGACTATATCTTTCATATTTTCACCATGTCTATTAATCAATCCTTCCGGGTCGCAATCCATTTTCTCAATCGTATCAATTCTACATCATTAGATGAAGTAGTTATTAATAAATTTGTATTATACACTAACGACTTACCGACCATATTTGTTGATATGTTAAAAACTTCTGCGTCTAAGATTTAAATTAATTAAAATACAGAACCCCATATTCGGGACTATATTTTTCATATTTTCACCATGTCTATTAATCAATCCTTCCGGGTCGCAATCCATTTTCTCAATCGTATCAATTCTACATCATTAGATGAAGTAGTTATTAATAAATTTGTATTATACACTAACGACTTACCGACCATATTTGTTGATATGTTAAAAACTTCTGCGTCTAAGATTTAAATTAATTAAAATACAGAACCCCATATTCAGGACTATATTTTTCATACTTTCACCATGTCTATTAATCAATCCTTCCGGGTCGCAATCCATTTTCTCAATCGTATCAATTCTACATCATTAGATGAAGTAGTTATTAATAAATTTGTATTATACACTAACGACTTACCGACCATATTTGTTGATATGTTAAAAACTTCTGCGTCTAAGATTTAAATTAATTAAAATACAGAACCCCATATTCAGGACTATATTTTTCATATTTTCACCATGTCTATTAATCAATCCTTCCGGGTCGCAATCCATTTTCTCAATCGTATCAATTCTACATCATTAGATGAAGTAGTTATTAATAAATTTGTATTATACACTAACGACTTACCGACCATATTTGTTGATATGTTAAAAACTTCTGCGTCTAAGATTTAAATTAATTAAAATACAGAACCCCATATTCAGGACTATATTTTTCATATTTTCACCATGTCTATTAATCAATCCTTCCGGGTCGCAATCCATTTTCTCAATCGTATCAATTCTACATCATTAGATGAAGTAGTTATTAATAAATTTGTATTATACACTAACGACTTACCGACCATATTTGTTGATATGTTAAAAACTTCTGCGTCTAAGATTTAAATTAATTAAAATACAGAACCCCATATTCAGGACTATATCTTTCATATTTTCACCATGTCTATTAATCAATCCTTCCGGGTCGCAATCCATTTTCTCAATCGTATCAATTCTACATCATTAGATGAAGTAGTTATTAATAAATTTGTATTATACACTAACGACTTACCGACCATATTTGTTGATATGTTAAAAACTTCTGCGTCTAAGATTTAAATTAATTAAAATACAGAACCCCATATTCAGGACTATATTTTTCATATTTTCACCATGTCTATTAATCAATCCTTCCGGGTCGCAATCCATTTTCTCAATCGTATCAATTCTACATCATTAGATGAAGTAGTTATTAATAAATTTGTATTATACACTAACGACTTACCGACCATATTTGTTGATATGTTAAAAACTTCTGCGTCTAAGATTTAAATTAATTAAAATACAGAACCCCATATTCAGGACTATATTTTTCATATTTTCACCATGTCTATTAATCAATCCTTCCGGGTCGCAATCCATTTTCTCAATCGTATCAATTCTACATCATTAGATGAAGTAGTTATTAATAAATTTGTATTATACACTAACGACTTACCGACCATATTTGTTGATATGTTAAAAACTTCTGCGTCTAAGATTTAAATTAATTAAAATACAGAACCCCATATTCAGGACTATATTTTTCATATTTTCACCATGTCTATTAATCATTCCTTTCGGGTCGCAAGCCGCTTTCTCGATCGCTTCAATTCTACATCATTAGATGAAGTAGTTATTAATAAATTTGTATTATACACTAACGACTTACCGACCATATTTGTTGATATGTTAAAAACTTCTGCGTCTAAGATTTAAATTAATTAAAATACAGAACCCCATATTCAGGACTATATTTTTCATATTTTCACCATGTCTATTAATCAATCCTTCCGGGTCGCAATCCATTTTCTCAATCGTATCAATTCTACATCATTAGATGAAGTAGTTATTAATAAATTTGTATTATACACTAACGACTTACCGACCATATTTGTTGATATGTTAAAAACTTCTGCGTCTAAGATTTAAATTAATTAAAATACAGAACCCCATATTCAGGACTATATTTTTCATATTTTCACCATGTCTATTAATCAATCCTTCCGGGTCGCAATCCATTTTCTCAATCGTATCAATTCTACATCATTAGATGAAGTAGTTATTAATAAATTTGTATTATACACTAACGACTTACCGACCATATTTGTTGATATGTTAAAAACTTCTGCGTCTAAGATTTAAATTAATTAAAATACAGAACCCCATATTCAGGACTATATTTTTCATATTTTCACCATGTCTATTAATCAATCCTTCCGGGTCGCAATCCATTTTCTCAATCGTATCAATTCTACATCATTAGATGAAGTAGTTATTAATAAATTTGTATTATACACTAACGACTTACCGACCATATTTGTTGATATGTTAAAAACTTCTGCGTCTAAGATTTAAATTAATTAAAATACAGAACCCCATATTCAGGACTATATTTTTCATATTTTCACCATGTCTATTAATCAATCCTTCCGGGTCGCAATCCATTTTCTCAATCGTATCAATTCTACATCATTAGATGAAGTAGTTATTAATAAATTTGTATTATACACTAACGACTTACCGACCATATTTGTTGATATGTTAAAAACTTCTGCGTCTAAGATTTAAATTAATTAAAATACAGAACCCCATATTCGGGACTATATTTTTCATATTTTCACCATGTCTATTAATCAATCCTTCCGGGTCGCAATCCATTTTCTCAATCGTATCAATTCTACATCATTAGATGAAGTAGTTATTAATAAATTTGTATTATACACTAACGACTTACCGACCATATTTGTTGATATGTTAAAAACTTCTGCGTCTAAGATTTAAATTAATTAAAATACAGAACCCCATATTCAGGACTATATTTTTCATATTTTCACCATGTCTATTAATCAATCCTTCCGGGTCGCAATCCATTTTCTCAATCGTATCAATTCTACATCATTAGATGAAGTAGTTATTAATAAATTTGTATTATACACTAACGACTTACCGACCATATTTGTTGATATGTTAAAAACTTCTGCGTCTAAGATTTAAATTAATTAAAATACAGAACCCCATATTCAGGACTATATTTTTCATATTTTCACCATGTCTATTAATCAATCCTTCCGGGTCGCAATCCATTTTCTCAATCGTATCAATTCTACATCATTAGATGAAGTAGTTATTAATAAATTTGTATTACACACTAACGACTTACCGACCATATTTGTTGATATGTTAAAAACTTCTGCGTCTAAGATTTAAATTAATTAAAATACAGAACCCCATATTCAGGACTATATTTTTCATATTTTCACCATGTCTATTAATCATTCCTTCCGGGTCGCAATCCTTTTTCTCAATCGTTTCAATTCTACATCATTAGATGAAGTAGTTATTAATAAATTTGTATTATACACTAACGACTTACCGACCATATTTGTTGATATGTTAAAAACTTCTGCGTCTAAGATTTAAATTAATTAAAATACAGAACCCCATATTCAGGACTATATTTTTCATATTTTCACCATGTCTATTAATCATTCCTTCCGGGTCGCAATTCTTTTTCTCAATCGTTTCAATTCTACATCATTAGATGAAGTAGTTATTAATAAATTTGTATTATACACTAACGACTTACCGACCATATTTGTTGATATGTTAAAAACTTCTGCGTCTAAGATTTAAATTAATTAAAATACAGAACCCCATATTCAGGACTATATTTTTCATATTTTCACCATGTCTATTAATCATTCCTTCCGGGTCGCAATCCTTTTTCTCAATCGTATCAATTCTACATCATTAGATGAAGTAGTTATTAATAAATTTGTATTATACACTAACGACTTACCGACCATATTTGTTGATATGTTAAAAACTTCTGCGTCTAAGATTTAAATTAATTAAAATACAGAACCCCATATTCAGGACTATATTTTTCATATTTTCACCATGTCTATTAATCATTCCTTCCGGGTCGCAATCCTTTTTCTCAATCGTTTCAATTCTACATCATTAGATGAAGTAGTTATTAATAAATTTGTATTATACACTAACGACTTACCGACCATATTTGTTGATATGTTAAAAACTTCTGCGTCTAAGATTTAAATTAATTAAAATACAGAACCCCATATTCAGGACTATATTTTTCATATTTTCACCATGTCTATTAATCATTCCTTCCGGGTCGCAATCCTTTTTCTCAATCGTTTCAATTCTACATCATTAGATGAAGTAGTTATTAATAAATTTGTATTATACACTAACGACTTACCGACCATATTTGTTGATATGTTAAAAACTTCTGCGTCTAAGATTTAAATTAATTAAAATACAGAACCCCATATTCAGGACTATATTTTTCATATTTTCACCATGTCTATTAATCATTCCTTCCGGGTCGCAATCCTTTTTCTCAATCGTTTCAATTCTACATCATTAGATGAAGTAGTTATTAATAAATTTGTATTATACACTAACGACTTACCGACCATATTTGTTGATATGTTAAAAACTTCTGCGTCTAAGATTTAAATTAATTAAAATACAGAACCCCATATTCAGGACTATATTTTTCATATTTTCACCATGTCTATTAATCAATCCTTCCGGGTCGCAATCCATTTTCTCAATCGTATCAATTCTACATCATTAGATGAAGTAGTTATTAATAAATTTGTATTATACACTAACGACTTACCGACCATATTTGTTGATATGTTAAAAACTTCTGCGTCTAAGATTTAAATTAATTAAAATACAGAACCCCATATTCAGGACTATATTTTTCATATTTTCACCATGTCTATTAATCATTCCTTCCAGGTCGCAATCCTTTTTCTCAATCGTTTCAATTCTACATCATTAGATGAAGTAGTTATTAATAAATTTGTATTATACACTAACGACTTACCGACCATATTTGTTGATATGTTAAAAATTTCTGCGTCTAAGATTTAAATTAATTAAAATACAGAACCCCATATTCAGGACTATATTTTTCATATTTTCACCATGTCTATTAATCAATCCTTCCGGGTCGCAATCCATTTTCTCAATCGTATCAATTCTACATCATTAGATGAAGTAGTTATTAATAAATTTGTATTATACACTAACGACTTACCGACCATATTTGTTGATATGTTAAAAACTTCTGCGTCTAAGATTTAAATTAATTAAAATACAGAACCCCATATTCAGGACTATATTTTTCATATTTTCACCATGTCTATTAATCATTCCTTCCAGGTCGCAATCCTTTTTCTCAATCGTTTCAATTCTACATCATTAGATGAAGTAGTTATTAATAAATTTGTATTATACACTAACGACTTACCGACCATATTTGTTGATATGTTAAAAATTTCTGCGTCTAAGATTTAAATTAATTAAAATACAGAACCCCATATTCAGGACTATATTTTTCATATTTTCACCATGTCTATTAATCAATCCTTCCGGGTCGCAATCCATTTTCTCAATCGTATCAATTCTACATCATTAGATGAAGTAGTTATTAATAAATTTGTATTATACACTAACGACTTACCGACCATATTTGTTGATATGTTAAAAACTTCTGCGTCTAAGATTTAAATTAATTAAAATACAGAACCCCATATTCAGGACTATATTTTTCATATTTTCACCATGTCTATTAATCATTCCTTCCGGGTCGCAATCCTTTTTCTCAATCGTTTCAATTCTGCATCATTAGATGAAGTAGTTATTAATAAATTTGTGTTATACACTAACGACTTACCGACCATATTTGTTGATATGTTAAAAACTTCTGCGTCTAAGATTTAAATTAATTAAAATACAGAACCCCATATTCAGGACTATATTTTTCATATTTTCACCATGTCTATTAATCAATCCTTCCGGGTCGCAATCCATTTTCTCAATCGTATCAATTCTGCATCATTAGATGAAGTAGTTATTAATAAATTTGTATTATACACTAACGACTTACCGACCATATTTGTTGATATGTTAAAAACTTCTGCGTCTAAGATTTAAATTAATTAAAATACAGAACCCCATATTCAGGACTATATTTTTCATATTTTCACCATGTCTATTAATCAATCCTTCCGGGTCGCAATCCATTTTCTCAATCGTATCAATTCTACATCATTAGATGAAGTAGTTATTAATAAATTTGTATTATACACTAACGACTTACCGACCATATTTGTTGATATGTTAAAAACTTCTGCGTCTAAGATTTAAATTAATTAAAATACAGAACCCCATATTCAGGACTATATTTTTCATATTTTCACCATGTCTATTAATCAATCCTTCCGGGTCGCAATCCATTTTCTCAATCGTATCAATTCTACATCATTAGATGAAGTAGTTATTAATAAATTTGTATTATACACTAACGACTTACCGACCATATTTGTTGATATGTTAAAAACTTCTGCGTCTAAGATTTAAATTAATTAAAATACAGAACCCCATATTCAGGACTATATTTTTCATATTTTCACCATGTCTATTAATCAATCCTTCCGGGTCGCAATCCATTTTCTCAATCGTATCAATTCTACATCATTAGATGAAGTAGTTATTAATAAATTTGTATTATACACTAACGACTTACCGACCATATTTGTTGATATGTTAAAAACTTCTGCGTCTAAGATTTAAATTAATTAAAATACAGAACCCCATATTCAGGACTATATTTTTCATATTTTCACCATGTCTATTAATCAATCCTTCCGGGTCACAATCCATTTTCTCAATCGTATCAATTCTACATCATTAGATGAAGTAGTTATTAATAAATTTGTATTATACACTAACGACTTACCGACCATATTTGTTGATATGTTAAAAACTTCTGCGTCTAAGATTTAAATTAATTAAAATACAGAACCCCATATTCAGGACTATATTTTTCATATTTTCACCATGTCTATTAATCAATCCTTCCGGGTCGCAATCCATTTTCTCAATCGTATCAATTCTACATCATTAGATGAAGTAGTTATTAATAAATTTGTATTATACACTAACGACTTACCTACCATATTTGTTGATATGTTAAAAACTTCTGCGTCTAAGATTTAAATTAATTAAAATACAGAACCCCATATTCAGGACTATATTTTTCATATTTTCACCATGTCTATTAATCATTGATTCCGGGTCGCAATCCTTTTTCGCAATCGTATCAATTCTACATCATTAGATGAAGTAGTTATTAATAAATTTGTATTATACACTAACGACTTACCGACCATATTTGTTGATATGTTAAAAACTTCTGCGTCTAAGATTTAAATTAATTAAAATACAGAACCCCATATTCAGGACTATATTTTTCATATTTTCACCATGTCTATTAATCATTCCTTCCGGGTCGCAATCCTTTTTCTCAATCGTTTCAATTCTACATCATTAGATGAAGTAGTTATTAATAAATTTGTATTATACACTAACGACTTACCGACCATATTTGTTGATATGTTAAAAACTTCTGCGTCTAAGATTTAAATTAATTAAAATACAGAACCCCATATTCAGGACTATATTTTTCATATTTTCACCATGTCTATTAATCATTCCTTCCGGGTCGCAATCCTTTTTCTCAATCGTTTCAATTCTACATCATTAGATGAAGTAGTTATTAATAAATTTGTATTATACACTAACGACTTACCGACCATATTTGTTGATATGTTAAAAACTTCTGCGTCTAAGATTTAAATTAATTAAAATACAGAACCCCATATTCAGGACTATATTTTTCATATTTTCACCATGTCTATTAATCAATCCTTCCGGGTCGCAATCCATTTTCTCAATCGTATCAATTCTACATCATTAGATGAAGTAGTTATTAATAAATTTGTATTATACACTAACGACTTACCGACCATATTTGTTGATATGTTAAAAACTTCTGCGTCTAAGATTTAAATTAATTAAAATACAGAACCCCATATTCAGGACTATATTTTTCATATTTTCACCATGTCTATTAATCAATCCTTCCGGGTCGCAATCCATTTTCTCAATCGTATCAATTCTACATCATTAGATGAAGTAGTTATTAATAAATTTGTATTATACACTAACGACTTACCGACCATATTTGTTGATATGTTAAAAACTTCTGCGTCTAAGATTTAAATTAATTAAAATACAGAACCCCATATTCAGGACTATATTTTTCATATTTTCACCATGTCTATTAATCAATCCTTCCGGGTCGCAATCCATTTTCTCAATCGTATCAATTCTACATCATTAGATGAAGTAGTTATTAATAAATTTGTATTATACACTAACGACTTACCGACCATATTTGTTGATATGTTAAAAACTTCTGCGTCTAAGATTTAAATTAATTAAAATACAGAACCCCATATTCAGGACTATATTTTTCATATTTTCACCATGTCTATTAATCATTGATTCCGGGTCGCAATCCTTTTTCGCAATCGTATCAATTCTACATCATTAGATGAAGTAGTTATTAATAAATTTGTATTATACACTAACGACTTACCGACCATATTTGTTGATATGTTAAAAACTTCTGCGTCTAAGATTTAAATTAATTAAAATACAGAACCCCATATTCAGGACTATATTTTTCATATTTTCACCATGTCTATTAATCATTCCTTCCGGGTCGCAATCCTTTTTCTCAATCGTTTCAATTCTACATCATTAGATGAAGTAGTTATTAATAAATTTGTATTATACACTAACGACTTACCGACCATATTTGTTGATATGTTAAAAACTTCTGCGTCTAAGATTTAAATTAATTAAAATACAGAACCCCATATTCAGGACTATATTTTTCATATTTTCACCATGTCTATTAATCATTCCTTCCGGGTCGCAATCCTTTTTCTCAATCGTTTCAATTCTACATCATTAGATGAAGTAGTTATTAATAAATTTGTATTATACACTAACGACTTACCGACCATATTTGTTGATATGTTAAAAACTTCTGCGTCTAAGATTTAAATTAATTAAAATACAGAACCCCATATTCAGGACTATATTTTTCATATTTTCACCATGTCTATTAATCAATCCTTCCGGGTCGCAATCCATTTTCTCAATCGTATCAATTCTACATCATTAGATGAAGTAGTTATTAATAAATTTGTATTATACACTAACGACTTACCGACCATATTTGTTGATATGTTAAAAACTTCTGCGTCTAAGATTTAAATTAATTAAAATACAGAACCCCATATTCAGGACTATATTTTTCATATTTTCACCATGTCTATTAATCAATCCTTCCGGGTCGCAATCCATTTTCTCAATCGTATCAATTCTACATCATTAGATGAAGTAGTTATTAATAAATTTGTATTATACACTAACGACTTACCGACCATATTTGTTGATATGTTAAAAACTTCTGCGTCTAAGATTTAAATTAATTAAAATACAGAACCCCATATTCAGGACTATATTTTTCATATTTTCACCATGTCTATTAATCAATCCTTCCGGGTCGCAATCCATTTTCTCAATCGTATCAATTCTACATCATTAGATGAAGTAGTTATTAATAAATTTGTATTATACACTAACGACTTACCGACCATATTTGTTGATATGTTAAAAACTTCTGCGTCTAAGATTTAAATTAATTAAAATACAGAACCCCATATTCAGGACTATATTTTTCATATTTTCACCATGTCTATTAATCAATCCTTCCGGGTCACAATCCATTTTCTCAATCGTATCAATTCTACATCATTAGATGAAGTAGTTATTAATAAATTTGTATTATACACTAACGACTTACCGACCATATTTGTTGATATGTTAAAAACTTCTGCGTCTAAGATTTAAATTAATTAAAATACAGAACCCCATATTCAGGACTATATCTTTCATATTTTCACCATGTCTATTAATCAATCCTTCCGGGTCGCAATCCATTTTCTCAATCGTATCAATTCTACATCATTAGATGAAGTAGTTATTAATAAATTTGTATTATACACTAACGACTTACCGACCATATTTGTTGATATGTTAAAAACTTCTGCGTCTAAGATTTAAATTAATTAAAATACAGAACCCCATATTCAGGACTATATTTTTCATATTTTCACCATGTCTATTAATCAATCCTTCCGGGTCGCAATCCATTTTCTCAATCGTATCAATTCTACATCATTAGATGAAGTAGTTATTAATAAATTTGTATTATACACTAACGACTTACCGACCATATTTGTTGATATGTTAAAAACTTCTGCGTCTAAGATTTAAATTAATTAAAATACAGAACCCCATATTCAGGACTATATTTTTCATATTTTCACCATGTCTATTAATCATTCCTTTCGGGTCGCAAGCCGCTTTCTCGATCGCTTCAATTCTACATCATTAGATGAAGTAGTTATTAATAAATTTGTATTATACACTAACGACTTACCGACCATATTTGTTGATATGTTAAAAACTTCTGCGTCTAAGATTTAAATTAATTAAAATACAGAACCCCATATTCAGGACTATATTTTTCATATTTTCACCATGTCTATTAATCAATCCTTCCGGGTCGCAATCCATTTTCTCAATCGTATCAATTCTACATCATTAGATGAAGTAGTTATTAATAAATTTGTATTATACACTAACGACTTACCGACCATATTTGTTGATATGTTAAAAACTTCTGCGTCTAAGATTTAAATTAATTAAAATACAGAACCCCATATTCAGGACTATATTTTTCATATTTTCACCATGTCTATTAATCATTCCTTCCGGGTCGCAATCCTTTTTCTCAATCGTTTCAATTCTACATCATTAGATGAAGTAGTTATTAATAAATTTGTATTATACACTAACGACTTACCGACCATATTTGTTGATATGTTAAAAACTTCTGCGTCTAAGATTTAAATTAATTAAAATACAGAACCCCATATTCAGGACTATATTTTTCATATTTTCACCATGTCTATTAATCAATCCTTCCGGGTCGCAATCCATTTTCTCAATCGTATCAATTCTACATCATTAGATGAAGTAGTTATTAATAAATTTGTATTATACACTAACGACTTACCGACCATATTTGTTGATATGTTAAAAACTTCTGCGTCTAAGATTTAAATTAATTAAAATACAGAACCCCATATTCAGGACTATATTTTTCATATTTTCACCATGTCTATTAATCAATCCTTCCGGGTCGCAATCCATTTTCTCAATCGTATCAATTCTACATCATTAGATGAAGTAGTTATTAATAAATTTGTATTATACACTAACGACTTACCGACCATATTTGTTGATATGTTAAAAACTTCTGCGTCTAAGATTTAAATTAATTAAAATACAGAACCCCATATTCAGGACTATATTTTTCATATTTTCACCATGTCTATTAATCAATCCTTCCGGGTCGCAATCCATTTTCTCAATCGTATCAATTCTACATCATTAGATGAAGTAGTTATTAATAAATTTGTATTATACACTAACGACTTACCGACCATATTTGTTGATATGTTAAAAACTTCTGCGTCTAAGATTTAAATTAATTAAAATACAGAACCCCATATTCAGGACTATATTTTTCATATTTTCACCATGTCTATTAATCAATCCTTCCGGGTCGCAATCCATTTTCTCAATCGTATCAATTCTACATCATTAGATGAAGTAGTTATTAATAAATTTGTATTATACACTAACGACTTACCGACCATATTTGTTGATATGTTAAAAACTTCTGCGTCTAAGATTTAAATTAATTAAAATACAGAACCCCATATTCAGGACTATATTTTTCATATTTTCACCATGTCTATTAATCAATCCTTCCGGGTCGCAATCCATTTTCTCAATCGTATCAATTCTACATCATTAGATGAAGTAGTTATTAATAAATTTGTATTATACACTAACGACTTACCGACCATATTTGTTGATATGTTAAAAACTTCTGCGTCTAAGATTTAAATTAATTAAAATACAGAACCCCATATTCAGGACTATATTTTTCATATTTTCACCATGTCTATTAATCAATCCTTCCGGGTCACAATCCATTTTCTCAATCGTATCAATTCTACATCATTAGATGAAGTAGTTATTAATAAATTTGTATTATACACTAACGACTTACCGACCATATTTGTTGATATGTTAAAAACTTCTGCGTCTAAGATTTAAATTAATTAAAATACAGAACCCCATATTCAGGACTATATTTTTCATATTTTCACCATGTCTATTAATCAATCCTTCCGGGTCGCAATCCATTTTCTCAATCGTATCAATTCTACATCATTAGATGAAGTAGTTATTAATAAATTTGTATTATACACTAACGACTTACCTACCATATTTGTTGATATGTTAAAAACTTCTGCGTCTAAGATTTAAATTAATTAAAATACAGAACCCCATATTCAGGACTATATTTTTCATATTTTCACCATGTCTATTAATCATTGATTCCGGGTCGCAATCCTTTTTCGCAATCGTATCAATTCTACATCATTAGATGAAGTAGTTATTAATAAATTTGTATTATACACTAACGACTTACCGACCATATTTGTTGATATGTTAAAAACTTCTGCGTCTAAGATTTAAATTAATTAAAATACAGAACCCCATATTCAGGACTATATTTTTCATATTTTCACCATGTCTATTAATCATTCCTTCCGGGTCGCAATCCTTTTTCTCAATCGTTTCAATTCTACATCATTAGATGAAGTAGTTATTAATAAATTTGTATTATACACTAACGACTTACCGACCATATTTGTTGATATGTTAAAAACTTCTGCGTCTAAGATTTAAATTAATTAAAATACAGAACCCCATATTCAGGACTATATTTTTCATATTTTCACCATGTCTATTAATCATTCCTTCCGGGTCGCAATCCTTTTTCTCAATCGTTTCAATTCTACATCATTAGATGAAGTAGTTATTAATAAATTTGTATTATACACTAACGACTTACCGACCATATTTGTTGATATGTTAAAAACTTCTGCGTCTAAGATTTAAATTAATTAAAATACAGAACCCCATATTCAGGACTATATTTTTCATATTTTCACCATGTCTATTAATCAATCCTTCCGGGTCGCAATCCATTTTCTCAATCGTATCAATTCTACATCATTAGATGAAGTAGTTATTAATAAATTTGTATTATACACTAACGACTTACCGACCATATTTGTTGATATGTTAAAAACTTCTGCGTCTAAGATTTAAATTAATTAAAATACAGAACCCCATATTCAGGACTATATTTTTCATATTTTCACCATGTCTATTAATCAATCCTTCCGGGTCGCAATCCATTTTCTCAATCGTATCAATTCTACATCATTAGATGAAGTAGTTATTAATAAATTTGTATTATACACTAACGACTTACCGACCATATTTGTTGATATGTTAAAAACTTCTGCGTCTAAGATTTAAATTAATTAAAATACAGAACCCCATATTCAGGACTATATTTTTCATATTTTCACCATGTCTATTAATCAATCCTTCCGGGTCGCAATCCATTTTCTCAATCGTATCAATTCTACATCATTAGATGAAGTAGTTATTAATAAATTTGTATTATACACTAACGACTTACCGACCATATTTGTTGATATGTTAAAAACTTCTGCGTCTAAGATTTAAATTAATTAAAATACAGAACCCCATATTCAGGACTATATTTTTCATATTTTCACCATGTCTATTAATCATTGATTCCGGGTCGCAATCCTTTTTCGCAATCGTATCAATTCTACATCATTAGATGAAGTAGTTATTAATAAATTTGTATTATACACTAACGACTTACCGACCATATTTGTTGATATGTTAAAAACTTCTGCGTCTAAGATTTAAATTAATTAAAATACAGAACCCCATATTCAGGACTATATTTTTCATATTTTCACCATGTCTATTAATCATTCCTTCCGGGTCGCAATCCTTTTTCTCAATCGTTTCAATTCTACATCATTAGATGAAGTAGTTATTAATAAATTTGTATTATACACTAACGACTTACCGACCATATTTGTTGATATGTTAAAAACTTCTGCGTCTAAGATTTAAATTAATTAAAATACAGAACCCCATATTCAGGACTATATTTTTCATATTTTCACCATGTCTATTAATCATTCCTTCCGGGTCGCAATCCTTTTTCTCAATCGTTTCAATTCTACATCATTAGATGAAGTAGTTATTAATAAATTTGTATTATACACTAACGACTTACCGACCATATTTGTTGATATGTTAAAAACTTCTGCGTCTAAGATTTAAATTAATTAAAATACAGAACCCCATATTCAGGACTATATTTTTCATATTTTCACCATGTCTATTAATCAATCCTTCCGGGTCGCAATCCATTTTCTCAATCGTATCAATTCTACATCATTAGATGAAGTAGTTATTAATAAATTTGTATTATACACTAACGACTTACCGACCATATTTGTTGATATGTTAAAAACTTCTGCGTCTAAGATTTAAATTAATTAAAATACAGAACCCCATATTCAGGACTATATTTTTCATATTTTCACCATGTCTATTAATCAATCCTTCCGGGTCGCAATCCATTTTCTCAATCGTATCAATTCTACATCATTAGATGAAGTAGTTATTAATAAATTTGTATTATACACTAACGACTTACCGACCATATTTGTTGATATGTTAAAAACTTCTGCGTCTAAGATTTAAATTAATTAAAATACAGAACCCCATATTCAGGACTATATTTTTCATATTTTCACCATGTCTATTAATCAATCCTTCCGGGTCACAATCCATTTTCTCAATCGTATCAATTCTACATCATTAGATGAAGTAGTTATTAATAAATTTGTATTATACACTAACGACTTACCGACCATATTTGTTGATATGTTAAAAACTTCTGCGTCTAAGATTTAAATTAATTAAAATACAGAACCCCATATTCAGGACTATATTTTTCATATTTTCACCATGTCTATTAATCAATCCTTCCGGGTCGCAATCCATTTTCTCAATCGTATCAATTCTACATCATTAGATGAAGTAGTTATTAATAAATTTGTATTATACACTAACGACTTACCGACCATATTTGTTGATATGTTAAAAACTTCTGCGTCTAAGATTTAAATTAATTAAAATACAGAACCCCATATTCAGGACTATATTTTTCATATTTTCACCATGTCTATTAATCAATCCTTCCGGGTCACAATCCATTTTCTCAATCGTATCAATTCTACATCATTAGATGAAGTAGTTATTAATAAATTTGTATTATACACTAACGACTTACCGACCATATTTGTTGATATGTTAAAAACTTCTGCGTCTAAGATTTAAATTAATTAAAATACAGAACCCCATATTCAGGACTATATCTTTCATATTTTCACCATGTCTATTAATCAATCCTTCCGGGTCGCAATCCATTTTCTCAATCGTATCAATTCTACATCATTAGATGAAGTAGTTATTAATAAATTTGTATTATACACTAACGACTTACCGACCATATTTGTTGATATGTTAAAAACTTCTGCGTCTAAGATTTAAATTAATTAAAATACAGAACCCCATATTCAGGACTATATTTTTCATATTTTCACCATGTCTATTAATCAATCCTTCCGGGTCGCAATCCATTTTCTCAATCGTATCAATTCTACATCATTAGATGAAGTAGTTATTAATAAATTTGTATTATACACTAACGACTTACCGACCATATTTGTTGATATGTTAAAAACTTCTGCGTCTAAGATTTAAATTAATTAAAATACAGAACCCCATATTCAGGACTATATTTTTCATATTTTCACCATGTCTATTAATCAATCCTTCCGGGTCGCAATCCATTTTCTCAATCGTATCAATTCTACATCATTAGATGAAGTAGTTATTAATAAATTTGTATTATACACTAACGACTTACCGACCATATTTGTTGATATGTTAAAAACTTCTGCGTCTAAGATTTAAATTAATTAAAATACAGAACCCCATATTCAGGACTATATTTTTCATATTTTCACCATGTCTATTAATCAATCCTTCCGGGTCGCAATCCATTTTCTCAATCGTATCAATTCTACATCATTAGATGAAGTAGTTATTAATAAATTTGTATTATACACTAACGACTTACCGACCATATTTGTTGATATGTTAAAAACTTCTGCGTCTAAGATTTAAATTAATTAAAATACAGAACCCCATATTCAGGACTATATTTTTCATATTTTCACCATGTCTATTAATCAATCCTTCCGGGTCGCAATCCATTTTCTCAATCGTATCAATTCTACATCATTAGATGAAGTAGTTATTAATAAATTTGTATTATACACTAACGACTTACCGACCATATTTGTTGATATGTTAAAAACTTCTGCGTCTAAGATTTAAATTAATTAAAATACAGAACCCCATATTCAGGACTATATTTTTCATATTTTCACCATGTCTATTAATCAATCCTTCCGGGTCGCAATCCATTTTCTCAATCGTATCAATTCTACATCATTAGATGAAGTAGTTATTAATAAATTTGTATTACACACTAACGACTTACCGACCATATTTGTTGATATGTTAAAAACTTCTGCGTCTAAGATTTAAATTAATTAAAATACAGAACCCCATATTCAGGACTATATTTTTCATATTTTCACCATGTCTATTAATCATTCCTTCCGGGTCGCAATTCTTTTTCTCAATCGTTTCAATTCTACATCATTAGATGAAGTAGTTATTAATAAATTTGTATTATACACTAACGACTTACCGACCATATTTGTTGATATGTTAAAAACTTCTGCGTCTAAGATTTAAATTAATTAAAATACAGAACCCCATATTCAGGACTATATTTTTCATATTTTCACCATGTCTATTAATCAATCCTTCCGGGTCGCAATCCATTTTCTCAATCGTATCAATTCTACATCATTAGATGAAGTAGTTATTAATAAATTTGTATTATACACTAACGACTTACCGACCATATTTGTTGATATGTTAAAAACTTCTGCGTCTAAGATTTAAATTAATTAAAATACAGAACCCCATATTCAGGACTATATTTTTCATATTTTCACCATGTCTATTAATCAATCCTTCCGGGTCGCAATCCATTTTCTCAATCGTATCAATTCTACATCATTAGATGAAGTAGTTATTAATAAATTTGTATTATACACTAACGACTTACCGACCATATTTGTTGATATGTTAAAAACTTCTGCGTCTAAGATTTAAATTAATTAAAATACAGAACCCCATATTCAGGACTATATTTTTCATATTTTCACCATGTCTATTAATCAATCCTTCCGGGTCGCAATCCATTTTCTCAATCGTATCAATTCTACATCATTAGATGAAGTAGTTATTAATAAATTTGTATTATACACTAACGACTTACCGACCATATTTGTTGATATGTTAAAAACTTCTGCGTCTAAGATTTAAATTAATTAAAATACAGAACCCCATATTCAGGACTATATTTTTCATATTTTCACCATGTCTATTAATCAATCCTTCCGGGTCGCAATCCATTTTCTCAATCGTATCAATTCTACATCATTAGATGAAGTAGTTATTAATAAATTTGTATTATACACTAACGACTTACCGACCATATTTGTTGATATGTTAAAAACTTCTGCGTCTAAGATTTAAATTAATTAAAATACAGAACCCCATATTCAG
Organism: Dascillus cervinus; assembly: GCA_949768715.1. Lineage (NCBI taxonomy): Eukaryota > Metazoa > Arthropoda > Insecta > Coleoptera > Dascillidae > Dascillus > Dascillus cervinus. The sequence continues at coordinate 13,810,801 of OX458321.1, read as the reverse complement.
GACTATATTTTTCATATTTTCACCATGTCTATTAATCAATCCTTCCGGGTCGCAATCCATTTTCTCAATCGTATCAATTCTACATCATTAGATGAAGTAGTTATTAATAAATTTGTATTACACACTAACGACTTACCGACCATATTTGTTGATATGTTAAAAACTTCTGCGTCTAAGATTTAAATTAATTAAAATACAGAACCCCATATTCAGGACTATATTTTTCATATTTTCACCATGTCTATTAATCATTCCTTCCGGGTCGCAATTCTTTTTCTCAATCGTTTCAATTCTACATCATTAGATGAAGTAGTTATTAATAAATTTGTATTATACACTAACGACTTACCGACCATATTTGTTGATATGTTAAAAACTTCTGCGTCTAAGATTTAAATTAATTAAAATACAGAACCCCATATTCAGGACTATATTTTTCATATTTTCACCATGTCTATTAATCAATCCTTCCGGGTCGCAATCCATTTTCTCAATCGTATCAATTCTACATCATTAGATGAAGTAGTTATTAATAAATTTGTATTATACACTAACGACTTACCGACCATATTTGTTGATATGTTAAAAACTTCTGCGTCTAAGATTTAAATTAATTAAAATACAGAACCCCATATTCAGGACTATATTTTTCATATTTTCACCATGTCTATTAATCAATCCTTCCGGGTCGCAATCCATTTTCTCAATCGTATCAATTCTACATCATTAGATGAAGTAGTTATTAATAAATTTGTATTACACACTAACGACTTACCGACCATATTTGTTGATATGTTAAAAACTTCTGCGTCTAAGATTTAAATTAATTAAAATACAGAACCCCATATTCAGGACTATATTTTTCATATTTTCACCATGTCTATTAATCATTCCTTCCGGGTCGCAATTCTTTTTCTCAATCGTTTCAATTCTACATCATTAGATGAAGTAGTTATTAATAAATTTGTATTATACACTAACGACTTACCGACCATATTTGTTGATATGTTAAAAACTTCTGCGTCTAAGATTTAAATTAATTAAAATACAGAACCCCATATTCAGGACTATATTTTTCATATTTTCACCATGTCTATTAATCAATCCTTCCGGGTCGCAATCCATTTTCTCAATCGTATCAATTCTACATCATTAGATGAAGTAGTTATTAATAAATTTGTATTACACACTAACGACTTACCGACCATATTTGTTGATATGTTAAAAACTTCTGCGTCTAAGATTTAAATTAATTAAAATACAGAACCCCATATTCAGGACTATATTTTTCATATTTTCACCATGTCTATTAATCATTCCTTCCGGGTCGCAATCCATTTTCTCAATCGTATCAATTCTACATCATTAGATGAAGTAGTTATTAATAAATTTGTATTACACACTAACGACTTACCGACCATATTTGTTGATATGTTAAAAACTTCTGCGTCTAAGATTTAAATTAATTAAAATACAGAACCCCATATTCAGGACTATATTTTTCATATTTTCACCATGTCTATTAATCAATCCTTCCGGGTCGCAATCCTTTTTCTCAATCGTATCAATTCTACATCATTAGATGAAGTAGTTATTAATAAATTTGTATTATACACTAACGACTTACCGACCATATTTGTTGATATGTTAAAAACTTCTGCGTCTAAGATTTAAATTAATTAAAATACAGAACCCCATATTCGGGACTATATTTTTCATATTTTCACCATGTCTATTAATCATTCCTTCCGGGTCGCAATTCTTTTTCTCAATCGTTTCAATTCTACATCATTAGATGAAGTAGTTATTAATAAATTTGTATTATACACTAACGACTTACCGACCATATTTGTTGATATGTTAAAAACTTCTGCGTCTAAGATTTAAATTAATTAAAATACAGAACCCCATATTCAGGACTATATTTTTCATATTTTCACCATGTCTATTAATCAATCCTTCCGGGTCGCAATCCATTTTCTCAATCGTATCAATTCTACATCATTAGATGAAGTAGTTATTAATAAATTTGTATTACACACTAACGACTTACCGACCATATTTGTTGATATGTTAAAAACTTCTGCGTCTAAGATTTAAATTAATTAAAATACAGAACCCCATATTCAGGACTATATTTTTCATATTTTCACCATGTCTATTAATCAATCCTTCCGGGTCGCAATCCTTTTTCTCAATCGTATCAATTCTACATCATTAGATGAAGTAGTTATTAATAAATTTGTATTATACACTAACGACTTACCGACCATATTTGTTGATATGTTAAAAACTTCTGCGTCTAAGATTTAAATTAATTAAAATACAGAACCCCATATTCAGGACTATATTTTTCATATTTTCACCATGTCTATTAATCAATCCTTCCGGGTCGCAATCCATTTTCTCAATCGTATCAATTCTACATCATTAGATGAAGTAGTTATTAATAAATTTGTATTATACACTAACGACTTACCGACCATATTTGTTGATATGTTAAAAACTTCTGCGTCTAAGATTTAAATTAATTAAAATACAGAACCCCATATTCAGGACTATATTTTTCATATTTTCACCATGTCTATTAATCATTCCTTCCGGGTCGCAATCCTTTTTCTCAATCGTATCAATTCTACATCATTAGATGAAGTAGTTATTAATAAATTTGTATTATACACTAACGACTTACCGACCATATTTGTTGATATGTTAAAAACTTCTGCGTCTAAGATTTAAATTAATTAAAATACAGAACCCCATATTCAGGACTATATTTTTCATATTTTCACCATGTCTATTAATCATTCCTTCCGGGTCGCAATCCTTTTTCTCAATCGTTTCAATTCTACATCATTAGATGAAGTAGTTATTAATAAATTTGTATTATACACTAACGACTTACCGACCATATTTGTTGATATGTTAAAAACTTCTGCGTCTAAGATTTAAATTAATTAAAATACAGAACCCCATATTCAGGACTATATTTTTCATATTTTCACCATGTCTATTAATCAATCCTTCCGGGTCGCAATCCATTTTCTCAATCGTATCAATTCTACATCATTAGATGAAGTAGTTATTAATAAATTTGTATTATACACTAACGACTTACCGACCATATTTGTTGATATGTTAAAAACTTCTGCGTCTAAGATTTAAATTAATTAAAATACAGAACCCCATATTCGGGACTATATTTTTCATATTTTCACCATGTCTATTAATCATTCCTTCCGGGTCGCAATTCTTTTTCTCAATCGTTTCAATTCTACATCATTAGATGAAGTAGTTATTAATAAATTTGTATTATACACTAACGACTTACCGACCATATTTGTTGATATGTTAAAAACTTCTGCGTCTAAGATTTAAATTAATTAAAATACAGAACCCCATATTCAGGACTATATTTTTCATATTTTCACCATGTCTATTAATCAATCCTTCCGGGTCGCAATCCATTTTCTCAATCGTATCAATTCTACATCATTAGATGAAGTAGTTATTAATAAATTTGTATTACACACTAACGACTTACCGACCATATTTGTTGATATGTTAAAAACTTCTGCGTCTAAGATTTAAATTAATTAAAATACAGAACCCCATATTCAGGACTATATTTTTCATATTTTCACCATGTCTATTAATCATTCCTTCCGGGTCGCAATCCTTTTTCTCAATCGTATCAATTCTACATCATTAGATGAAGTAGTTATTAATAAATTTGTATTATACACTAACGACTTACCGACCATATTTGTTGATATGTTAAAAACTTCTGCGTCTAAGATTTAAATTAATTAAAATACAGAACCCCATATTCAGGACTATATTTTTCATATTTTCACCATGTCTATTAATCATTCCTTCCGGGTCGCAATCCTTTTTCTCAATCGTTTCAATTCTACATCATTAGATGAAGTAGTTATTAATAAATTTGTATTATACACTAACGACTTACCGACCATATTTGTTGATATGTTAAAAACTTCTGCGTCTAAGATTTAAATTAATTAAAATACAGAACCCCATATTCAGGACTATATTTTTCATATTTTCACCATGTCTATTAATCATTCCTTCCGGGTCGCAATCCTTTTTCTCAATCGTTTCAATTCTACATCATTAGATGAAGTAGTTATTAATAAATTTGTATTATACACTAACGACTTACCGACCATATTTGTTGATATGTTAAAAACTTCTGCGTCTAAGATTTAAATTAATTAAAATACAGAACCCCATATTCAGGACTATATTTTTCATATTTTCACCATGTCTATTAATCATTCCTTCCGGGTCGCAATTCTTTTTCTCAATCGTTTCAATTCTACATCATTAGATGAAGTAGTTATTAATAAATTTGTATTATACACTAACGACTTACCGACCATATTTGTTGATATGTTAAAAACTTCTGCGTCTAAGATTTAAATTAATTAAAATACAGAACCCCATATTCAGGACTATATTTTTCATATTTTCACCATGTCTATTAATCATTCCTTCCGGGTCGCAATCCTTTTTCTCAATCGTTTCAATTCTACATCATTAGATGAAGTAGTTATTAATAAATTTGTATTATACACTAACGACTTACCGACCATATTTGTTGATATGTTAAAAACTTCTGCGTCTAAGATTTAAATTAATTAAAATACAGAACCCCATATTCAGGACTATATTTTTCATATTTTCACCATGTCTATTAATCATTCCTTCCGGGTCGCAATCCTTTTTCTCAATCGTTTCAATTCTACATCATTAGATGAAGTAGTTATTAATAAATTTGTATTATACACTAACGACTTACCGACCATATTTGTTGATATGTTAAAAACTTCTGCGTCTAAGATTTAAATTAATTAAAATACAGAACCCCATATTCAGGACTATATTTTTCATATTTTCACCATGTCTATTAATCAATCCTTCCGGGTCGCAATCCATTTTCTCAATCGTATCAATTCTACATCATTAGATGAAGTAGTTATTAATAAATTTGTATTATACACTAACGACTTACCGACCATATTTGTTGATATGTTAAAAACTTCTGCGTCTAAGATTTAAATTAATTAAAATACAGAACCCCATATTCAGGACTATATTTTTCATATTTTCACCATGTCTATTAATCATTCCTTCCAGGTCGCAATCCTTTTTCTCAATCGTTTCAATTCTACATCATTAGATGAAGTAGTTATTAATAAATTTGTATTATACACTAACGACTTACCGACCATATTTGTTGATATGTTAAAAATTTCTGCGTCTAAGATTTAAATTAATTAAAATACAGAACCCCATATTCAGGACTATATTTTTCATATTTTCACCATGTCTATTAATCAATCCTTCCGGGTCGCAATCCATTTTCTCAATCGTATCAATTCTACATCATTAGATGAAGTAGTTATTAATAAATTTGTATTATACACTAACGACTTACCGACCATATTTGTTGATATGTTAAAAACTTCTGCGTCTAAGATTTAAATTAATTAAAATACAGAACCCCATATTCAGGACTATATTTTTCATATTTTCACCATGTCTATTAATCAATCCTTCCGGGTCGCAATCCATTTTCTCAATCGTATCAATTCTGCATCATTAGATGAAGTAGTTATTAATAAATTTGTATTATACACTAACGACTTACCGACCATATTTGTTGATATGTTAAAAACTTCTGCGTCTAAGATTTAAATTAATTAAAATACAGAACCCCATATTCAGGACTATATTTTTCATATTTTCACCATGTCTATTAATCAATCCTTCCGGGTCGCAATCCATTTTCTCAATCGTATCAATTCTACATCATTAGATGAAGTAGTTATTAATAAATTTGTATTATACACTAACGACTTACCGACCATATTTGTTGATATGTTAAAAACTTCTGCGTCTAAGATTTAAATTAATTAAAATACAGAACCCCATATTCAGGACTATATTTTTCATATTTTCACCATGTCTATTAATCAATCCTTCCGGGTCGCAATCCATTTTCTCAATCGTATCAATTCTACATCATTAGATGAAGTAGTTATTAATAAATTTGTATTATACACTAACGACTTACCGACCATATTTGTTGATATGTTAAAAACTTCTGCGTCTAAGATTTAAATTAATTAAAATACAGAACCCCATATTCAGGACTATATTTTTCATATTTTCACCATGTCTATTAATCAATCCTTCCGGGTCGCAATCCATTTTCTCAATCGTATCAATTCTACATCATTAGATGAAGTAGTTATTAATAAATTTGTATTATACACTAACGACTTACCGACCATATTTGTTGATATGTTAAAAACTTCTGCGTCTAAGATTTAAATTAATTAAAATACAGAACCCCATATTCAGGACTATATTTTTCATATTTTCACCATGTCTATTAATCAATCCTTCCGGGTCACAATCCATTTTCTCAATCGTATCAATTCTACATCATTAGATGAAGTAGTTATTAATAAATTTGTATTATACACTAACGACTTACCGACCATATTTGTTGATATGTTAAAAACTTCTGCGTCTAAGATTTAAATTAATTAAAATACAGAACCCCATATTCAGGACTATATTTTTCATATTTTCACCATGTCTATTAATCAATCCTTCCGGGTCGCAATCCATTTTCTCAATCGTATCAATTCTACATCATTAGATGAAGTAGTTATTAATAAATTTGTATTATACACTAACGACTTACCTACCATATTTGTTGATATGTTAAAAACTTCTGCGTCTAAGATTTAAATTAATTAAAATACAGAACCCCATATTCAGGACTATATTTTTCATATTTTCACCATGTCTATTAATCATTGATTCCGGGTCGCAATCCTTTTTCGCAATCGTATCAATTCTACATCATTAGATGAAGTAGTTATTAATAAATTTGTATTATACACTAACGACTTACCGACCATATTTGTTGATATGTTAAAAACTTCTGCGTCTAAGATTTAAATTAATTAAAATACAGAACCCCATATTCAGGACTATATTTTTCATATTTTCACCATGTCTATTAATCATTCCTTCCGGGTCGCAATCCTTTTTCTCAATCGTTTCAATTCTACATCATTAGATGAAGTAGTTATTAATAAATTTGTATTATACACTAACGACTTACCGACCATATTTGTTGATATGTTAAAAACTTCTGCGTCTAAGATTTAAATTAATTAAAATACAGAACCCCATATTCAGGACTATATTTTTCATATTTTCACCATGTCTATTAATCAATCCTTCCGGGTCGCAATCCATTTTCTCAATCGTATCAATTCTACATCATTAGATGAAGTAGTTATTAATAAATTTGTATTATACACTAACGACTTACCGACCATATTTGTTGATATGTTAAAAACTTCTGCGTCTAAGATTTAAATTAATTAAAATACAGAACCCCATATTCAGGACTATATTTTTCATATTTTCACCATGTCTATTAATCATTCCTTCCGGGTCGCAATCCTTTTTCTCAATCGTTTCAATTCTACATCATTAGATGAAGTAGTTATTAATAAATTTGTATTATACACTAACGACTTACCGACCATATTTGTTGATATGTTAAAAACTTCTGCGTCTAAGATTTAAATTAATTAAAATACAGAACCCCATATTCAGGACTATATTTTTCATATTTTCACCATGTCTATTAATCATTCCTTCCGGGTCGCAATCCTTTTTCTCAATCGTTTCAATTCTACATCATTAGATGAAGTAGTTATTAATAAATTTGTATTATACACTAACGACTTACCGGCCATATTTGTTGATATGTTAAAAACTTCTGCGTCTAAGATTTAAATTAATTAAAATACAGAACCCCATATTCAGGACTATATTTTTCATATTTTCACCATGTCTATTAATCATTCCTTCCGGGTCGCAATCCTTTTTCTCAATCGTTTCAATTCTACATCATTAGATGAAGTAGTTATTAATAAATTTGTATTATACACTAACGACTTACCGACCATATTTGTTGATATGTTAAAAACTTCTGCGTCTAAGATTTAAATTAATTAAAATACAGAACCCCATATTCAGGACTATATTTTTCATATTTTCACCATGTCTATTAATCAATCCTTCCGGGTCGCAATCCATTTTCTCAATCGTATCAATTCTACATCATTAGATGAAGTAGTTATTAATAAATTTGTATTATACACTAACGACTTACCGACCATATTTGTTGATATGTTAAAAACTTCTGCGTCTAAGATTTAAATTAATTAAAATACAGAACCCCATATTCAGGACTATATTTTTCATATTTTCACCATGTCTATTAATCATTCCTTCCGGGTCGCAATCCTTTTTCTCAATCGTTTCAATTCTACATCATTAGATGAAGTAGTTATTAATAAATTTGTATTATACACTAACGACTTACCGACCATATTTGTTGATATGTTAAAAACTTCTGCGTCTAAGATTTAAATTAATTAAAATACAGAACCCCATATTCAGGACTATATTTTTCATATTTTCACCATGTCTATTAATCATTCCTTCCGGGTCGCAATCCTTTTTCTCAATCGTTTCAATTCTACATCATTAGATGAAGTAGTTATTAATAAATTTGTATTATACACTAACGACTTACCGACCATATTTGTTGATATGTTAAAAACTTCTGCGTCTAAGATTTAAATTAATTAAAATACAGAACCCCATATTCAGGACTATATTTTTCATATTTTCACCATGTCTATTAATCAATCCTTCCGGGTCGCAATCCTTTTTCGCAATCGTATCAATTCTACATCATTAGATGAAGTAGTTATTAATAAATTTGTATTATACACTAACGACTTACCGACCATATTTGTTGATATGTTAAAAACTTCTGCGTCTAAGATTTAAATTAATTAAAATACAGAACCCCATATTCAGGACTATATTTTTCATATTTTCACCATGTCTATTAATCATTCCTTCCGGGTCGCAATCCTTTTTCTCAATCGTTTCAATTCTACATCATTAGATGAAGTAGTTATTAATAAATTTGTATTATACACTAACGACTTACCGACCATATTTGTTGATATGTTAAAAACTTCTGCGTCTAAGATTTAAATTAATTAAAATACAGAACCCCATATTCAGGACTATATTTTTCATATTTTCACCATGTCTATTAATCAATCCTTCCGGGTCGCAATCCTTTTTCGCAATCGTATCAATTCTACATCATTAGATGAAGTAGTTATTAATAAATTTGTATTATACACTAACGACTTACCGACCATATTTGTTGATATGTTAAAAACTTCTGCGTCTAAGATTTAAATTAATTAAAATACAGAACCCCATATTCAGGACTATATTTTTCATATTTTCACCATGTCTATTAATCAATCCTTCCGGGTCGCAATCCATTTTCTCAATCGTATCAATTCTACATCATTAGATGAAGTAGTTATTAATAAATTTGTATTATACACTAACGACTTACCGACCATATTTGTTGATATGTTAAAAACTTCTGCGTCTAAGATTTAAATTAATTAAAATACAGAACCCCATATTCAGGACTATATTTTTCATATTTTCACCATGTCTATTAATCAATCCTTCCGGGTCGCAATCCATTTTCTCAATCGTATCAATTCTACATCATTAGATGAAGTAGTTATTAATAAATTTGTATTATACACTAACGACTTACCGACCATATTTGTTGATATGTTAAAAACTTCTGCGTCTAAGATTTAAATTAATTAAAATACAGAACCCCATATTCAGGACTATATTTTTCATATTTTCACCATGTCTATTAATCAATCCTTCCGGGTCGCAATCCATTTTCTCAATCGTATCAATTCTACATCATTAGATGAAGTAGTTATTAATAAATTTGTATTATACACTAACGACTTACCGACCATATTTGTTGATATGTTAAAAACTTCTGCGTCTAAGATTTAAATTAATTAAAATACAGAACCCCATATTCAGGACTATATTTTTCATATTTTCACCATGTCTATTAATCATTGATTCCGGGTCGCAATCCTTTTTCGCAATCGTATCAATTCTACATCATTAGATGAAGTAGTTATTAATAAATTTGTATTATACACTAACGACTTACCGACCATATTTGTTGATATGTTAAAAACTTCTGCGTCTAAGATTTAAATTAATTAAAATACAGAACCCCATATTCAGGACTATATTTTTCATATTTTCACCATGTCTATTAATCATTCCTTCCGGGTCGCAATCCTTTTTCTCAATCGTTTCAATTCTACATCATTAGATGAAGTAGTTATTAATAAATTTGTATTATACACTAACGACTTACCGACCATATTTGTTGATATGTTAAAAACTTCTGCGTCTAAGATTTAAATTAATTAAAATACAGAACCCCATATTCAGGACTATATTTTTCATATTTTCACCATGTCTATTAATCATTCCTTCCGGGTCGCAATCCTTTTTCTCAATCGTTTCAATTCTACATCATTAGATGAAGTAGTTATTAATAAATTTGTATTATACACTAACGACTTACCGACCATATTTGTTGATATGTTAAAAACTTCTGCGTCTAAGATTTAAATTAATTAAAATACAGAACCCCATATTCAGGACTATATTTTTCATATTTTCACCATGTCTATTAATCAATCCTTCCGGGTCGCAATCCATTTTCTCAATCGTATCAATTCTACATCATTAGATGAAGTAGTTATTAATAAATTTGTATTATACACTAACGACTTACCGACCATATTTGTTGATATGTTAAAAACTTCTGCGTCTAAGATTTAAATTAATTAAAATACAGAACCCCATATTCAGGACTATATTTTTCATATTTTCACCATGTCTATTAATCAATCCTTCCGGGTCGCAATCCATTTTCTCAATCGTATCAATTCTACATCATTAGATGAAGTAGTTATTAATAAATTTGTATTATACACTAACGACTTACCGACCATATTTGTTGATATGTTAAAAACTTCTGCGTCTAAGATTTAAATTAATTAAAATACAGAACCCCATATTCAGGACTATATTTTTCATATTTTCACCATGTCTATTAATCAATCCTTCCGGGTCACAATCCATTTTCTCAATCGTATCAATTCTACATCATTAGATGAAGTAGTTATTAATAAATTTGTATTATACACTAACGACTTACCGACCATATTTGTTGATATGTTAAAAACTTCTGCGTCTAAGATTTAAATTAATTAAAATACAGAACCCCATATTCAGGACTATATTTTTCATATTTTCACCATGTCTATTAATCAATCCTTCCGGGTCGCAATCCATTTTCTCAATCGTATCAATTCTACATCATTAGATGAAGTAGTTATTAATAAATTTGTATTATACACTAACGACTTACCGACCATATTTGTTGATATGTTAAAAACTTCTGCGTCTAAGATTTAAATTAATTAAAATACAGAACCCCATATTCAGGACTATATTTTTCATATTTTCACCATGTCTATTAATCAATCCTTCCGGGTCACAATCCATTTTCTCAATCGTATCAATTCTACATCATTAGATGAAGTAGTTATTAATAAATTTGTATTATACACTAACGACTTACCTACCATATTTGTTGATATGTTAAAAACTTCTGCGTCTGAGATTTAAATTAATTAAAATACAGAACCCCATATTCAGGACTATATTTTTCATATTTTCACCATGTCTATTAATCATTGATTCCGGGTCGCAATCCTTTTTCGCAATCGTATCAATTCTACATCATTAGATGAAGTAGTTATTAATAAATTTGTATTATACACTAACGACTTACCGACCATATTTGTTGATATGTTAAAAACTTCTGCGTCTAAGATTTAAATTAATTAAAATACAGAACCCCATATTCAGGACTATATTTTTCATATTTTCACCATGTCTATTAATCATTCCTTCCGGGTCGCAATCCTTTTTCTCAATCGTTTCAATTCTACATCATTAGATGAAGTAGTTATTAATAAATTTGTATTATACACTAACGACTTACCGACCATATTTGTTGATATGTTAAAAACTTCTGCGTCTAAGATTTAAATTAATTAAAATACAGAACCCCATATTCAGGACTATATTTTTCATATTTTCACCATGTCTATTAATCATTCCTTCCGGGTCGCAATCCTTTTTCTCAATCGTTTCAATTCTACATCATTAGATGAAGTAGTTATTAATAAATTTGTATTATACACTAACGACTTACCGACCATATTTGTTGATATGTTAAAAACTTCTGCGTCTAAGATTTAAATTAATTAAAATACAGAACCCCATATTCAGGACTATATTTTTCATATTTTCACCATGTCTATTAATCAATCCTTCCGGGTCGCAATCCATTTTCTCAATCGTATCAATTCTACATCATTAGATGAAGTAGTTATTAATAAATTTGTATTATACACTAACGACTTACCGACCATATTTGTTGATATGTTAAAAACTTCTGCGTCTAAGATTTAAATTAATTAAAATACAGAACCCCATATTCAGGACTATATTTTTCATATTTTCACCATGTCTATTAATCAATCCTTCCGGGTCGCAATCCATTTTCTCAATCGTATCAATTCTACATCATTAGATGAAGTAGTTATTAATAAATTTGTATTATACACTAACGACTTACCGACCATATTTGTTGATATGTTAAAAACTTCTGCGTCTAAGATTTAAATTAATTAAAATACAGAACCCCATATTCAGGACTATATTTTTCATATTTTCACCATGTCTATTAATCAATCCTTCCGGGTCGCAATCCATTTTCTCAATCGTATCAATTCTACATCATTAGATGAAGTAGTTATTAATAAATTTGTATTATACACTAACGACTTACCGACCATATTTGTTGATATGTTAAAAACTTCTGCGTCTAAGATTTAAATTAATTAAAATACAGAACCCCATATTCAGGACTATATTTTTCATATTTTCACCATGTCTATTAATCAATCCTTCCGGGTCGCAATCCATTTTCTCAATCGTATCAATTCTACATCATTAGATGAAGTAGTTATTAATAAATTTGTATTATACACTAACGACTTACCGACCATATTTGTTGATATGTTAAAAACTTCTGCGTCTAAGATTTAAATTAATTAAAATACAGAACCCCATATTCAGGACTATATTTTTCATATTTTCACCATGTCTATTAATCAATCCTTCCGGGTCGCAATCCATTTTCTCAATCGTATCAATTCTACATCATTAGATGAAGTAGTTATTAATAAATTTGTATTATACACTAACGACTTACCGACCATATTTGTTGATATGTTAAAAACTTCTGCGTCTAAGATTTAAATTAATTAAAATACAGAACCCCATATTCAGGACTATATTTTTCATATTTTCACCATGTCTATTAATCAATCCTTCCGGGTCGCAATCCATTTTCTCAATCGTATCAATTCTACATCATTAGATGAAGTAGTTATTAATAAATTTGTATTATACACTAACGACTTACCGACCATATTTGTTGATATGTTAAAAACTTCTGCGTCTAAGATTTAAATTAATTAAAATACAGAACCCCATATTCAGGACTATATTTTTCATATTTTCACCATGTCTATTAATCAATCCTTCCGGGTCGCAATCCATTTTCTCAATCGTATCAATTCTACATCATTAGATGAAGTAGTTATTAATAAATTTGTATTATACACTAACGACTTACCTACCATATTTGTTGATATGTTAAAAACTTCTGCGTCTAAGATTTAAATTAATTAAAATACAGAACCCCATATTCAGGACTATATTTTTCATATTTTCACCATGTCTATTAATCATTGATTCCGGGTCGCAATCCTTTTTCGCAATCGTATCAATTCTACATCATTAGATGAAGTAGTTATTAATAAATTTGTATTATACACTAACGACTTACCGACCATATTTGTTGATATGTTAAAAACTTCTGCGTCTAAGATTTAAATTAATTAAAATACAGAACCCCATATTCAGGACTATATTTTTCATATTTTCACCATGTCTATTAATCATTCCTTCCGGGTCGCAATCCTTTTTCTCAATCGTTTCAATTCTACATCATTAGATGAAGTAGTTATTAATAAATTTGTATTATACACTAACGACTTACCGACCATATTTGTTGATATGTTAAAAACTTCTGCGTCTAAGATTTAAATTAATTAAAATACAGAACCCCATATTCAGGACTATATTTTTCATATTTTCACCATGTCTATTAATCAATCCTTCCGGGTCGCAATCCATTTTCTCAATCGTATCAATTCTACATCATTAGATGAAGTAGTTATTAATAAATTTGTATTATACACTAACGACTTACCGACCATATTTGTTGATATGTTAAAAACTTCTGCGTCTAAGATTTAAATTAATTAAAATACAGAACCCCATATTCAGGACTATATTTTTCATATTTTCACCATGTCTATTAATCAATCCTTCCGGGTCGCAATCCATTTTCTCAATCGTATCAATTCTACATCATTAGATGAAGTAGTTATTAATAAATTTGTATTATACACTAACGACTTACCGACCATATTTGTTGATATGTTAAAAACTTCTGCGTCTAAGATTTAAATTAATTAAAATACAGAACCCCATATTCAGGACTATATTTTTCATATTTTCACCATGTCTATTAATCAATCCTTCCGGGTCGCAATCCATTTTCTCAATCGTATCAATTCTACATCATTAGATGAAGTAGTTATTAATAAATTTGTATTATACACTAACGACTTACCGACCATATTTGTTGATATGTTAAAAACTTCTGCGTCTAAGATTTAAATTAATTAAAATACAGAACCCCATATTCAGGACTATATTTTTCATATTTTCACCATGTCTATTAATCAATCCTTCCGGGTCGCAATCCATTTTCTCAATCGTATCAATTCTACATCATTAGATGAAGTAGTTATTAATAAATTTGTATTATACACTAACGACTTACCGACCATATTTGTTGATATGTTAAAAACTTCTGCGTCTAAGATTTAAATTAATTAAAATACAGAACCCCATATTCAGGACTATATTTTTCATACTTTCACCATGTCTATTAATCAATCCTTCCGGGTCGCAATCCATTTTCTCAATCGTATCAATTCTACATCATTAGATGAAGTAGTTATTAATAAATTTGTATTATACACTAACGACTTACCGACCATATTTGTTGATATGTTAAAAACTTCTGCGTCTAAGATTTAAATTAATTAAAATACAGAACCCCATATTCAGGACTATATTTTTCATATTTTCACCATGTCTATTAATCAATCCTTCCGGGTCGCAATCCATTTTCTCAATCGTATCAATTCTACATCATTAGATGAAGTAGTTATTAATAAATTTGTATTATACACTAACGACTTACCGACCATATTTGTTGATATGTTAAAAACTTCTGCGTCTAAGATTTAAATTAATTAAAATACAGAACCCCATATTCAGGACTATATTTTTCATATTTTCACCATGTCTATTAATCAATCCTTCCGGGTCGCAATCCATTTTCTCAATCGTATCAATTCTACATCATTAGATGAAGTAGTTATTAATAAATTTGTATTATACACTAACGACTTACCGACCATATTTGTTGATATGTTAAAAACTTCTGCGTCTAAGATTTAAATTAATTAAAATACAGAACCCCATATTCAGGACTATATTTTTCATACTTTCACCATGTCTATTAATCAATCCTTCCGGGTCGCAATCCATTTTCTCAATCGTATCAATTCTACATCATTAGATGAAGTAGTTATTAATAAATTTGTATTATACACTAACGACTTACCGACCATATTTGTTGATATGTTAAAAACTTCTGCGTCTAAGATTTAAATTAATTAAAATACAGAACCCCATATTCAGGACTATATTTTTCATACTTTCACCATGTCTATTAATCAATCCTTCCGGGTCGCAATCCATTTTCTCAATCGTATCAATTCTACATCATTAGATGAAGTAGTTATTAATAAATTTGTATTATACACTAACGACTTACCGACCATATTTGTTGATATGTTAAAAACTTCTGCGTCTAAGATTTAAATTAATTAAAATACAGAACCCCATATTCAGGACTATATTTTTCATATTTTCACCATGTCTATTAATCAATCCTTCCGGGTCGCAATCCATTTTCTCAATCGTATCAATTCTACATCATTAGATGAAGTAGTTATTAATAAATTTGTATTATACACTAACGACTTACCGACCATATTTGTTGATATGTTAAAAACTTCTGCGTCTAAGATTTAAATTAATTAAAATACAGAACCCCATATTCAGGACTATATTTTTCATATTTTCACCATGTCTATTAATCAATCCTTCCGGGTCGCAATCCATTTTCTCAATCGTATCAATTCTACATCATTAGATGAAGTAGTTATTAATAAATTTGTATTATACACTAACGACTTACCGACCATATTTGTTGATATGTTAAAAACTTCTGCGTCTAAGATTTAAATTAATTAAAATACAGAACCCCATATTCAGGACTATATTTTTCATATTTTCACCATGTCTATTAATCAATCCTTCCGGGTCGCAATCCATTTTCTCAATCGTATCAATTCTACATCATTAGATGAAGTAGTTATTAATAAATTTGTATTATACACTAACGACTTACCGACCATATTTGTTGATATGTTAAAAACTTCTGCGTCTAAGATTTAAATTAATTAAAATACAGAACCCCATATTCAGGACTATATTTTTCATATTTTCACCATGTCTATTAATCAATCCTTCCGGGTCGCAATCCATTTTCTCAATCGTATCAATTCTACATCATTAGATGAAGTAGTTATTAATAAATTTGTATTATACACTAACGACTTACCGACCATATTTGTTGATATGTTAAAAACTTCTGCGTCTAAGATTTAAATTAATTAAAATACAGAACCCCATATTCAGGACTATATTTTTCATATTTTCACCATGTCTATTAATCAATCCTTCCGGGTCGCAATCCATTTTCTCAATCGTATCAATTCTACATCATTAGATGAAGTAGTTATTAATAAATTTGTATTATACACTAACGACTTACCGACCATATTTGTTGATATGTTAAAAACTTCTGCGTCTAAGATTTAAATTAATTAAAATACAGAACCCCATATTCAGGACTATATTTTTCATATTTTCACCATGTCTATTAATCAATCCTTCCGGGTCGCAATCCATTTTCTCAATCGTATCAATTCTACATCATTAGATGAAGTAGTTATTAATAAATTTGTATTATACACTAACGACTTACCGACCATATTTGTTGATATGTTAAAAACTTCTGCGTCTAAGATTTAAATTAATTAAAATACAGAACCCCATATTCAGGACTATATTTTTCATATTTTCACCATGTCTATTAATCAATCCTTCCGGGTCGCAATCCATTTTCTCAATCGTATCAATTCTACATCATTAGATGAAGTAGTTATTAATAAATTTGTATTATACACTAACGACTTACCGACCATATTTGTTGATATGTTAAAAACTTCTGCGTCTAAGATTTAAATTAATTAAAATACAGAACCCCATATTCAGGACTATATTTTTCATATTTTCACCATGTCTATTAATCAATCCTTCCGGGTCGCAATCCATTTTCTCAATCGTATCAATTCTACATCATTAGATGAAGTAGTTATTAATAAATTTGTATTATACACTAACGACTTACCGACCATATTTGTTGATATGTTAAAAACTTCTGCGTCTAAGATTTAAATTAATTAAAATACAGAACCCCATATTCAGGACTATATTTTTCATATTTTCACCATGTCTATTAATCAATCCTTCCGGGTCGCAATCCATTTTCTCAATCGTATCAATTCTACATCATTAGATGAAGTAGTTATTAATAAATTTGTATTATACACTAACGACTTACCGACCATATTTGTTGATATGTTAAAAACTTCTGCGTCTAAGATTTAAATTAATTAAAATACAGAACCCCATATTCAGGACTATATTTTTCATATTTTCACCATGTCTATTAATCAATCCTTCCGGGTCGCAATCCATTTTCTCAATCGTATCAATTCTACATCATTAGATGAAGTAGTTATTAATAAATTTGTATTATACACTAACGACTTACCGACCATATTTGTTGATATGTTAAAAACTTCTGCGTCTAAGATTTAAATTAATTAAAATACAGAACCCCATATTCAGGACTATATTTTTCATATTTTCACCATGTCTATTAATCAATCCTTCCGGGTCGCAATCCATTTTCTCAATCGTATCAATTCTACATCATTAGATGAAGTAGTTATTAATAAATTTGTATTATACACTAACGACTTACCGACCATATTTGTTGATATGTTAAAAACTTCTGCGTCTAAGATTTAAATTAATTAAAATACAGAACCCCATATTCAGGACTATATTTTTCATATTTTCACCATGTCTATTAATCAATCCTTCCGGGTCGCAATCCATTTTCTCAATCGTATCAATTCTACATCATTAGATGAAGTAGTTATTAATAAATTTGTATTATACACTAACGACTTACCGACCATATTTGTTGATATGT
Source organism: Dascillus cervinus (assembly GCA_949768715.1). Lineage (NCBI taxonomy): Eukaryota > Metazoa > Arthropoda > Insecta > Coleoptera > Dascillidae > Dascillus > Dascillus cervinus. Next base: position 13,792,113 of record OX458321.1, on the reverse strand, counting down.
TAAAAACTTCTGCGTCTAAGATTTAAATTAATTAAAATACAGAACCCCATATTCAGGACTATATTTTTCATACTTTCACCATGTCTATTAATCAATCCTTCCGGGTCGCAATCCATTTTCTCAATCGTATCAATTCTACATCATTAGATGAAGTAGTTATTAATAAATTTGTATTATACACTAACGACTTACCGACCATATTTGTTGATATGTTAAAAACTTCTGCGTCTAAGATTTAAATTAATTAAAATACAGAACCCCATATTCAGGACTATATTTTTCATACTTTCACCATGTCTATTAATCAATCCTTCCGGGTCGCAATCCATTTTCTCAATCGTATCAATTCTACATCATTAGATGAAGTAGTTATTAATAAATTTGTATTATACACTAACGACTTACCGACCATATTTGTTGATATGTTAAAAACTTCTGCGTCTAAGATTTAAATTAATTAAAATACAGAACCCCATATTCAGGACTATATTTTTCATACTTTCACCATGTCTATTAATCAATCCTTCCGGGTCGCAATCCATTTTCTCAATCGTATCAATTCTACATCATTAGATGAAGTAGTTATTAATAAATTTGTATTATACACTAACGACTTACCGACCATATTTGTTGATATGTTAAAAACTTCTGCGTCTAAGATTTAAATTAATTAAAATACAGAACCCCATATTCAGGACTATATTTTTCATATTTTCACCATGTCTATTAATCAATCCTTCCGGGTCGCAATCCATTTTCTCAATCGTATCAATTCTACATCATTAGATGAAGTAGTTATTAATAAATTTGTATTATACACTAACGACTTACCGACCATATTTGTTGATATGTTAAAAACTTCTGCGTCTAAGATTTAAATTAATTAAAATACAGAACCCCATATTCAGGACTATATTTTTCATACTTTCACCATGTCTATTAATCAATCCTTCCGGGTCGCAATCCATTTTCTCAATCGTATCAATTCTACATCATTAGATGAAGTAGTTATTAATAAATTTGTATTATACACTAACGACTTACCGACCATATTTGTTGATATGTTAAAAACTTCTGCGTCTAAGATTTAAATTAATTCAAATACAGAACCCCATATTCAGGACTATATTTTTCATATTTTCACCATGTCTATTAATCAATCCTTCCGGGTCGCAATCCATTTTCTCAATCGTATCAATTCTACATCATTAGATGAAGTAGTTATTAATAAATTTGTATTATACACTAACGACTTACCGACCATATTTGTTGATATGTTAAAAACTTCTGCGTCTAAGATTTAAATTAATTAAAATACAGAACCCCATATTCAGGACTATATTTTTCATATTTTCACCATGTCTATTAATCAATCCTTCCGGGTCGCAATCCATTTTCTCAATCGTATCAATTCTACATCATTAGATGAAGTAGTTATTAATAAATTTGTATTATACACTAACGACTTACCGACCATATTTGTTGATATGTTAAAAACTTCTGCGTCTAAGATTTAAATTAATTAAAATACAGAACCCCATATTCAGGACTATATTTTTCATACTTTCACCATGTCTATTAATCAATCCTTCCGGGTCGCAATCCATTTTCTCAATCGTATCAATTCTACATCATTAGATGAAGTAGTTATTAATAAATTTGTATTATACACTAACGACTTACCGACCATATTTGTTGATATGTTAAAAACTTCTGCGTCTAAGATTTAAATTAATTAAAATACAGAACCCCATATTCAGGACTATATTTTTCATATTTTCACCATGTCTATTAATCAATCCTTCCGGGTCGCAATCCATTTTCTCAATCGTATCAATTCTACATCATTAGATGAAGTAGTTATTAATAAATTTGTATTATACACTAACGACTTACCGACCATATTTGTTGATATGTTAAAAACTTCTGCGTCTAAGATTTAAATTAATTAAAATACAGAACCCCATATTCAGGACTATATTTTTCATACTTTCACCATGTCTATTAATCAATCCTTCCGGGTCGCAATCCATTTTCTCAATCGTATCAATTCTACATCATTAGATGAAGTAGTTATTAATAAATTTGTATTATACACTAACGACTTACCGACCATATTTGTTGATATGTTAAAAACTTCAGCGTCTAAGATTTAAATTAATTCAAATACAGAACCCCATATTCAGGACTATATTTTTCATATTTTCACCATGTCTATTAATCATTCCTTTCGGGTCGCAAGCCGCTTTCTCGATCGCTTCAATTCTACATCATTAGATGAAGTTGTTATTAATAAATTTGTATTATACACTAACGACTTACCGACCATATTTGTTGATATGTTAAAAACTTCTGCGTCTAAGATTTAAATTAATTAAAATACAGAACCCCATATTCAGGACTATATTTTTCATATTTTCACCATGTCTATTAATCATTCCTTTCGGGTCGCAAGCCGCTTTCTCGATCGCTTCAATTCTACATCATTAGATGAAGTAGTTATTAATAAATTTGTATTATACACCAACGACTTACCGACCATATTTGTTGATATGTTAAAAACTTCAGCGTCTAAGATTTAAATTAATTAAAATACAGAACCCCATATTCAGGACTATATTTTTCATAATTTCACCATGTCTATTAATCATTCCTTCCGGGTCGCAATCCTTTTTCTCAATCGTTTCAATTCTACATCATTAGATGAAGTAGTTATTAATAAATTTGTATTATACACCAACGACTTACCGACCATATTTGTTGATATGTTAAAAACTTCTGCGTCTAAGATTTAAATTAATTAAAATACAGAACCCCATATTCAGGACTATATTTTTCATATTTTCACCATGTCTATTAATCAATCCTTCCGGGTCGCAATCCATTTTCTCAATCGTATCAATTCTACATCATTAGATGAAGTAGTTATTAATAAATTTGTATTATACACTAACGACTTACCGACCATATTTGTTGATATGTTAAAAACTTCTGCGTCTAAGATTTAAATTAATTAAAATACAGAACCCCATATTCAGGACTATATTTTTCATACTTTCACCATGTCTATTAATCAATCCTTCCGGGTCGCAATCCATTTTCTCAATCGTATCAATTCTACATCATTAGATGAAGTAGTTATTAATAAATTTGTATTATACACTAACGACTTACCGACCATATTTGTTGATATGTTAAAAACTTCTGCGTCTAAGATTTAAATTAATTAAAATACAGAACCCCATATTCAGGACTATATTTTTCATATTTTCACCATGTCTATTAATCAATCCTTCCGGGTCGCAATCCATTTTCTCAATCGTATCAATTCTACATCATTAGATGAAGTAGTTATTAATAAATTTGTATTATACACTAACGACTTACCGACCATATTTGTTGATATGTTAAAAACTTCTGCGTCTAAGATTTAAATTAATTAAAATACAGAACCCCATATTCAGGACTATATTTTTCATACTTTCACCATGTCTATTAATCAATCCTTCCGGGTCGCAATCCATTTTCTCAATCGTATCAATTCTACATCATTAGATGAAGTAGTTATTAATAAATTTGTATTATACACTAACGACTTACCGACCATATTTGTTGATATGTTAAAAACTTCAGCGTCTAAGATTTAAATTAATTCAAATACAGAACCCCATATTCAGGACTATATTTTTCATATTTTCACCATGTCTATTAATCATTCCTTTCGGGTCGCAAGCCGCTTTCTCGATCGCTTCAATTCTACATCATTAGATGAAGTTGTTATTAATAAATTTGTATTATACACTAACGACTTACCGACCATATTTGTTGATATGTTAAAAACTTCTGCGTCTAAGATTTAAATTAATTAAAATACAGAACCCCATATTCAGGACTATATTTTTCATATTTTCACCATGTCTATTAATCATTCCTTTCGGGTCGCAAGCCGCTTTCTCGATCGCTTCAATTCTACATCATTAGATGAAGTAGTTATTAATAAATTTGTATTATACACCAACGACTTACCGACCATATTTGTTGATATGTTAAAAACTTCAGCGTCTAAGATTTAAATTAATTAAAATACAGAACCCCATATTCAGGACTATATTTTTCATATTTTCACCATGTCTATTAATCATTCCTTTCGGGTCGCAAGCCGCTTTCTCGATCGCTTCAATTCTACATCATTAGATGAAGTAGTTATTAATAAATTTGTATTATACACCAACGACTTACCGACCATATTTGTTGATATGTTAAAAACTTCAGCGTCTAAGATTTAAATTGATTAAAATACAGAACCCCATATTCAGGACTATATTTTTCATAATTTCACCATGTCTATTAATCATTCCTTCCGGGTCGCAATCCTTTTTCTCAATCGTTTCAATTCTACATCATTAGATGAAGTAGTTATTAATAAATTTGTATTATACACCAACGACTTACCGACCATATTTGTTGATATGTTAAAAACTTAAGCGTCTAAGATTTAAATTAATTAAAATACAGAACCCCATATTCAGGACTATATTTTTCATAATTTCACCATGTCTATTAATCATTCCTTCCGGGTCGCAATCCTTTTTCTCAATCGTTTCAATTCTACATCATTAGATGAAGTAGTTATTAATAAATTTGTATTATACACTAACGACTTACCGACCATATTTGTTGATATGTTAAAAACTTCAGCGTCTAAGATTTAAATTAATTAAAATACAGAACCCCATATTCAGGACTATATTTTTCATATTTTCACCATGTCTATTAATCATTCCTTTCCGGTCGCAAGCTGCTTTCTCGATCGCTTCAATTCTACATCATTAGATGAAGTAGTTATTAATAAATTTGTATTATAAACTAACGACTTACCGACCATATTTGTTGATATGTTAAAAACTTCAGCGTCTAAGATTTAAATTAATTAAAATACAGAACCCCATATTCAGGACTATATTTTTCATTTTTTGTACCATATCTATTAATCATTCCTTCCGGGTCACAATCCATTTTCTCAATCGTTTCAATTCTACGTCATTAGATGAAGTAGTTATAAATAAATTTGTATTATACACTAACGACTTACCGACCATATTTGTTGATATGTTAAAAACTTCAGCGTCTAAGATTTAAATTAATTAAAATACAGAACCCCATATTCAGGACTATATTTTTCATATTTTCACCATGTCTATTAATCATTCCTTTCGGGTCGCAAGCCGCTTTCTCGATCGCTTCAATTCTACATCATTAGATGAAGTTGTTATTAATAAATTTGTATTATACACTAACGGCTTACCGACCATATTTGTTGATATGTTAAAAACTTCAGCGTCTAAGATTTAAATTAATTAAAATACAGAACCCCATATTCAGGACTATATTTTTCATATTTTCACCATGTCTATTAATCATTCCTTTCGGGTCGCAAGCCGCTTTCTCGATCGCTTCAATTCTACATCATTAGATGAAGTTGTTATTAATAAATTTGTATTATACACTAACGGCTTACCGACCATATTTGTTGATATGTTAAAAACTTCAGCGTCTAAGATTTAAATTAATTAAAATACAGAACCCCATATTCAGGACTATATTTTTCATATTTTCACCATGTCTATTAATCATTCCTTTCGGGTCGCAAGCCGCTTTCTCGATCGCTTCAATTCTACATCATTAGATGAAGTTGTTATTAATAAATTTGTATTATACACTAACGACTTACCGACCATATTTGTTGATATGTTAAAAACTTCAGCGTCTAAGATTTAAATTAATTAAAATACAGAACCCCATATTCAGGACTATATTTTTCATATTTTCACCATGTCTATTAATCATTCCTTTCGGGTCGCAAGCCGCTTTCTCGATCGCTTCAATTCTACATCATTAGATAAAGTAGTTATTAATAAATTTGTATTATACACTAACGACTTACCGACCATATTTGTTGATATGTTAAAAACTTCAGCGTCTAAGAGTTAAATTAATTAAAATACAGAACCCCATATTCAGGACTATATTTTTCATATTTTCACCATGTCTATTAATCATTCCTTTCGGGTCGCAAGCTGCTTTCTCGATCGCTTCAATTCTACATCATTAGATGAAGTAGTTATTAATAAATTTGTATTATAAACTAACGACTTACCGACCATATTTGTTGATATGTTAAAAACTTCAGCGTCTAAGATTTAAATTAATTAAAATACAGAACCCCATATTCAGGACTATATTTTTCATTTTTTGTACCATATCTATTAATCATTCCTTCCGGGTCACAATCCATTTTCTCAATCGTTTCAATTCTACATCATTAGATGAAGTAGTTATTAATAAATTTGTATTATACACTAACGACTTACCGACCATATTTGTTGATATGTTAAAAACTTCAGCGTCTAAGATTTAAATTAATTAAAATACAGAACCCCATATTCAGGACTATATTTTTCATTTTTTGTACCATATCTATTAATCATTCCTTCCGGGTCACAATCCATTTTCTCAATCGTTTCAATTCTACGTCATTAGATGAAGTAGTTATAAATAAATTTGTACTATACACTAACGACTTACCGACCATATTTGTTGATATGTTAAAAACTTCAGCGTCTAAGATTTAAATTAATTAAAATACAGAACCCCATATTCAGGACTATATTTTTCATATTTTCACCATGTCTATTAATCATTCCTTTCGGGTCGCAAGCCGCTTTCTCGATCGCTTCAATTCTACATCATTAGATGAAGTTGTTATTAATAAATTTGTATTATACACTAACGGCTTACCGACCATATTTGTTGATATGTTAAAAACTTCAGCGTCTAAGATTTAAATTAATTAAAATACAGAACCCCATATTCAGGACTATATTTTTCATATTTTCACCATGTCTATTAATCATTCCTTTCGGGTCGCAAGCCGCTTTCTCGATCGCTTCAATTCTACATCATTAGATGAAGTTGTTATTAATAAATTTGTATTATACACTAACGACTTACCGACCATATTTGTTGATATGTTAAAAACTTCAGCGTCTAAGATTTAAATTAATTAAAATACAGAACCCCATATTCAGGACTATATTTTTCATATTTTCACCATGTCTATTAATCATTCCTTTCGGGTCGCAAGCCGCTTTCTCGATCGCTTCAATTCTACATCATTAGATGAAGTTGTTATTAATAAATTTGTATTATACACTAACGGCTTACCGACCATATTTGTTGATATGTTAAAAACTTCAGCGTCTAAGATTTAAATTAATTAAAATACAGAACCCCATATTCAGGACTATATTTTTCATATTTTCACCATGTCTATTAATCATTCCTTTCGGGTCGCAAGCCGCTTTCTCGATCGCTTCAATTCTACATCATTAGATGAAGTTGTTATTAATAAATTTGTATTATACACTAACGGCTTACCGACCATATTTGTTGATATGTTAAAAACTTCAGCGTCTAAGATTTAAATTAATTAAAATACAGAACCCCATATTCAGGACTATATTTTTCATTTTTTGTACCATATCTATTAATCATTCCTTCCGGGTCACAATCCATTTTCTCAATCGTTTCAATTCTACATCATTAGATAAAGTAGTTATTAATAAATTTGTATTATACACTAACGACTTACCGACCATATTTGTTGATATGTTAAAAACTTCAGCGTCTAAGATTTAAATTAATTAAAATACAGAACCCCATATTCAGGACTATATTTTTCATTTTTTGTACCATATCTATTAATCATTCCTTCCGGGTCACAATCCATTTTCTCAATCGTTTCAATTCTACATCATTAGATGAAGTAGTTATTAATAAATTTGTATTATACACTAACGACTTACCGACCATATTTGTTGATATGTTAAAAACTTCAGCGTCTAAGATTTAAATTAATTAAAATACAGAACCCCATATTCAGGACTATATTTTTCATTTTTTGTACCATATCTATTAATCATTCCTTCCGGGTCACAATCCATTTTCTCAATCGTTTCAATTCTACATCATTAGATGAAGTAGTTATTAATAAATTTGTATTATACACTAACGACTTACCGACCATATTTGTTGATATGTTAAAAACTTCAGCGTCTAAGATTTAAATTAATTAAAATACAGAACCCCATATTCAGGACTATATTTTTCATTTTTTGTACCATATCTATTAATCATTCCTTCCGGGTCACAATCCATTTTCTCAATCGTTTCAATTCTACGTCATTAGATGAAGTAGTTATAAATAAATTTGTATTATACACTAACGACTTACCGACCATATTTGTTGATATGTTAAAAACTTCAGCGTCTAAGATTTAAATTAATTAAAATACAGAACCCCATATTCAGGACTATATTTTTCATATTTTCACCATGTCTATTAATCATTCCTTTCGGGTCGCAAGCCGCTTTCTCGATCGCTTCAATTCTACATCATTAGATGAAGTTGTTATTAATAAATTTGTATTATACACTAACGGCTTACCGACCATATTTGTTGATATGTTAAAAACTTCAGCGTCTAAGATTTAAATTAATTAAAATACAGAACCCCATATTCAGGACTATATTTTTCATATTTTCACCATGTCTATTAATCATTCCTTTCGGGTCGCAAGCCGCTTTCTCGATCGCTTCAATTCTACATCATTAGATGAAGTTGTTATTAATAAATTTGTATTATACACTAACGACTTACCGACCATATTTGTTGATATGTTAAAAACTTCAGCGTCTAAGATTTAAATTAATTAAAATACAGAACCCCATATTCAGGACTATATTTTTCATATTTTCACCATGTCTATTAATCATTCCTTTCGGGTCGCAAGCCGCTTTCTCGATCGCTTCAATTCTACATCATTAGATGAAGTTGTTATTAATAAATTTGTATTATACACTAACGGCTTACCGACCATATTTGTTGATATGTTAAAAACTTCAGCGTCTAAGATTTAAATTAATTAAAATACAGAACCCCATATTCAGGACTATATTTTTCATATTTTCACCATGTCTATTAATCATTCCTTTCGGGTCGCAAGCCGCTTTCTCGATCGCTTCAATTCTACATCATTAGATGAAGTTGTTATTAATAAATTTGTATTATACACTAACGGCTTACCGACCATATTTGTTGATATGTTAAAAACTTCAGCGTCTAAGATTTAAATTAATTAAAATACAGAACCCCATATTCAGGACTATATTTTTCATTTTTTGTACCATATCTATTAATCATTCCTTCCGGGTCACAATCCATTTTCTCAATCGTTTCAATTCTACATCATTAGATAAAGTAGTTATTAATAAATTTGTATTATACACTAACGACTTACCGACCATATTTGTTGATATGTTAAAAACTTCAGCGTCTAAGATTTAAATTAATTAAAATACAGAACCCCATATTCAGGACTATATTTTTCATTTTTTGTACCATATCTATTAATCATTCCTTCCGGGTCACAATCCATTTTCTCAATCGTTTCAATTCTACGTCATTAGATGAAGTAGTTATAAATAAATTTGTATTATACACTAACGACTTACCGACCATATTTGTTGATATGTTAAAAACTTCAGCGTCTAAGATTTAAATTAACTAAAATACAGAACCCCATATTCAGGACTATATTTTTCATATTTTCACCATGTCTATTAATCATTCCTTTCGGGTCGCAAGCCGCTTTCTCGATCGCTTCAATTCTACATCATTAGATGAAGTTGTTATTAATAAATTTGTATTATACACTAACGGCTTACCGACCATATTTGTTGATATGTTAAAAACTTCAGCGTCTAAGAGTTAAATTAATTAAAATACAGAACCCCATATTCAGGACTATATTTTTCATATTTTCACCATGTCTATTAATCATTCCTTTCGGGTCGCAAGCTGCTTTCTCGATCGCTTCAATTCTACATCATTAGATGAAGTAGTTATTAATAAATTTGTATTATACACTAACGGCTTACCGACCATATTTGTTGATATGTTAAAAACTTCAGCGTCTAAGAGTTAAATTAATTAAAATACAGAACCCCATATTCAGGACTATATTTTTCATATTTTCACCATGTCTATTAATCATTCCTTTCGGGTCGCAAGCTGCTTTCTCGATCGCTTCAATTCTACATCATTAGATGAAGTAGTTATTAATAAATTTGTATTATACACTAACGACTTACCGACCATATTTGTTGATATGTTAAAAACTTCAGCGTCTAAGAGTTAAATTAATTAAAATACAGAACCCCATATTCAGGACTATATTTTTCATATTTTCACCACGTCTATTAATCATTCCTTTCGGGTCGCAAGCTGCTTTCTCGATCGCTTCAATTCTACATCATTAGATGAAGTAGTTATTAATAAATTTGTATTATACACTAACGGCTTACCGACCATATTTGTTGATATGTTAAAAACTTCAGCGTCTAAGAGTTAAATTAATTAAAATACAGAACCCCATATTCAGGACTATATTTTTCATTTTTTGTACCATATCTATTAATCATTCCTTCCGGGTCACAATCCATTTTCTCAATCGTTTCAATTCTACATCATTAGATAAAGTAGTTATTAATAAATTTGTATTATACACTAACGACTTACCGACCATATTTGTTGATATGTTAAAAACTTCAGCGTCTAAGATTTAAATTAATTAAAATACAGAACCCCATATTCAGGACTATATTTTTCATTTTTTGTACCATATCTATTAATCATTCCTTCCGGGTCACAATCCATTTTCTCAATCGTTTCAATTCTACATCATTAGATGAAGTAGTTATAAATAAATTTGTATTATACACTAACGACTTACCGACCATATTTGTTGATATGTTAAAAACTTCAGCGTCTAAGATTTAAATTAATTAAAATACAGAACCCCATATTCAGGACTATATTTTTCATTTTTTGTACCATATCTATTAATCATTCCTTCCGGGTCACAATCCATTTTCTCAATCGTTTCAATTCTACATCATTAGATGAAGTAGTTATTAATAAATTTGTATTATACACTAACGACTTACCGACCATATTTGTTGATATGTTAAAAACTTCAGCGTCTAAGAGTTAAATTAATTAAAATACAGAACCCCATATTCAGGACTATATTTTTCATTTTTTGTACCATATCTATTAATCATTCCTTCCGGGTCACAATCCATTTTCTCAATCGTTTCAATTCTACATCATTAGATGAAGTAGTTATAAATAAATTTGTATTATACACTAACGACTTACCGACCATATTTGTTGATATGTTAAAAACTTCAGCGTCTAAGATTTAAATTAATTAAAATACAGAACCCCATATTCAGGACTATATTTTTCATTTTTTGTACCATATCTATTAATCATTCCTTCCGGGTCACAATCCATTTTCTCAATCGTTTCAATTCTACATCATTAGATAAAGTAGTTATTAATAAATTTGTATTATACACTAACGACTTACCGACCATATTTGTTGATATGTTAAAAACTTCAGCGTCTAAGATTTAAATTAATTAAAATACAGAACCCCATATTCAGGACTATATTTTTCATTTTTTGTACCATATCTATTAATCATTCCTTCCGGGTCACAATCCATTTTCTCAATCGTTTCAATTCTACATCATTAGATGAAGTAGTTATAAATAAATTTGTATTATACACTAACGACTTACCGACCATATTTGTTGATATGTTAAAAACTTCAGCGTCTAAGATTTAAATTAATTAAAATACAGAACCCCATATTCAGGACTATATTTTTCATTTTTTGTACCATATCTATTAATCATTCCTTCCGGGTCACAATCCATTTTCTCAATCGTTTCAATTCTACATCATTAGATGAAGTAGTTATTAATAAATTTGTATTATACACTAACGACTTACCGACCATATTTGTTGATATGTTAAAAACTTCAGCGTCTAAGATTTAAATTAATTAAAATACAGAACCCCATATTCAGGACTATATTTTTCATTTTTTGTACCATATCTATTAATCATTCCTTCCGGGTCACAATCCATTTTCTCAATCGTTTCAATTCTACATCATTAGATAAAGTAGTTATTAATAAATTTGTATTATACACTAACGACTTACCGACCATATTTGTTGATATGTTAAAAACTTCAGCGTCTAAGATTTAAATTAATTAAAATACAGAACCCCATATTCAGGACTATATTTTTCATTTTTTGTACCATATCTATTAATCATTCCTTCCGGGTCACAATCCATTTTCTCAATCGTTTCAATTCTACATCATTAGATGAAGTAGTTATAAATAAATTTGTATTATACACTAACGACTTACCGACCATATTTGTTGATATGTTAAAAACTTCAGCGTCTAAGATTTAAATTAATTAAAATACAGAACCCCATATTCAGGACTATATTTTTCATTTTTTGTACCATATCTATTAATCATTCCTTCCGGGTCACAATCCATTTTCTCAATCGTTTCAATTCTACATCATTAGATAAAGTAGTTATTAATAAATTTGTATTATACACTAACGACTTACCGACCATATTTGTTGATATGTTAAAAACTTCAGCGTCTAAGATTTAAATTAATTAAAATACAGAACCCCATATTCAGGACTATATTTTTCATTTTTTGTACCATATCTATTAATCATTCCTTCCGGGTCACAATCCATTTTCTCAATCGTTTCAATTCTACATCATTAGATGAAGTAGTTATAAATAAATTTGTATTATACACTAACGACTTACCGACCATATTTGTTGATATGTTAAAAACTTCAGCGTCTAAGATTTAAATTAATTAAAATACAGAACCCCATATTCAGGACTATATTTTTCATTTTTTGTACCATATCTATTAATCATTCCTTCCGGGTCACAATCCATTTTCTCAATCGTTTCAATTCTACATCATTAGATGAAGTAGTTATTAATAAATTTGTATTATACACTAACGACTTACCGACCATATTTGTTGATATGTTAAAAACTTCAGCGTCTAAGATTTAAATTAATTAAAATACAGAACCCCATATTCAGGACTATATTTTTCATTTTTTGTACCATATCTATTAATCATTCCTTCCGGGTCACAATCCATTTTCTCAATCGTTTCAATTCTACATCATTAGATAAAGTAGTTATTAATAAATTTGTATTATACACTAACGACTTACCGACCATATTTGTTGATATGTTAAAAACTTCAGCGTCTAAGATTTAAATTAATTAAAATACAGAACCCCATATTCAGGACTATATTTTTCATTTTTTGTACCATATCTATTAATCATTCCTTCCGGGTCACAATCCATTTTCTCAATCGTTTCAATTCTACATCATTAGATGAAGTAGTTATAAATAAATTTGTATTATACACTAACGACTTACCGACCATATTTGTTGATATGTTAAAAACTTCAGCGTCTAAGATTTAAATTAATTAAAATACAGAACCCCATATTCAGGACTATATTTTTCATTTTTTGTACCATATCTATTAATCATTCCTTCCGGGTCACAATCCATTTTCTCAATCGTTTCAATTCTACATCATTAGATGAAGTAGTTATTAATAAATTTGTATTATACACTAACGACTTACCGACCATATTTGTTGATATGTTAAAAACTTCAGCGTCTAAGATTTAAATTAATTAAAATACAGAACCCCATATTCAGGACTATATTTTTCATTTTTTGTACCATATCTATTAATCATTCCTTCCGGGTCACAATCCATTTTCTCAATCGTTTCAATTCTACATCATTAGATGAAGTAGTTATAAATAAATTTGTATTATACACTAACGACTTACCGACCATATTTGTTGATATGTTAAAAACTTCAGCGTCTAAGATTTAAATTAATTAAAATACAGAACCCCATATTCAGGACTATATTTTTCATTTTTTGTACCATATCTATTAATCATTCCTTCCGGGTCACAATCCATTTTCTCAATCGTTTCAATTCTACATCATTAGATAAAGTAGTTATTAATAAATTTGTATTATACACTAACGACTTACCGACCATATTTGTTGATATGTTAAAAACTTCAGCGTCTAAGATTTAAATTAATTAAAATACAGAACCCCATATTCAGGACTATATTTTTCATTTTTTGTACCATATCTATTAATCATTCCTTCCGGGTCACAATCCATTTTCTCAATCGTTTCAATTCTACATCATTAGATGAAGTAGTTATAAATAAATTTGTATTATACACTAACGACTTACCGACCATATTTGTTGATATGTTAAAAACTTCAGCGTCTAAGATTTAAATTAATTAAAATACAGAACCCCATATTCAGGACTATATTTTTCATTTTTTGTACCATATCTATTAATCATTCCTTCCGGGTCACAATCCATTTTCTCAATCGTTTCAATTCTACATCATTAGATGAAGTAGTTATAAATAAATTTGTATTATACACTAACGACTTACCGACCATATTTGTTGATATGTTAAAAACTTCAGCGTCTAAGATTTAAATTAATTAAAATACAGAACCCCATATTCAGGACTATATTTTTCATTTTTTGTACCATATCTATTAATCATTCCTTCCGGGTCACAATCCATTTTCTCAATCGTTTCAATTCTACATCATTAGATGAAGTAGTTATAAATAAATTTGTATTATACACTAACGACTTACCGACCATATTTGTTGATATGTTAAAAACTTCAGCGTCTAAGATTTAAATTAATTAAAATACAGAACCCCATATTCAGGACTATATTTTTCATTTTTTGTACCATATCTATTAATCATTCCTTCCGGGTCACAATCCATTTTCTCAATCGTTTCAATTCTACATCATTAGATAAAGTAGTTATTAATAAATTTGTATTATACACTAACGACTTACCGACCATATTTGTTGATATGTTAAAAACTTCAGCGTCTAAGATTTAAATTAATTAAAATACAGAACCCCATATTCAGGACTATATTTTTCATTTTTTGTACCATATCTATTAATCATTCCTTCCGGGTCACAATCCATTTTCTCAATCGTTTCAATTCTACATCATTAGATGAAGTAGTTATAAATAAATTTGTATTATACACTAACGACTTACCGACCATATTTGTTGATATGTTAAAAACTTCAGCGTCTAAGATTTAAATTAATTAAAATACAGAACCCCATATTCAGGACTATATTTTTCATTTTTTGTACCATATCTATTAATCATTCCTTCCGGGTCACAATCCATTTTCTCAATCGTTTCAATTCTACATCATTAGATGAAGTAGTTATTAATAAATTTGTATTATACACTAACGACTTACCGACCATATTTGTTGATATGTTAAAAACTTCAGCGTCTAAGATTTAAATTAATTAAAATACAGAACCCCATATTCAGGACTATATTTTTCATTTTTTGTACCATATCTATTAATCATTCCTTCCGGGTCACAATCCATTTTCTCAATCGTTTCAATTCTACATCATTAGATAAAGTAGTTATTAATAAATTTGTATTATACACTAACGACTTACCGACCATATTTGTTGATATGTTAAAAACTTCAGCGTCTAAGATTTAAATTAATTAAAATACAGAACCCCATATTCAGGACTATATTTTTCATTTTTTGTACCATATCTATTAATCATTCCTTCCGGGTCACAATCCATTTTCTCAATCGTTTCAATTCTACATCATTAGATGAAGTAGTTATAAATAAATTTGTATTATACACTAACGACTTACCGACCATATTTGTTGATATGTTAAAAACTTCAGCGTCTAAGATTTAAATTAATTAAAATACAGAACCCCATATTCAGGACTATATTTTTCATTTTTTGTACCATATCTATTAATCATTCCTTCCGGGTCACAATCCATTTTCTCAATCGTTTCAATTCTACATCATTAGATAAAGTAGTTATTAATAAATTTGTATTATACACTAACGACTTACCGACCATATTTGTTGATATGTTAAAAACTTCAGCGTCTAAGATTTAAATTAATTAAAATACAGAACCCCATATTCAGGACTATATTTTTCATTTTTTGTACCATATCTATTAATCATTCCTTCCGGGTCACAATCCATTTTCTCAATCGTTTCAATTCTACATCATTAGATGAAGTAGTTATAAATAAATTTGTATTATACACTAACGACTTACCGACCATATTTGTTGATATGTTAAAAACTTCAGCGTCTAAGATTTAAATTAATTAAAATACAGAACCCCATATTCAGGACTATATTTTTCATTTTTTGTACCATATCTATTAATCATTCCTTCCGGGTCACAATCCATTTTCTCAATCGTTTCAATTCTACATCATTAGATGAAGTAGTTATTAATAAATTTGTATTATACACTAACGACTTACCGACCATATTTGTTGATATGTTAAAAACTTCAGCGTCTAAGATTTAAATTAATTAAAATACAGAACCCCATATTCAGGACTATATTTTTCATTTTTTGTACCATATCTATTAATCATTCCTTCCGGGTCACAATCCATTTTCTCAATCGTTTCAATTCTACATCATTAGATAAAGTAGTTATTAATAAATTTGTATTATACACTAACGACTTACCGACCATATTTGTTGATATGTTAAAAACTTCAGCGTCTAAGATTTAAATTAATTAAAATACAGAACCCCATATTCAGGACTATATTTTTCATTTTTTGTACCATATCTATTAATCATTCCTTCCGGGTCACAATCCATTTTCTCAATCGTTTCAATTCTACATCATTAGATGAAGTAGTTATAAATAAATTTGTATTATACACTAACGACTTACCGACCATATTTGTTGATATGTTAAAAACTTCAGCGTCTAAGATTTAAATTAATTAAAATACAGAACCCCATATTCAGGACTATATTTTTCATTTTTTGTACCATATCTATTAATCATTCCTTCCGGGTCACAATCCATTTTCTCAATCGTTTCAATTCTACATCATTAGATGAAGTAGTTATTAATAAATTTGTATTATACACTAACGACTTACCGACCATATTTGTTGATATGTTAAAAACTTCAGCGTCTAAGATTTAAATTAATTAAAATACAGAACCCCATATTCAGGACTATATTTTTCATTTTTTGTACCATATCTATTAATCATTCCTTCCGGGTCACAATCCATTTTCTCAATCGTTTCAATTCTACATCATTAGATGAAGTAGTTATAAATAAATTTGTATTATACACTAACGACTTACCGACCATATTTGTTGATATGTTAAAAACTTCAGCGTCTAAGATTTAAATTAATTAAAATACAGAACCCCATATTCAGGACTATATTTTTCATTTTTTGTACCATATCTATTAATCATTCCTTCCGGGTCACAATCCATTTTCTCAATCGTTTCAATTCTACATCATTAGATAAAGTAGTTATTAATAAATTTGTATTATACACTAACGACTTACCGACCATATTTGTTGATATGTTAAAAACTTCAGCGTCTAAGATTTAAATTAATTAAAATACAGAACCCCATATTCAGGACTATATTTTTCATTTTTTGTACCATATCTATTAATCATTCCTTCCGGGTCACAATCCATTTTCTCAATCGTTTCAATTCTACATCATTAGATGAAGTAGTTATAAATAAATTTGTATTATACACTAACGACTTACCGACCATATTTGTTGATATGTTAAAAACTTCAGCGTCTAAGATTTAAATTAATTAAAATACAGAACCCCATATTCAGGACTATATTTTTCATTTTTTGTACCATATCTATTAATCATTCCTTCCGGGTCACAATCCATTTTCTCAATCGTTTCAATTCTACATCATTAGATGAAGTAGTTATTAATAAATTTGTATTATACACTAACGACTTACCGACCATATTTGTTGATATGTTAAAAACTTCAGCGTCTAAGATTTAAATTAATTAAAATACAGAACCCCATATTCAGGACTATATTTTTCATTTTTTGTACCATATCTATTAATCATTCCTTCCGGGTCACAATCCATTTTCTCAATCGTTTCAATTCTACGTCATTAGATGAAGTAGTTATAAATAAATTTGTATTATACACTAACGACTTACCGACCATATTTGTTGATATGTTAAAAACTTCAGCGTCTAAGATTTAAATTAATTAAAATACAGAACCCCATATTCAGGACTATATTTTTCATATTTTCACCATGTCTATTAATCATTCCTTTCGGGTCGCAAGCCGCTTTCTCGATCGCTTCAATTCTACATCATTAGATGAAGTTGTTATTAATAAATTTGTATTATACACTAACGGCTTACCGACCATATTTGTTGATATGTTAAAAACTTCAGCGTCTAAGATTTAAATTAATTAAAATACAGAACCCCATATTCAGGACTATATTTTTCATATTTTCACCATGTCTATTAATCATTCCTTTCGGGTCGCAAGCCGCTTTCTCGATCGCTTCAATTCTACATCATTAGATGAAGTTGTTATTAATAAATTTGTATTATACACTAACGACTTACCGACCATATTTGTTGATATGTTAAAAACTTCAGCGTCTAAGATTTAAATTAATTAAAATACAGAACCCCATATTCAGGACTATATTTTTCATATTTTCACCATGTCTATTAATCATTCCTTTCGGGTCGCAAGCCGCTTTCTCGATCGCTTCAATTCTACATCATTAGATGAAGTTGTTATTAATAAATTTGTATTATACACTAACGGCTTACCGACCATATTTGTTGATATGTTAAAAACTTCAGCGTCTAAGATTTAAATTAATTAAAATACAGAACCCCATATTCAGGACTATATTTTTCATATTTTCACCATGTCTATTAATCATTCCTTTCGGGTCGCAAGCCGCTTTCTCGATCGCTTCAATTCTACATCATTAGATGAAGTTGTTATTAATAAATTTGTATTATACACTAACGGCTTACCGACCATATTTGTTGATATGTTAAAAACTTCAGCGTCTAAGATTTAAATTAATTAAAATACAGAACCCCATATTCAGGACTATATTTTTCATTTTTTGTACCATATCTATTAATCATTCCTTCCGGGTCACAATCCATTTTCTCAATCGTTTCAATTCTACATCATTAGATAAAGTAGTTATTAATAAATTTGTATTATACACTAACGACTTACCGACCATATTTGTTGATATGTTAAAAACTTCAGCGTCTAAGATTTAAATTAATTAAAATACAGAACCCCATATTCAGGACTATATTTTTCATTTTTTGTACCATATCTATTAATCATTCCTTCCGGGTCACAATCCATTTTCTCAATCGTTTCAATTCTACGTCATTAGATGAAGTAGTTATAAATAAATTTGTATTATACACTAACGACTTACCGACCATATTTGTTGATATGTTAAAAACTTCAGCGTCTAAGATTTAAATTAATTAAAATACAGAACCCCATATTCAGGACTATATTTTTCATATTTTCACCATGTCTATTAATCATTTCTTTCGGGTCGCAAGCCGCTTTCTCGATCGCTTCAATTCTACATCATTAGACGAAGTTGTTATTAATAAATTTGTATTATACACTAACGACTTACCGACCATATTTGTTGATATGTTAAAAACTTCAGCGTCTAAGATTTAAATTAATTAAAATACAGAACCCCATATTCAGGACTATATTTTTCATAATTTCACCATGTCTATTAATCATTCCTTCCGGGTCGCAATCCTTTTTCTCAATCGTTTCAATTCTACATCATTAGATGAAGTAGTTATTAATAAATTTGAATTATACACTAACAAATTACCGACCGTATTTGTTGATATGTTAAAAACTTCTGCGTCTAAGATTTGAATTAATTAAAATACGGAACCCCATATTCAGGACTATATTTTTCATATTTTCACCATGTCTATTAATCATTTCTTTCGGGTCGCAAGCCGCTTTCTCGATCGCTTCAATTCTACATCATTAGACGAAGTTGTTATTAATAAATTTGTATTATACACTAACGACTTACCGACCATATTTGTTGATATGTTAAAAACTTCAGCGTCTAAGATTTAAATTAATTAAAATACAGAACCCCATATTCAGGACTATATTTTTCATATTTTCACCATGTCTATTAATCATTCCTTCCGGGTCGCAATCCTTTTTCGCAATCGTTTCAATTCTACATCATTAGATGAAGTAGTTATAAATAAATTTGTATTATACACTAACGACTTACCGACCATATTTGTTGATATGTTAAAAACTTCAGCGTCTAAGATTTAAATTAATTAAAATACAGAACCCCATATTCAGGACTATATTTTTCATATTTTCACCATGTCTATTAATCATTTCTTTCGGGTCGCAAGCCGCTTTCTCGATCGCTTCAATTCTACATCATTAGACGAAGTTGTTATTAATAAATTTGTATTATACACTAACGACTTACCGACCATATTTGTTGATATGTTAAAAACTTCAGCGTCTAAGATTTAAATTAATTAAAATACAGAACCCCATATTCAGGACTATATTTTTCATAATTTCACCATGTCTATTAATCATTCCTTCCGGGTCGCAATCCTTTTTCTCAATCGTTTCAATTCTACATCATTAGATGAAGTAGTTATTAATAAATTTGAATTATACACTAACAAATTACCGACCGTATTTGTTGATATGTTAAAAACTTCTGCGTCTAAGATTTGAATTAATTAAAATACGGAACCCCATATTCAGGACTATATTTTTCATATTTTCACCATGTCTATTAATCATTTCTTTCGGGTCGCAAGCCGCTTTCTCGATCGCTTCAATTCTACATCATTAGACGAAGTTGTTATTAATAAATTTGTATTATAAACTAACGACTTACCGACCATATTTGTTGATATGTTAAAAACTTCAGCGTCTAAGATTTAAATTAATTAAAATACAGAACCCCATATTCAGGACTATATTTCTCATATTTTCACCATGTCTATTAATCATTTCTTTCGGGTCGCAAGCCGTTTTCTCGATCGCTTCAATTCTACATCATTAGACGAAGTTGTTATTAATAAATTTGTATTATACACTAACGACTTACCGACCATATTTGTTGATATGTTAAAAACTTCAGCGTCTAAGATTTAAATTAATTAAAATACAGAACCCCATATTCAGGACTATATTTTTCATAATTTCACCATGTCTATTAATCATTCCTTCCGGGTCGCAATCCTTTTTCTCAATCGTTTCAATTCTACATCATTAGATGAAGTAGTTATTAATAAATTTGAATTATACACTAACAAATTACCGACCGTATTTGTTGATATGTTAAAAACTTCTGCGTCTAAGATTTGAATTAATTAAAATACGGAACCCCATATTCAGGACTATATTTTTCATATTTTCACCATGTCTATTAATCATTTCTTTCGGGTCGCAAGCCGCTTTCTCGATCGCTTCAATTCTACATCATTAGACGAAGTTGTTATTAATAAATTTGTATTATACACTAACGACTTACCGACCATATTTGTTGATATGTTAAAAACTTCAGCGTCTAAGATTTAAATTAATTAAAATACAGAACCCCATATTCAGGACTATATTTTTCATATTTTCACCATGTCTATTAATCATTCCTTCCGGGTCGCAATCCTTTTTCGCAATCGTTTCAATTCTACATCATTAGATGAAGTAGTTATAAATAAATTTGTATTATACACTAACGACTTACCGACCATATTTGTTGATATGTTAAAAACTTCAGCGTCTAAGATTTAAATTAATTAAAATACAGAACCCCATATTCAGGACTATATTTTTCATATTTTCACCATGTCTATTAATCATTTCTTTCGGGTCGCAAGCCGCTTTCTCGATCGCTTCAATTCTACATCATTAGACGAAGTTGTTATTAATAAATTTGTATTATACACTAACGACTTACCGACCATATTTGTTGATATGTTAAAAACTTCAGCGTCTAAGATTTAAATTAATTAAAATACAGAACCCCATATTCAGGACTATATTTTTCATAATTTCACCATGTCTATTAATCATTCCTTCCGGGTCGCAATCCTTTTTCTCAATCGTTTCAATTCTACATCATTAGATGAAGTAGTTATTAATAAATTTGAATTATACACTAACAAATTACCGACCGTATTTGTTGATATGTTAAAAACTTCTGCGTCTAAGATTTGAATTAATTAAAATACGGAACCCCATATTCAGGACTATATTTTTCATATTTTCACCATGTCTATTAATCATTTCTTTCGGGTCGCAAGCCGCTTTCTCGATCGCTTCAATTCTACATCATTAGACGAAGTTGTTATTAATAAATTTGTATTATACACTAACGACTTACCGACCATATTTGTTGATATGTTAAAAACTTCAGCGTCTAAGATTTAAATTAATTAAAATACAGAACCCCATATTCAGGACTATATTTTTCATATTTTCACCATGTCTATTAATCATTCCTTCCGGGTCGCAATCCTTTTTCGCAATCGTTTCAATTCTACATCATTAGATGAAGTAGTTATAAATAAATTTGTATTATACACTAACGACTTACCGACCATATTTGTTGATATGTTAAAAACTTCAGCGTCTAAGATTTAAATTAATTAAAATACAGAACCCCATATTCAGGACTATATTTTTCATATTTTCACCATGTCTATTAATCATTTCTTTCGGGTCGCAAGCCGCTTTCTCGATCGCTTCAATTCTACATCATTAGACGAAGTTGTTATTAATAAATTTGTATTATACACTAACGACTTACCGACCATATTTGTTGATATGTTAAAAACTTCAGCGTCTAAGATTTAAATTAATTAAAATACAGAACCCCATATTCAGGACTATATTTTTCATAATTTCACCATGTCTATTAATCATTCCTTCCGGGTCGCAATCCTTTTTCTCAATCGTTTCAATTCTACATCATTAGATGAAGTAGTTATTAATAAATTTGAATTATACACTAACAAATTACCGACCGTATTTGTTGATATGTTAAAAACTTCTGCGTCTAAGATTTGAATTAATTAAAATACGGAACCCCATATTCAGGACTATATTTTTCATATTTTCACCATGTCTATTAATCATTTCTTTCGGGTCGCAAGCCGCTTTCTCGATCGCTTCAATTCTACATCATTAGACGAAGTTGTTATTAATAAATTTGTATTATACACTAACGACTTACCGACCATATTTGTTGATATGTTAAAAACTTCAGCGTCTAAGATTTAAATTAATTAAAATACAGAACCCCATATTCAGGACTATATTTTTCATATTTTCACCATGTCTATTAATCATTCCTTCCGGGTCGCAATCCTTTTTCGCAATCGTTTCAATTCTACATCATTAGATGAAGTAGTTATAAATAAATTTGTATTATACACTAACGACTTACCGACCATATTTGTTGATATGTTAAAAACTTCAGCGTCTAAGATTTAAATTAATTAAAATACAGAACCCCATATTCAGGACTATATTTTTCATAATTTCACCATGTCTATTAATCATTTCTTTCGGGTCGCAAGCCGCTTTCTCGATCGCTTCAATTCTACATCATTAGACGAAGTTGTTATTAATAAATTTGTATTATACACTAACGACTTACCGACCATATTTGTTGATATGTTAAAAACTTCAGCGTCTAAGATTTAAATTAATTAAAATACGGAACCCCATATTCAGGACTATATTTTTCATATTTTCACCATGTCTATTAATCATTCCTTCCGGGTCGCAATCCTTTTTCGCAATCGTTTCAATTCTACATCATTAGATGAAGTAGTTATAAATAAATTTGTATTATACACTAACGACTTACCGACCATATTTGTTGATATGTTAAAAACTTCTGCGTCTAAGATTTGAATTAATTAAAATACGGAACCCCATATTCAGGACTATATTTTTCATATTTTCACCATGTCTATTAATCATTTCTTTCGGGTCGCAAGCCGCTTTCTCGATCGCTTCAATTCTACATCATTAGACGAAGTTGTTATTAATAAATTTGTATTATACACTAACGACTTACCGACCATATTTGTTGATATGTTAAAAACTTCAGCGTCTAAGATTTAAATTAATTAAAATACAGAACCCCATATTCAGGACTATATTTTTCATAATTTCACCATGTCTATTAATCATTCCTTCCGGGTCGCAATCCTTTTTCTCAATCGTTTCAATTCTACATCATTAGATGAAGTAGTTATTAATAAATTTGAATTATACACTAACAAATTACCGACCGTATTTGTTGATATGTTAAAAACTTCTGCGTCTAAGATTTGAATTAATTAAAATACGGAACCCCATATTCAGGACTATATTTTTCATATTTTCACCATGTCTATTAATCATTTCTTTCGGGTCGCAAGCCGCTTTCTCGATCGCTTCAATTCTACATCATTAGACGAAGTTGTTATTAATAAATTTGTATTATACACTAACGACTTACCGACCATATTTGTTGATATGTTAAAAACTTCAGCGTCTAAGATTTAAATTAATTAAAATACAGAACCCCATATTCAGGACTATATTTTTCATATTTTCACCATGTCTATTAATCATTCCTTCCGGGTCGCAATCCTTTTTCGCAATCGTTTCAATTCTACATCATTAGATGAAGTAGTTATAAATAAATTTGTATTATACACTAACGACTTACCGACCATATTTGTTGATATGTTAAAAACTTCAGCGTCTAAGATTTAAATTAATTAAAATACAGAACCCCATATTCAGGACTATATTTTTCATATTTTCACCATGTCTATTAATCATTCCTTCCGGGTCGCAATCCTTTTTCGCAATCGTTTCAATTCTACATCATTAGATGAAGTAGTTATAAATAAATTTGTATTATACACTAACGACTTACCGACCATATTTGTTGATATGTTAAAAACTTCAGCGTCTAAGATTTAAATTAATTAAAATACAGAACCCCATATTCAGGACTATATTTTTCATATTTTCACCATGTCTATTAATCATTTCTTTCGGGTCGCAAGCCGCTTTCTCGATCGCTTCAATTCTACATCATTAGACGAAGTTGTTATTAATAAATTTGTATTATACACTAACGACTTACCGACCATATTTGTTGATATGTTAAAAACTTCAGCGTCTAAGATTTAAATTAATTAAAATACAGAACCCCATATTCAGGACTATATTTTTCATAATTTCACCATGTCTATTAATCATTCCTTCCGGGTCGCAATCCTTTTTCTCAATCGTTTCAATTCTACATCATTAGATGAAGTAGTTATTAATAAATTTGAATTATACACTAACAAATTACCGACCGTATTTGTTGATATGTTAAAAACTTCTGCGTCTAAGATTTGAATTAATTAAAATACGGAACCCCATATTCAGGACTATATTTTTCATATTTTCACCATGTCTATTAATCATTTCTTTCGGGTCGCAAGCCGCTTTCTCGATCGCTTCAATTCTACATCATTAGACGAAGTTGTTATTAATAAATTTGTATTATACACTAACGACTTACCGACCATATTTGTTGATATGTTAAAAACTTCAGCGTCTAAGATTTAAATTAATTAAAATACAGAACCCCATATTCAGGACTATATTTTTCATAATTTCACCATGTCTATTAATCATTCCTTCCGGGTCGCAATCCTTTTTCTCAATCGTTTCAATTCTACATCATTAGATGAAGTAGTTATTAATAAATTTGAATTATACACTAACAAATTACCGACCGTATTTGTTGATATGTTAAAAACTTCTGCGTCTAAGATTTGAATTAATTAAAATACGGAACCCCATATTCAGGACTATATTTTTCATATTTTCACCATGTCTATTAATCATTTCTTTCGGGTCGCAAGCCGCTTTCTCGATCGCTTCAATTCTACATCATTAGACGAAGTTGTTATTAATAAATTTGTATTATACACTAACGACTTACCGACCATATTTGTTGATATGTTAAAAACTTCAGCGTCTAAGATTTAAATTAATTAAAATACAGAACCCCATATTCAGGACTATATTTTTCATATTTTCACCATGTCTATTAATCATTCCTTCCGGGTCGCAATCCTTTTTCGCAATCGTTTCAATTCTACATCATTAGATGAAGTAGTTATAAATAAATTTGTATTATACACTAACGACTTACCGACCATATTTGTTGATATGTTAAAAACTTCAGCGTCTAAGATTTAAATTAATTAAAATACAGAACCCCATATTCAGGACTATATTTTTCATATTTTCACCATGTCTATTAATCATTTCTTTCGGGTCGCAAGCCGCTTTCTCGATCGCTTCAATTCTACATCATTAGACGAAGTTGTTATTAATAAATTTGTATTATACACTAACGACTTACCGACCATATTTGTTGATATGTTAAAAACTTCAGCGTCTAAGATTTAAATTAATTAAAATACAGAACCCCATATTCAGGACTATATTTTTCATATTTTCACCATGTCTATTAATCATTCCTTCCGGGTCGCAATCCTTTTTCGCAATCGTTTCAATTCTACATCATTAGATGAAGTAGTTATAAATAAATTTGTATTATACACTAACGACTTACCGACCATATTTGTTGATATGTTAAAAACTTCAGCGTCTAAGATTTAAATTAATTAAAATACAGAACCCCATATTCAGGACTATATTTTTCATATTTTCACCATGTCTATTAATCATTTCTTTCGGGTCGCAAGCCGCTTTCTCGATCGCTTCAATTCTACATCATTAGACGAAGTTGTTATTAATAAATTTGTATTATACACTAACGACTTACCGACCATATTTGTTGATATGTTAAAAACTTCAGCGTCTAAGATTTAAATTAATTAAAATACAGAACCCCATATTCAGGACTATATTTTTCATAATTTCACCATGTCTATTAATCATTCCTTCCGGGTCGCAATCCTTTTTCTCAATCGTTTCAATTCTACATCATTAGATGAAGTAGTTATTAATAAATTTGAATTATACACTAACAAATTACCGACCGTATTTGTTGATATGTTAAAAACTTCTGCGTCTAAGATTTGAATTAATTAAAATACGGAACCCCATATTCAGGACTATATTTTTCATATTTTCACCATGTCTATTAATCATTTCTTTCGGGTCGCAAGCCGCTTTCTCGATCGCTTCAATTCTACATCATTAGACGAAGTTGTTATTAATAAATTTGTATTATACACTAACGACTTACCGACCATATTTGTTGATATGTTAAAAACTTCAGCGTCTAAGATTTAAATTAATTAAAATACAGAACCCCATATTCAGGACTATATTTTTCATATTTTCACCATGTCTATTAATCATTCCTTCCGGGTCGCAATCCTTTTTCGCAATCGTTTCAATTCTACATCATTAGATGAAGTAGTTATAAATAAATTTGTATTATACACTAACGACTTACCGACCATATTTGTTGATATGTTAAAAACTTCAGCGTCTAAGATTTAAATTAATTAAAATACAGAACCCCATATTCAGGACTATATTTTTCATATTTTCACCATGTCTATTAATCATTTCTTTCGGGTCGCAAGCCGCTTTCTCGATCGCTTCAATTCTACATCATTAGACGAAGTTGTTATTAATAAATTTGTATTATACACTAACGACTTACCGACCATATTTGTTGATATGTTAAAAACTTCAGCGTCTAAGATTTAAATTAATTAAAATACAGAACCCCATATTCAGGACTATATTTTTCATAATTTCACCATGTCTATTAATCATTCCTTCCGGGTCGCAATCCTTTTTCTCAATCGTTTCAATTCTACATCATTAGATGAAGTAGTTATTAATAAATTTGAATTATACACTAACAAATTACCGACCGTATTTGTTGATATGTTAAAAACTTCTGCGTCTAAGATTTGAATTAATTAAAATACGGAACCCCATATTCAGGACTATATTTTTCATATTTTCACCATGTCTATTAATCATTTCTTTCGGGTCGCAAGCCGCTTTCTCGATCGCTTCAATTCTACATCATTAGACGAAGTTGTTATTAATAAATTTGTATTATAAACTAACGACTTACCGACCATATTTGTTGATATGTTAAAAACTTCAGCGTCTAAGATTTAAATTAATTAAAATACAGAACCCCATATTCAGGACTATATTTCTCATATTTTCACCATGTCTATTAATCATTTCTTTCGGGTCGCAAGCCGTTTTCTCGATCGCTTCAATTCTACATCATTAGACGAAGTTGTTATTAATAAATTTGTATTATACACTAACGACTTACCGACCATATTTGTTGATATGTTAAAAACTTCAGCGTCTAAGATTTAAATTAATTAAAATACAGAACCCCATATTCAGGACTATATTTTTCATAATTTCACCATGTCTATTAATCATTCCTTCCGGGTCGCAATCCTTTTTCTCAATCGTTTCAATTCTACATCATTAGATGAAGTAGTTATTAATAAATTTGAATTATACACTAACAAATTACCGACCGTATTTGTTGATATGTTAAAAACTTCTGCGTCTAAGATTTGAATTAATTAAAATACGGAACCCCATATTCAGGACTATATTTTTCATATTTTCACCATGTCTATTAATCATTTCTTTCGGGTCGCAAGCCGCTTTCTCGATCGCTTCAATTCTACATCATTAGACGAAGTTGTTATTAATAAATTTGTATTATACACTAACGACTTACCGACCATATTTGTTGATATGTTAAAAACTTCAGCGTCTAAGATTTAAATTAATTAAAATACAGAACCCCATATTCAGGACTATATTTTTCATATTTTCACCATGTCTATTAATCATTCCTTCCGGGTCGCAATCCTTTTTCGCAATCGTTTCAATTCTACATCATTAGATGAAGTAGTTATAAATAAATTTGTATTATACACTAACGACTTACCGACCATATTTGTTGATATGTTAAAAACTTCAGCGTCTAAGATTTAAATTAATTAAAATACAGAACCCCATATTCAGGACTATATTTTTCATATTTTCACCATGTCTATTAATCATTTCTTTCGGGTCGCAAGCCGCTTTCTCGATCGCTTCAATTCTACATCATTAGACGAAGTTGTTATTAATAAATTTGTATTATACACTAACGACTTACCGACCATATTTGTTGATATGTTAAAAACTTCAGCGTCTAAGATTTAAATTAATTAAAATACAGAACCCCATATTCAGGACTATATTTTTCATAATTTCACCATGTCTATTAATCATTCCTTCCGGGTCGCAATCCTTTTTCTCAATCGTTTCAATTCTACATCATTAGATGAAGTAGTTATTAATAAATTTGAATTATACACTAACAAATTACCGACCGTATTTGTTGATATGTTAAAAACTTCTGCGTCTAAGATTTGAATTAATTAAAATACGGAACCCCATATTCAGGACTATATTTTTCATATTTTCACCATGTCTATTAATCATTTCTTTCGGGTCGCAAGCCGCTTTCTCGATCGCTTCAATTCTACATCATTAGACGAAGTTGTTATTAATAAATTTGTATTATACACTAACGACTTACCGACCATATTTGTTGATATGTTAAAAACTTCAGCGTCTAAGATTTAAATTAATTAAAATACAGAACCCCATATTCAGGACTATATTTTTCATATTTTCACCATGTCTATTAATCATTCCTTCCGGGTCGCAATCCTTTTTCGCAATCGTTTCAATTCTACATCATTAGATGAAGTAGTTATAAATAAATTTGTATTATACACTAACGACTTACCGACCATATTTGTTGATATGTTAAAAACTTCAGCGTCTAAGATTTAAATTAATTAAAATACAGAACCCCATATTCAGGACTATATTTTTCATATTTTCACCATGTCTATTAATCATTTCTTTCGGGTCGCAAGCCGCTTTCTCGATCGCTTCAATTCTACATCATTAGACGAAGTTGTTATTAATAAATTTGTATTATACACTAACGACTTACCGACCATATTTGTTGATATGTTAAAAACTTCAGCGTCTAAGATTTAAATTAATTAAAATACAGAACCCCATATTCAGGACTATATTTTTCATAATTTCACCATGTCTATTAATCATTCCTTCCGGGTCGCAATCCTTTTTCTCAATCGTTTCAATTCTACATCATTAGATGAAGTAGTTATTAATAAATTTGAATTATACACTAACAAATTACCGACCGTATTTGTTGATATGTTAAAAACTTCTGCGTCTAAGATTTGAATTAATTAAAATACGGAACCCCATATTCAGGACTATATTTTTCATATTTTCACCATGTCTATTAATCATTTCTTTCGGGTCGCAAGCCGCTTTCTCGATCGCTTCAATTCTACATCATTAGACGAAGTTGTTATTAATAAATTTGTATTATACACTAACGACTTACCGACCATATTTGTTGATATGTTAAAAACTTCAGCGTCTAAGATTTAAATTAATTAAAATACAGAACCCCATATTCAGGACTATATTTTTCATATTTTCACCATGTCTATTAATCATTCCTTCCGGGTCGCAATCCTTTTTCGCAATCGTTTCAATTCTACATCATTAGATGAAGTAGTTATAAATAAATTTGTATTATACACTAACGACTTACCGACCATATTTGTTGATATGTTAAAAACTTCAGCGTCTAAGATTTAAATTAATTAAAATACAGAACCCCATATTCAGGACTATATTTTTCGTATTTTCACCATGTCTATTAATCATTTCTTTCGGGTCGCAAGCCGCTTTCTCGATCGCTTCAATTCTACATCATTAGACGAAGTTGTTATTAATAAATTTGTATTATACACTAACGACTTACCGACCATATTTGTTGATATGTTAAAAACTTCAGCGTCTAAGATTTAAATTAATTAAAATACAGAACCCCATATTCAGGACTATATTTTTCATAATTTCACCATGTCTATTAATCATTTCTTTCGGGTCGCAAGCCGCTTTCTCGATCGCTTCAATTCTACATCATTAGACGAAGTTGTTATTAATAAATTTGTATTATACACTAACGACTTACCGACCATATTTGTTGATATGTTAAAAACTTCAGCGTCTAAGATTTAAATTAATTAAAATACAGAACCCCATATTCAGGACTATATTTTTCATATTTTCACCATGTCTATTAATCATTCCTTCCGGGTCGCAATCCTTTTTCGCAATCGTTTCAATTCTACATCATTAGATGAAGTAGTTATAAATAAATTTGTATTATACACTAACGACTTACCGACCATATTTGTTGATATGTTAAAAACTTCAGCGTCTAAGATTTAAATTAATTAAAATACAGAACCCCATATTCAGGACTATATTTTTCATATTTTCACCATGTCTATTAATCATTCCTTCCGGGTCGCAATCCTTTTTCGCAATCGTTTCAATTCTACATCATTAGATGAAGTAGTTATAAATAAATTTGTATTATACACTAACGACTTACCGACCATATTTGTTGATATGTTAAAAACTTCAGCGTCTAAGATTTAAATTAATTAAAATACAGAACCCCATATTCAGGACTATATTTTTCATATTTTCACCATGTCTATTAATCATTTCTTTCGGGTCGCAAGCCGCTTTCTCGATCGTTTCAATTCTACATCATTAGACGAAGTTGTTATTAATAAATTTGTATTATACACTAACGACTTACCGACCATATTTGTTGATATGTTAAAAACTTCAGCGTCTAAGATTTAAATTAATTAAAATACAGAACCCCATATTCAGGACTATATTTTTCATATTTTCACCATGTCTATTAATCATTTCTTTCGGGTCGCAAGCCGCTTTCTCGATCGTTTCAATTCTACATCATTAGACGAAGTAGTTATAAATAAATTTGTATTATACACTAACGACTTACCGACCATATTTGTTGATATGTTAAAAACTTCAGCGTCTAAGATTTAAATTAATTAAAATTCAGAACCCCATATTCAGGACTATATTTTTCATATTTTCACCATGTCTATTAATCATTCCTTCCGGGTCGCAATCCTTTTTCGCAATCGTTTCAATTCTACATCATTAGATGAAGTAGTTATAAATAAATTTGTATTATACACTAACGACTTACCGACCATATTTGTTGATATGTTAAAAACTTCAGCGTCTAAGATTTAAATTAATTAAAATACAGAACCCCATATTCAGGACTATATTTTTCATATTTTCACCATGTCTATTAATCATTTCTTTCGGGTCGCAAGCCGCTTTCTCGATCGCTTCAATTCTACATCATTAGACGAAGTTGTTATTAATAAATTTGTATTATACACTAACGACTTACCGACCATATTTGTTGATATGTTAAAAACTTCAGCGTCTAAGATTTAAATTAATTAAAATACAGAACCCCATATTCAGGACTATATTTTTCATAATTTCACCATGTCTATTAATCATTCCTTCCGGGTCGCAATCCTTTTTCTCAATCGTTTCAATTCTACATCATTAGATGAAGTAGTTATTAATAAATTTGAATTATACACTAACAAATTACCGACCGTATTTGTTGATATGTTAAAAACTTCTGCGTCTAAGATTTGAATTAATTAAAATACGGAACCCCATATTCAGGACTATATTTTTCATATTTTCACCATGTCTATTAATCATTTCTTTCGGGTCGCAAGCCGCTTTCTCGATCGCTTCAATTCTACATCATTAGACGAAGTTGTTATTAATAAATTTGTATTATACACTAACGACTTACCGACCATATTTGTTGATATGTTAAAAACTTCAGCGTCTAAGATTTAAATTAATTAAAATACAGAACCCCATATTCAGGACTATATTTTTCATATTTTCACCATGTCTATTAATCATTTCTTTCGGGTCGCAAGCCGCTTTCTCGATCGCTTCAATTCTACATCATTAGACGAAGTTGTTATTAATAAATTTGTATTATACACTAACGACTTACCGACCATATTTGTTGATATGTTAAAAACTTCAGCGTCTAAGATTTAAATTAATTAAAATACAGAACCCCATATTCAGGACTATATTTTTCATATTTTCACCATGTCTATTAATCATTCCTTCCGGGTCGCAATCCTTTTTCGCAATCGTTTCAATTCTACATCATTAGATGAAGTAGTTATAAATAAATTTGTATTATACACTAACGACTTACCGACCATATTTGTTGATATGTTAAAAACTTCAGCGTCTAAGATTTAAATTAATTAAAATACAGAACCCCATATTCAGGACTATATTTTTCATATTTTCACCATGTCTATTAATCATTTCTTTCGGGTCGCAAGCCGCTTTCTCGATCGCTTCAATTCTACATCATTAGACGAAGTTGTTATTAATAAATTTGTATTATACACTAACGACTTACCGACCATATTTGTTGATATGTTAAAAACTTCAGCGTCTAAGATTTAAATTAATTAAAATACAGAACCCCATATTCAGGACTATATTTTTCATATTTTCACCATGTCTATTAATCATTCCTTCCGGGTCGCAATCCTTTTTCGCAATCGTTTCAATTCTACATCATTAGATGAAGTAGTTATAAATAAATTTGTATTATACACTAACGACTTACCGACCATATTTGTTGATATGTTAAAAACTTCAGCGTCTAAGATTTAAATTAATTAAAATACAGAACCCCATATTCAGGACTATATTTTTCATATTTTCACCATGTCTATTAATCATTTCTTTCGGGTCGCAAGCCGCTTTCTCGATCGCTTCAATTCTACATCATTAGACGAAGTTGTTATTAATAAATTTGTATTATACACTAACGACTTACCGACCATATTTGTTGATATGTTAAAAACTTCAGCGTCTAAGATTTAAATTAATTAAAATACAGAACCCCATATTCAGGACTATATTTTTCATAATTTCACCATGTCTATTAATCATTCCTTCCGGGTCGCAATCCTTTTTCTCAATCGTTTCAATTCTACATCATTAGATGAAGTAGTTATTAATAAATTTGAATTATACACTAACAAATTACCGACCGTATTTGTTGATATGTTAAAAACTTCAGCGTCTAAGATTTAAATTAATTAAAATACAGAACCCCATATTCAGGACTATATTTTTCATAATTTCACCATGTCTATTAATCATTCCTTCCGGGTCGCAATCCTTTTTCTCAATCGTTTCAATTCTACATCATTAGATGAAGTAGTTATTAATAAATTTGAATTATACACTAACAAATTACCGACCGTATTTGTTGATATGTTAAAAACTTCTGCGTCTAAGATTTGAATTAATTAAAATACGGAACCCCATATTCAGGACTATATTTTTCATATTTTCACCATGTCTATTAATCATTCCTTCCGGGTCGCAATCCTATCTCAATCGTTTCAATTCTACATCATTAGATGAAGTAGTTATTAATAAATTTGTATTATACACTAACGACTTACCGACCATATTTGTTGATATGTTAAAAACTTCAGCGTCTAAGATTTAAATTAATTAAAATACAGAACCCCTTATTCAGGACTATATTTTTCATATTTTCACCATGTCTATTAATCATTCCTTCCGGGTCGCAATCCTTTTTCACAATCGTTTCAATTCTACATCATTAGATGAAGTAGTTATAAATAAATTTGTATTATACACTAACGACTTACCGACCATATTTGTTGATATGTTAAAAACTTCAGCGTCTAAGATTTAAATTAATTAAAATACAGAACCCCATATTCAGGACTATATTTTTCATATTTTCACCATGTCTATTAATCATTTCTTTCGGGTCGCAAGCCGCTTTCTCGATCGCTTCAATTCTACATCATTAGACGAAGTTGTTATTAATAAATTTGTATTATACACTAACGACTTACCGACCATATTTGTTGATATGTTAAAAACTTCAGCGTCTAAGATTTAAATTAATTAAAATACAGAACCCCATATTCAGGACTATATTTTTCATATTTTCACCATGTCTATTAATCATTCCTTCCGGGTCGCAATCCTTTTTCGCAATCGTTTCAATTCTACATCATTAGATGAAGTAGTTATAAATAAATTTGTATTATACACTAACGACTTACCGACCATATTTGTTGATATGTTAAAAACTTCAGCGTCTAAGATTTAAATTAATTAAAATACAGAACCCCATATTCAGGACTATATTTTTCATATTTTCACCATGTCTATTAATCATTTCTTTCGGGTCGCAAGCCGCTTTCTCGATCGCTTCAATTCTACATCATTAGACGAAGTTGTTATTAATAAATTTGTATTATACACTAACGACTTACCGACCATATTTGTTGATATGTTAAAAACTTCAGCGTCTAAGATTTGAATTAATTAAAATACAGAACCCCATATTCAGGACTATATTTTTCATAATTTCACCATGTCTATTAATCAATCCTTCCGGGTCGCAATCCTTTTTCTCAATCGTTTCAATTCTACATCATTAGATGAAGTAGTTATTAATAAATTTGAATTATACACTAACAAATTACCGACCGTATTTGTTGATATGTTAAAAACTTCAGCGTCTAAGATTTAAATTAATTAAAATACAGAACCCCATATTCAGGACTATATTTTTCATAATTTCACCATGTCTATTAATCATTCCTTCCGGGTCGCAATCCTTTTTCTCAATCGTTTCAATTCTACATCATTAGATGAAGTAGTTATTAATAAATTTGAATTATACACTAACAAATTACCGACCGTATTTGTTGATATGTTAAAAACTTCTGCGTCTAAGATTTGAATTAATTAAAATACGGAACCCCATATTCAGGACTATATTTTTCATATTTTCACCATGTCTATTAATCATTTCTTTCGGGTCGCAAGCCGCTTTCTCGATCGCTTCAATTCTACATCATTAGACGAAGTTGTTGTTAATAAATTTGTATTATACACTAACGACTTACCGACCATATTTGTTGATATGTTAAAAACTTCAGCGTCTAAGATTTAAATTAATTAAAATACAGAACCCCATATTCAGGACTATATTTTTCATATTTTCACCATGTCTATTAATCATTCCTTCCGGGTCGCAATCCTTTTTCGCAATCGTTTCAATTCTACATCATTAGATGAAGTAGTTATAAATAAATTTGTATTATACACTAACGACTTACCGACCATATTTGTTGATATGTTAAAAACTTCAGCGTCTAAGATTTAAATTAATTAAAATACAGAACCCCATATTCAGGACTATATTTTTCATATTTTCACCATGTCTATTAATCATTTCTTTCGGGTCGCAAGCCGCTTTCTCGATCACTTCAATTCTACATCATTAGACGAAGTTGTTATTAATAAATTTGTATTATACACTAACGACTTACCGACCATATTTGTTGATATGTTAAAAACTTCAGCGTCTAAGATTTAAATTAATTAAAATACAGAACCCCATATTCAGGACTATATTTTTCATAATTTCACCATGTCTATTAATCATTCCTTCCGGGTCGCAATCCTTTTTCTCAATCGTTTCAATTCTACATCATTAGATGAAGTAGTTATTAATAAATTTGAATTATACACTAACAAATTACCGACCGTATTTGTTGATATGTTAAAAACTTCAGCGTCTAAGATTTAAATTAATTAAAATACAGAACCCCATATTCAGGACTATATTTTTCATAATTTCACCATGTCTATTAATCATTCCTTCCGGGTCGCAATCCTTTTTCTCAATCGTTTCAATTCTACATCATTAGATGAAGTAGTTATTAATAAATTTGAATTATACACTAACAAATTACCGACCGTATTTGTTGATATGTTAAAAACTTCTGCGTCTAAGATTTGAATTAATTAAAATACGGAACCCCATATTCAGGACTATATTTTTCATATTTTCACCATGTCTATTAATCATTCCTTCCGGGTCGCAATCCTATCTCAATCGTTTCAATTCTACATCATTAGATGAAGTAGTTATTAATAAATTTGTATTATACACTAACGACTTACCGACCATATTTGTTGATATGTTAAAAACTTCAGCGTCTAAGATTTAAATTAATTAAAATACAGAACCCCATATTCAGGACTATATTTTTCATATTTTCACCATGTCTATTAATCATTCCTTCCGGGTCGCAATCCTTTTTCGCAATCGTTTCAATTCTACATCATTAGATGAAGTAGTTATAAATAAATTTGTATTATACACTAACGACTTACCGACCATATTTGTTGATATGTTAAAAACTTCAGCGTCTAAGATTTAAATTAATTAAAATACAGAACCCCATATTCAGGACTATATTTTTCATATTTTCACCATGTCTATTAATCATTTCTTTCGGGTCGCAAGCCGCTTTCTCAATCGCTTCAATTCTACATCATTAGACGAAGTTGTTATTAATAAATTTGTATTATACACTAACGACTTACCGACCATATTTGTTGATATGTTAAAAACTTCAGCGTCTAAGATTTAAATTAATTAAAATACAGAACCCCATATTCAGGACTATATTTTTCATTTTTTGTACCATATCTATTAATCATTCCTTCCGGGTCACAATCCATTTTCTCAATCGTTTCAATTCTACATCATTAGATGAAGCAGTTATTAATAAATTTGTATTATACACTAACGACTTACCGACCATATTTGTTGATATGTTAAAAACTTCAGCGTCTAAGATTTAAATTAATTAAAATCCAGAACCCCATATTCAGGACTATATTTTTCATAATTTCACCATGTCTATTAATCATTCCTTCCGGGTCGCAATCCTTTTTCTCAATCGTTTCAATTCTACATCATTAGATGAAGTAGTTATTAATAAGTTTGAATTATACACTAACAAATTACCGACCGTATTTGTTGATATGTTAAAAACTTCTGCGTCTAAGATTTGAATTAATTAAAATACGGAACCCCATATTCAGGACTATATTTTTCATATTTTCACCATGTCTATTAATCATTCCTTCCGGGTCGCAATCCTATCTCAATCGTTTCAATTCTACATCATTAGATGAAGTAGTTATTAATAAATTTGTATTATACACTAACGACTTACCGACCATATTTGTTGATATGTTAAAAACTTCAGCGTCTAAGATTTAAATTAATTAAAATACAGAACCCCATATTCAGGACTATATTTTTCATATTTTCACCATGTCTATTAATCATTCCTTCCGGGTCGCAATCCTTTTTCGCAATCATTTCAATTCTACATCATTAGATGAAGTAGTTATAAATAAATTTGTATTATACACTAACGACTTACCGACCATATTTGTTGATATGTTAAAAACTTCAGCGTCTAAGATTTAAATTAATTAAAATACAGAACCCCATATTCAGGACTATATTTTTCATATTTTCACCATGTCTATTAATCATTTCTTTCGGGTCGCAAGCCGCTTTCTCGATCGCTTCAAATCTACATCATTAGACGAAGTTGTTATTAATAAATTTGTATTATACACTAACGACTTACCGACCATATTTGTTGATATGTTAAAAACTTCAGCGTCTAAGATTTAAATTAATTAAAATACAGAACCCCATATTCAGGACTATATTTTTCATTTTTTTTACCATATCTATTAATCATTCCTTCCGGGTCACAATCCATTTTCTCAATCGTTTCAATTCTACGTTATTAGATGAAGTAGTTATAAATAAATTTGTATTATACACTAACGACTTACCGACCATATTTGTTGATATGTTAAAAACTTCAGCGTCTAAGATTTAAATTAATTAAAATACAGAACCCCATATTCAGGACTATATTTTTCATATTTTCACCATGTCTATTAATCATTCCTTTCGGGTCGCAAGCCGCTTTCTCGATCGCTTCAATTCTACATCATTAGATGAAGTAGTTATTAATAAATTTGTATTATAAACTAACGACTTACCGACCATATTTGTTGATATGTTAAAAACTTCAGCGTCTAAGATTTAAATTAATTAAAATACAGAACCCCATATTCAGGACTATATTTCTCATATTTTCACCATGTCTATTAATCATTTCTTTCGGGTCGCAAGCCGTTTTCTCGATCGCTTCAATTCTACATCATTAGACGAAGTTGTTATTAATAAATTTGTATTATACACTAACGACTTACCGACCATATTTGTTGATATGTTAAAAACTTCAGCGTCTAAGATTTAAATTAATTAAAATACAGAACCCCATATTCAGGACTATATTTTTCATATTTTCACCATGTCTATTAATCATTCCTTCCGGGTCGCAATCCTATCTCAATCGTTTCAATTCTACATCATTAGATGAAGTAGTTATTAATAAATTTGTATTATACACTAACAAATTACCGACCGTATTTGTTGATATGTTAAAAACTTCTGCGTCTAAGATTTGAATTAATTAAAATACGGAACCCCATATTCAGGACTATATTTTTCATATTTTCACCATGTCTATTAATCATTCCTTCCGGGTCGCAATCCTATCTCAATCGTTTCAATTCTACATCATTAGATGAAGTAGTTATTAATAAATTTGTATTATACACTAACGACTTACCGACCATATTTGTTGATATGTTAAAAACTTCAGCGTCAAAGATTTAATTTAATTAAAATACAGAACCCCATATTCAGGACTATATTTTTCATTTTTTGTACCATATCTATTAATCATTCCTTCCGGGTCACAATCCATTTTCTCAATCGTTTCAATTCTACGTCATTAGATGAAGTAGTTATAAATAAATTTGTATTATACACTAACGACTTACCGACCATATTTGTTGATATGTTAAAAACTTCAGCGTCTAAGATTTAAATTAATTAAAATACAGAACCCCATATTCAGGACTATATTTTTCATATTTTCACCATGTCTATTAATCATTCCTTTCGGGTCGCAAGCCGCTTTCTCGATCGCTTCAATTCTACATCATTAGATGAAGTTGTTATTAATAAATTTGTATTATACACTAACGACTTACCGACCATATTTGTTGATATGTTAAAAACTTCAGCGTCTAAGATTTAAATTAATTAAAATACAGAACCCCATATTCAGGACTATATTTTTCATATTTTCACCATGTCTATTAATCATTCCTTTCGGGTCGCAAGCCGCTTTCTCGATCGCTTCAATTCTACAT
The DNA here is from genome assembly GCA_949768715.1 of Dascillus cervinus. Classification (NCBI taxonomy): domain Eukaryota; kingdom Metazoa; phylum Arthropoda; class Insecta; order Coleoptera; family Dascillidae; genus Dascillus; species Dascillus cervinus. The sequence goes on along the minus strand of OX458321.1, from coordinate 13,751,888 downwards.
CATTAGATGAAGTTGTTATTAATAAATTTGTATTATACACTAACGACTTACCGACCATATTTGTTGATATGTTAAAAACTTCAGCGTCTAAGATTTAAATTAATTAAAATACAGAACCCCATATTCAGGACTATATTTTTCATTTTTTGTAATATATCTATTAATCATTCCTTCCGGGTCACAATCCATTTTCTCAATCGTTTCAATTCTACATCATTAGATGAAGTAGTTATTAATAAATTTGTATTATACACCAACGACTTACCGACCATATTTGTTGATATGTTAAAAACTTCAGCGTCTAAGATTTAAATTAATTAAAATACAGAACCCCATATTCAGGACTATATTTTTCATTTTTTGTAATATATCTATTAATCATTCCTTCCGGGTCACAATCCTTTTTCTCAATCGTTTCAATTCTACATCATTAGATGAAGTAGTTATTAATAAATTTGAATTATACACTAACGACTTACCGACCATATTTGTTGGTATGTTAAAAACTTCTGCGTCTAAGATTTAAATTGATTAAAATACAGAACCCCATATTCAGGACTATATTTTTCATAATTTCACCATGTCTATTAATCATTCCTTCCGGGTCGCAATCCTTTTTCTCAATCGTTTCAATTCTACATCATTAGATGAAGTAGTTATTAATAAATTTGTATTATACACTAACGACTTACCGACCATATTTGTTGGTATGTTAAAAACTTCTGCGTCTAAGATTTAAATTGATTAAAATACAGAACCCCATATTCAGGACTATATTTTTCATAATTTCACCATGTCTATTAATCATTCCTTCAGGGTCGCAATCCTTTTTCTCAATCGTTTCAATTCTACATCATTAGATGAAGTAGTTGTTAATAAATTTGTATTATACACTAACGACTTACCGACCATATTTGTTGATATGTTAAAAACTTCAGCGTCTAAGATTTAAATTAATTAAAATACAGAACCCCATATTCAGGACTATATTTTTCATTTTTTGTAATATATCTATTAATCATTCCTTCCGGGTCACAATCCTTTTTCTCAATCGTTTCAATTCTCCATCATTAGATGAAGTAGTTATTAATAAATTTGAATTATACACTAACGACTTACCGACCATATTTGTTGGTATGTTAAAAACTTCTGCGTCTAAGATTTAAATTGATTAAAATACAGAACCCCATATTCAGGACTATATTTTTCATAATTTCACCATGTCTATTAATCATTCCTTCCGGGTCGCAATCCTTTTTCTCAATCGTTTCAATTCTACATCATTAGACGAAGTTGTTATTAATAAATTTGTATTATACACTAACGACTTACCGACCATATTTGTTGGTATGTTAAAAACTTCAGCGTCTAAGATTTAAATTGATTAAAATACAGAACCCCATATTCAGGACTATATTTCTCATATTTTCACCATGTCTATTAATCATTTCTTTCGGGTCGCAAGCCGTTTTCTCGATCGCTTCAATTCTACATCATTAGACGAAGTTGTTATTAATAAATTTGTATTATACACTAACGACTTACCGACCATATTTGTTGGTATGTTAAAAACTTCAGCGTCTAAGATTTAAATTGATTAAAATACAGAACCCCATATTCAAGACTATATTTCTCATATTTTCACCATGTCTATTAATCATTCCTTCCGGGTCGCAATCCTTTTTCTCAATCGTTTCAATTCTACATCATTAGACGAAGTTGTTATTAATAAATTTGTATTATACACTAACGACTTACCGACCATATTTGTTGGTATGTTAAAAACTTCAGCGTCTAAGATTTAAATTGATTAAAATACAGAACCCCATATTCAGGACTATATTTCTCATATTTTCACCATGTCTATTAATCATTCCTTCCGGGTCGCAATCCTTTTTCTCAATCGTTTCAATTCTACATCATTAGACGAAGTTGTTATTAATAAATTTGTATTATACACTAACGACTTACCGACCATATTTGTTGATATGTTAAAAACTTCAGCGTCTAAGATTTAAATTAATTAAAATACAGAACCCCATATTCAGGACTATATTTTTCATATTTTCACCATGTCTATTAATCATTCCTTCCGGGTCGCAATCCTATCTCAATCGTTTCAATTCTACATCATTAGATGAAGTAGTTATTAATAAATTTGTATTATACACTAACAAATTACCGACCGTATTTGTTGATATGTTAAAAACTTCTGCGTCTAAGATTTGAATTAATTAAAATACGGAACCCCATATTCAGGACTATATTTTTCATATTTTCACCATGTCTATTAATCATTCCTTCCGGGTCGCAATCCTATCTCAATCGTTTCAATTCTACATCATTAGATGAAGTAGTTATTAATAAATTTGTATTATACACTAACGACTTACCGACCATATTTGTTGATATGTTAAAAACTTCAGCGTCAAAGATTTAATTTAATTAAAATACAGAACCCCATATTCAGGACTATATTTTTCATTTTTTGTACCATATCTATTAATCATTCCTTCCGGGTCACAATCCATTTTCTCAATCGTTTCAATTCTACGTCATTAGATGAAGTAGTTATAAATAAATTTGTATTATACACTAACGACTTACCGACCATATTTGTTGATATGTTAAAAACTTCAGCGTCTAAGATTTAAATTAATTAAAATACAGAACCCCATATTCAGGACTATATTTTTCATATTTTCACCATGTCTATTAATCATTCCTTTCGGGTCGCAAGCCGCTTTCTCGATCGCTTCAATTCTACATCATTAGATGAAGTTGTTATTAATAAATTTGTATTATACACTAACGGCTTACCGACCATATTTGTTGATATGTTAAAAACTTCAGCGTCTAAGATTTAAATTAATTAAAATACAGAACCCCATATTCAGGACTATATTTTTCATATTTTCACCATGTCTATTAATCATTCCTTTCGGGTCGCAAGCCGCTTTCTCGATCGCTTCAATTCTACATCATTAGATGAAGTTGTTATTAATAAATTTGTATTATACACTAACGGCTTACCGACCATATTTGTTGATATGTTAAAAACTTCAGCGTCTAAGATTTAAATTAATTAAAATACAGAACCCCATATTCAGGACTATATTTTTCATTTTTTGTACCATATCTATTAATCATTCCTTCCGGGTCACAATCCATTTTCTCAATCGTTTCAATTCTACGTCATTAGATGAAGTAGTTATAAATAAATTTGTATTATACACTAACGACTTACCGACCATATTTGTTGATATGTTAAAAACTTCAGCGTCTAAGATTTAAATTAATTAAAATACAGAACCCCATATTCAGGACTATATTTTTCATATTTTCACCATGTCTATTAATCATTCCTTTCGGGTCGCAAGCCGCTTTCTCGATCGCTTCAATTCTACATCATTAGATGAAGTTGTTATTAATAAATTTGTATTATACACTAACGGCTTACCGACCATATTTGTTGATATGTTAAAAACTTCAGCGTCTAAGATTTAAATTAATTAAAATACAGAACCCCATATTCAGGACTATATTTTTCATATTTTCACCATGTCTATTAATCATTCCTTTCGGGTCGCAAGCCGCTTTCTCGATCGCTTCAATTCTACATCATTAGATGAAGTTGTTATTAATAAATTTGTATTATACACTAACGGCTTACCGACCATATTTGTTGATATGTTAAAAACTTCAGCGTCTAAGATTTAAATTAATTAAAATACAGAACCCCATATTCAGGACTATATTTTTCATTTTTTGTACCATATCTATTAATCATTCCTTCCGGGTCACAATCCATTTTCTCAATCGTTTCAATTCTACGTCATTAGATGAAGTAGTTATAAATAAATTTGTATTATACACTAACGACTTACCGACCATATTTGTTGATATGTTAAAAACTTCAGCGTCTAAGATTTAAATTAATTAAAATACAGAACCCCATATTCAGGACTATATTTTTCATTTTTTGTACCATATCTATTAATCATTCCTTCCGGGTCACAATCCATTTTCTCAATCGTTTCAATTCTACGTCATTAGATGAAGTAGTTATAAATAAATTTGTATTATACACTAACGACTTACCGACCATATTTGTTGATATGTTAAAAACTTCAGCGTCTAAGATTTAAATTAATTAAAATACAGAACCCCATATTCAGGACTATATTTTTCATTTTTTGTACCATATCTATTAATCATTCCTTCCGGGTCACAATCCATTTTCTCAATTGTTTCAATTCTACATCATTAGATAAAGTAGTTATTAATAAATTTGTATTATACACTAACGACTTACCGACCATATTTGTTGATATGTTAAAAACTTCAGCGTCTAAGATTTAAATTAATTAAAATACAGAACCCCATATTCAGGACTATATTTTTCATTTTTTGTACCATATCTATTAATCATTCCTTCCGGGTCACAATCCATTTTCTCAATCGTTTCAATTCTACGTCATTAGATGAAGTAGTTATAAATAAATTTGTATTATACACTAACGACTTACCGACCATATTTGTTGATATGTTAAAAACTTCAGCGTCTAAGATTTAAATTAATTAAAATACAGAACCCCATATTCAGGACTATATTTTTCATTTTTTGTACCATATCTATTAATCATTCCTTCCGGGTCACAATCCATTTTCTCAATCGTTTCAATTCTACGTCATTAGATGAAGTAGTTATAAATAAATTTGTATTATACACTAACGACTTACCGACCATATTTGTTGATATGTTAAAAACTTCAGCGTCTAAGATTTAAATTAATTAAAATACAGAACCCCATATTCAGGACTATATTTTTCATTTTTTGTACCATATCTATTAATCATTCCTTCCGGGTCACAATCCATTTTCTCAATTGTTTCAATTCTACATCATTAGATAAAGTAGTTATTAATAAATTTGTATTATACACTAACGACTTACCGACCATATTTGTTGATATGTTAAAAACTTCAGCGTCTAAGATTTAAATTAATTAAAATACAGAACCCCATATTCAGGACTATATTTTTCATTTTTTGTACCATATCTATTAATCATTCCTTCCGGGTCACAATCCATTTTCTCAATCGTTTCAATTCTACATCATTAGATGAAGTAGTTATTAATAAATTTGTATTATACACTAACGACTTACCGACCATATTTGTTGATATGTTAAAAACTTCAGCGTCTAAGATTTAAATTAATTAAAATACAGAACCCCATATTCAGGACTATATTTTTCATTTTTTGTACCATATCTATTAATCATTCCTTCCGGGTCACAATCCATTTTCTCAATCGTTTCAATTCTACGTCATTAGATGAAGTAGTTATAAATAAATTTGTATTATACACTAACGACTTACCGACCATATTTGTTGATATGTTAAAAACTTCAGCGTCTAAGATTTAAATTAATTAAAATACAGAACCCCATATTCAGGACTATATTTTTCATATTTTCACCATGTCTATTAATCATTCCTTTCGGGTCGCAAGCCGCTTTCTCGATCGCTTCAATTCTACATCATTAGATGAAGTTGTTATTAATAAATTTGTATTATACACTAACGGCTTACCGACCATATTTGTTGATATGTTAAAAACTTCAGCGTCTAAGATTTAAATTAATTAAAATACAGAACCCCATATTCAGGACTATATTTTTCATATTTTCACCATGTCTATTAATCATTCCTTTCGGGTCGCAAGCCGCTTTCTCGATCGCTTCAATTCTACATCATTAGATGAAGTTGTTATTAATAAATTTGTATTATACACTAACGACTTACCGACCATATTTGTTGATATGTTAAAAACTTCAGCGTCTAAGATTTAAATTAATTAAAATACAGAACCCCATATTCAGGACTATATTTTTCATATTTTCACCATGTCTATTAATCATTCCTTTCGGGTCGCAAGCCGCTTTCTCGATCGCTTCAATTCTACATCATTAGATAAAGTAGTTATTAATAAATTTGTATTATACACTAACGACTTACCGACCATATTTGTTGATATGTTAAAAACTTCAGCGTCTAAGAGTTAAATTAATTAAAATACAGAACCCCATATTCAGGACTATATTTTTCATATTTTCACCATGTCTATTAATCATTCCTTTCGGGTCGCAAGCTGCTTTCTCGATCGCTTCAATTCTACATCATTAGATGAAGTAGTTATTAATAAATTTGTATTATAAACTAACGACTTACCGACCATATTTGTTGATATGTTAAAAACTTCAGCGTCTAAGATTTAAATTAATTAAAATACAGAACCCCATATTCAGGACTATATTTTTCATTTTTTGTACCATATCTATTAATCATTCCTTCCGGGTCACAATCCATTTTCTCAATCGTTTCAATTCTACATCATTAGATGAAGTAGTTATTAATAAATTTGTATTATACACTAACGACTTACCGACCATATTTGTTGATATGTTAAAAACTTCAGCGTCTAAGATTTAAATTAATTAAAATACAGAACCCCATATTCAGGACTATATTTTTCATTTTTTGTACCATATCTATTAATCATTCCTTCCGGGTCACAATCCATTTTCTCAATCGTTTCAATTCTACGTCATTAGATGAAGTAGTTATAAATAAATTTGTATTATACACTAACGACTTACCGACCATATTTGTTGATATGTTAAAAACTTCAGCGTCTAAGATTTAAATTAATTAAAATACAGAACCCCATATTCAGGACTATATTTTTCATATTTTCACCATGTCTATTAATCATTCCTTTCGGGTCGCAAGCCGCTTTCTCGATCGCTTCAATTCTACATCATTAGATGAAGTTGTTATTAATAAATTTGTATTATAAACTAACGACTTACCGACCATATTTGTTGATATGTTAAAAACTTCAGCGTCTAAGATTTAAATTAATTAAAATACAGAACCCCATATTCAGGACTATATTTTTCATTTTTTGTACCATATCTATTAATCATTCCTTCCGGGTCACAATCCATTTTCTCAATCGTTTCAATTCTACGTCATTAGATGAAGTAGTTATAAATAAATTTGTATTATACACTAACGACTTACCGACCATATTTGTTGATATGTTAAAAACTTCAGCGTCTAAGATTTAAATTAATTAAAATACAGAACCCCATATTCAGGACTATATTTTTCATATTTTCACCATGTCTATTAATCATTCCTTTCGGGTCGCAAGCCGCTTTCTCGATCGCTTCAATTCTACATCATTAGATGAAGTTGTTATTAATAAATTTGTATTATAAACTAACGACTTACCGACCATATTTGTTGATATGTTAAAAACTTCAGCGTCTAAGATTTAAATTAATTAAAATACAGAACCCCATATTCAGGACTATATTTTTCATATTTTCACCATGTCTATTAATCATTCCTTTCGGGTCGCAAGCCGCTTTCTCGATCGCTTCAATTCTACATCATTAGATGAAGTTGTTATTAATAAATTTGTATTATAAACTAACGACTTACCGACCATATTTGTTGATATGTTAAAAACTTCAGCGTCTAAGATTTAAATTAATTAAAATACAGAACCCCATATTCAGGACTATATTTTTCATTTTTTGTACCATATCTATTAATCATTCCTTCCGGGTCACAATCCATTTTCTCAATCGTTTCAATTCTACATCATTAGATGAAGTAGTTATTAATAAATTTGTATTATACACTAACGACTTACCGACCATATTTGTTGATATGTTAAAAACTTCAGCGTCTAAGATTTAAATTAATTAAAATACAGAACCCCATATTCAGGACTATATTTTTCATTTTTTGTACCATATCTATTAATCATTCCTTCCGGGTCACAATCCATTTTCTCAATCGTTTCAATTCTACGTCATTAGATGAAGTAGTTATAAATAAATTTGTATTATACACTAACGACTTACCGACCATATTTGTTGATATGTTAAAAACTTCAGCGTCTAAGATTTAAATTAATTAAAATACAGAACCCCATATTCAGGACTATATTTTTCATATTTTCACCATGTCTATTAATCATTCCTTTCGGGTCGCAAGCCGCTTTCTCGATCGCTTCAATTCTACATCATTAGATAAAGTAGTTATTAATAAATTTGTATTATACACTAACGACTTACCGACCATATTTGTTGATATGTTAAAAACTTCAGCGTCTAAGAGTTAAATTAATTAAAATACAGAACCCCATATTCAGGACTATATTTTTCATATTTTCACCATGTCTATTAATCATTCCTTTCGGGTCGCAAGCTGCTTTCTCGATCGCTTCAATTCTACATCATTAGATGAAGTAGTTATTAATAAATTTGTATTATAAACTAACGACTTACCGACCATATTTGTTGATATGTTAAAAACTTCAGCGTCTAAGATTTAAATTAATTAAAATACAGAACCCCATATTCAGGACTATATTTTTCATTTTTTGTACCATATCTATTAATCATTCCTTCCGGGTCCCAATCCATTTTCTCAATCGTTTCAATTCTACATCATTAGATGAAGTAGTTATTAATAAATTTGTATTATACACTAACGACTTACCGACCATATTTGTTGATATGTTAAAAACTTCAGCGTCTAAGATTTAAATTAATTAAAATACAGAACCCCATATTCAGGACTATATTTTTCATTTTTTGTACCATATCTATTAATCATTCCTTCCGGGTCACAATCCATTTTCTCAATCGTTTCAATTCTACGTCATTAGATGAAGTAGTTATAAATAAATTTGTATTATACACTAACGACTTACCGACCATATTTGTTGATATGTTAAAAACTTCAGCGTCTAAGATTTAAATTAATTAAAATACAGAACCCCATATTCAGGACTATATTTTTCATATTTTCACCATGTCTATTAATCATTCCTTTCGGGTCGCAAACCGCTTTCTCGATCGCTTCAATTCTACATCATTAGATGAAGTTGTTATTAATAAATTTGTATTATACACTAACGACTTACCGACCATATTTGTTGATATGTTAAAAACTTCAGCGTCTAAGATTTAAATTAATTAAAATACAGAACCCCATATTCAGGACTATATTTTTCATATTTTCACCATGTCTATTAATCATTCCTTTCGGGTCGCAAGCCGCTTTCTCAATCGTTTCAATTCTACGTCATTAGATGAAGTAGTTATAAATAAATTTGTATTATACACTAACGACTTACCGACCATATTTGTTGATATGTTAAAAACTTCAGCGTCTAAGATTTAAATTAATTAAAATACAGAACCCCATATTCAGGACTATATTTTTCATATTTTCACCATGTCTATTAATCATTCCTTTCGGGTCGCAAGCCGCTTTCTCGATCGCTTCAATTCTACATCATTAGATGAAGTTGTTATTAATAAATTTGTATTATACACTAACGGCTTACCGACCATATTTGTTGATATGTTAAAAACTTCAGCGTCTAAGATTTAAATTAATTAAAATACAGAACCCCATATTCAGGACTATATTTTTCATATTTTCACCATGTCTATTAATCATTCCTTTCGGGTCGCAAGCCGCTTTCTCGATCGCTTCAATTCTACATCATTAGATGAAGTTGTTATTAATAAATTTGTATTATACACTAACGGCTTACCGACCATATTTGTTGATATGTTAAAAACTTCAGCGTCTAAGATTTAAATTAATTAAAATACAGAACCCCATATTCAGGACTATATTTTTCATTTTTTGTACCATATCTATTAATCATTCCTTCCGGGTCACAATCCATTTTCTCAATCGTTTCAATTCTACATCATTAGATAAAGTAGTTATTAATAAATTTGTATTATACACTAACGACTTACCGACCATATTTGTTGATATGTTAAAAACTTCAGCGTCTAAGATTTAAATTAATTAAAATACAGAACCCCATATTCAGGACTATATTTTTCATTTTTTGTACCATATCTATTAATCATTCCTTCCGGGTCACAATCCATTTTCTCAATCGTTTCAATTCTACGTCATTAGATGAAGTAGTTATAAATAAATTTGTATTATACACTAACGACTTACCGACCATATTTGTTGATATGTTAAAAACTTCAGCGTCTAAGAGTTAAATTAATTAAAATACAGAACCCCATATTCAGGACTATATTTTTCATATTTTCACCATGTCTATTAATCATTCCTTTCGGGTCGCAAGCCGCTTTCTCGATCGCTTCAATTCTACATCATTAGATGAAGTTGTTATTAATAAATTTGTATTATACACTAACGGCTTACCGACCATATTTGTTGATATGTTAAAAACTTCAGCGTCTAAGATTTAAATTAATTAAAATACAGAACCCCATATTCAGGACTATATTTTTCATATTTTCACCATGTCTATTAATCATTCCTTTCGGGTCGCAAGCCGCTTTCTCGATCGCTTCAATTCTACATCATTAGATGAAGTTGTTATTAATAAATTTGTATTATACACTAACGACTTACCGACCATATTTGTTGATATGTTAAAAACTTCAGCGTCTAAGATTTAAATTAATTAAAATACAGAACCCCATATTCAGGACTATATTTTTCATAATTTCACCATGTCTATTAATCATTCCTTCCGGGTCGCAATGCTTTTTCTCAATCGTTTCAATTCTACATCATTAGATGAAGTAGTTATTAATAAATTTGAATTATACACTAACAAATTACCGACCATATTTGTTGATATGTTAAAAACTTCAGCGTCTAAGATTTAAATTAATTAAAATACAGAACCCCATATTCAGGACTATATTTTTCATTTTTTTTACCATATCTATTAATCATTCCTTCCGGGTCCCAATCCATTTTCTCAATCGTTTCAATTCTACGTTATTAGATGAAGTAGTTATAAATAAATTTGTATTATACACTAACGACTTACCGACCATATTTGTTGATATGTTAAAAACTTCAGCGTCTAAGATTTAAATTAATTAATATACAGAACCCCATATTCAGGACTATATTTTTCATTTTTTGTACCATATCTATTAATCATTCCTTCCGGGTCACAATCCATTTTCTCAATCGTTTCAATTCTACATCATTAGATGAAGTAGTTATTAATAAATTTGTATTATACACTAACGACTTACCGACCATATTTGTTGGTATGTTAAAAACTTCAGCGTCTAAGATTTAAATTGATTAAAATACAGAACCCCATATTCAGGACTATATTTTTCATAATTTCACCATGTCTATTAATCATTCCTTCCGGGTCGCAATCCTTTTTCTCAATCGTTTCAATTCTACATCATTAGATGAAGTAGTTATTAATAAATTTGAATTATACACTAACGACTTACCGACCATATTTGTTGGTATGTTAAAAACTTCTGCGTCTAAGATTTAAATTGATTAAAATACAGAACCCCATATTCAGGACTATATTTTTCATAATTTCACCATGTCTATTAATCATTCCTTCCGGGTCGCAATCCTTTTTCTCAATCGTTTCAATTCTACATCATTAGATGAAGTAGTTATTAATAAATTTGAATTATACACTAACGACTTACCGACCATATTTGTTGGTATGTTAGAAACTTCTGCGTCTAAGATTTAAATTGATTAAAATACAGAACCCCATATTCAGGACTATATTTTTCATAATTTCACCATGTCTATTAATCATTCCTTCCGGGTCGCAATCCTTTTTCTCAATCGTTTCAATTCTACATCATTAGATGAAGTAGTTATTAATAAATTTGTATTATACACTAACGACTTACCGACCATATTTGTTGGTATGTTAAAAACTTCTGCGTCTAAGATTTAAATTGATTAAAATACAGAACCCCATATTCAGGACTATATTTTTCATTTTTTTTACCATATCTATTAATCATTCCTTCCGGGTCGCAATCCTTTTTCTCAATCGTTTCAATTCTACATCATTAGATGAAGTAGTTATTAATAAATTTGTATTATACACTAACGACTTACCGACCATATTTGTTGATATGTTAAAAACTTCAGCGTCTAAGATTTAAATTAATTAATATACAGAACCCCATATTCAGGACTATATTTTTCATTTTTTGTACCATATCTATTAATCATTCCTTCCGGGTCACAATCCATTTTCTCAATCGTTTCAATTCTACATCATTAGATGAAGTAGTTATTAATAAATTTGTATTATACACTAACGACTTACCGACCATATTTGTTGATATGTTAAAAACTTCAGCGTCTAAGATTTAAATTGATTAAAATACAGAACCCCATATTCAGGACTATATTTTTCATAATTTCACCATGTCTATTAATCATTCCTTCCGGGTCGCAATCCTTTTTCTCAATCGTTTCAATTCTACATCATTAGATGAAGTAGTTATTAATAAATTTGAATTATACACTAACGACTTACCGACCATATTTGTTGGTATGTTAAAAACTTCTGCGTCTAAGATTTAAATTGATTAAAATACAGAACCCCATATTCAGGACTATATTTTTCATAATTTCACCATGTCTATTAATCATTCCTTCCGGGTCGCAATCCTTTTTCTCAATCGTTTCAATTCTACATCATTAGATGAAGTAGTTATTAATAAATTTGTATTATACACTAACGACTTACCGACCATATTTGTTGGTATGTTAAAAACTTCTGCGTCTAAGATTTAAATTGATTAAAATACAGAACCCCATATTCAGGACTATATTTTTCATAATTTCACCATGTCTATTAATCATTCCTTCCGGGTCGCAATCCTTTTTCTCAATCGTTTCAATTCTACATCATTAGATGAAGTAGTTATTAATAAATTTGTATTATACACTAACGACTTACCGACCATATTTGTTGGTATGTTAAAAACTTCTGCGTCTAAGATTTAAATTGATTAAAATACAGAACCCCATATTCAGGACTATATTTTTCATAATTTCACCATGTCTATTAATCATTTCTTCCGGGTCGCAATCCTTTTTCTCAATCGTTTCAATTCTACATCATTAGATGAAGTAGTTATTAATAAATTTGTATTATACACTAACGACTTACCGACCATATTTGTTGGTATGTTAAAAACTTCTGCGTCTAAGATTTAAATTGATTAAAATACAGAACCCCATATTCAGGACTATATTTTTCATAATTTCACCATGTCTATTAATCATTCCTTCCGGGTCGCAATCCTTTTTCTCAATCGTTTCAATTCTACATCATTAGATGAAGTAGTTATTAATAAATTTGTATTATACACTAACGACTTACCGACCATATTTGTTGGTATGTTAAAAACTTCTGCGTCTAAGATTTAAATTGATTAAAATACAGAACCCCATATTCAGGACTATATTTTTCATAATTTCACCATGTCTATTAATCATTCCTTCCGGGTCGCAATCCTTTTTCTCAATCGTTTCAATTCTACATCATTAGATGAAGTAGTTATTAATAAATTTGTATTATACACTAACGACTTACCGACCATATTTGTTGGTATGTTAAAAACTTCTGCGTCTAAGATTTAAATTGATTAAAATACAGAACCCCATATTCAGGACTATATTTTTCATAATTTCACCATGTCTATTAATCATTCCTTCCGGGTCGCAATCCTTTTTCTCAATCGTTTCAATTCTACATCATTAGATGAAGTAGTTATTAATAAATTTGTATTATACACTAACGACTTACCGACCATATTTGTTGGTATGTTAAAAACTTCTGCGTCTAAGATTTAAATTGATTAAAATACAGAACCCCATATTCAGGACTATATTTTTCATAATTTCACCATGTCTATTAATCATTCCTTCCGGGTCGCAATCCTTTTTCTCAATCGTTTCAATTCTACATCATTAGATGAAGTAGTTATTAATAAATTTGTATTATACACTAACGACTTACCGACCATATTTGTTGGTATGTTAAAAACTTCTGCGTCTAAGATTTAAATTGATTAAAATACAGAACCCCATATTCAGGACTATATTTTTCATAATTTCACCATGTCTATTAATCATTCCTTCAGGGTCGCAATTCTTTTTCTCAATCGTTTCAATTCAATATCATTAGATGAAGTAGTTGTTAATAAATTTGTACTATACACTAACGACTTACCGACCATATTTGTTAATATGTTACATACTTCAGCGTCTAAGATTTAAATTAATTAAAATACAGAACCCCATATTCAGGACAATATTTTTCATTTTTTGTACCATATCTATTAATCATTCCTTCCGGGTCACAATCCATTTTCTCAATCGTTTCAATTCTACATCATTAGATGAAGTAGTTATTAATAAATTTGTATTATACACTAACGACTTACCGACCATATTTGTTGATATGTTAAAAACTTCAGCGTCTAAGATTTAAATTAATTAAAATACAGAACCCCATATTCAGGACTATATTTTTCATTTTTTGTACCATATCTATTAATCATTCCTTCCGGGTCACAATCCATTTTCTCAATCGTTTCAATTCTACGTCATTAGATGAAGTAGTTATAAATAAATTTGTATTATACACTAACGACTTACCGACCATATTTGTTGATATGTTAAAAACTTCAGCGTCTAAGATTTAAATTAATTAAAATACAGAACCCCATATTCAGGACTATATTTTTCATATTTTCACCATGTCTATTAATCATTCCTTTCGGGTCGCAAGCCGCTTTCTCGATCGCTTCAATTCTACATCATTAGATGAAGTTGTTATTAATAAATTTGTATTATACACTAACGACTTACCGACCATATTTGATGATATGTTAAAAACTTCAGCGTCTAAGATTTAAATTAATTAAAATACAGAACCCCATATTCAGGACTATATTTTTCATATTTTCACCATGTCTATTAATCATTCCTTTCGGGTCGCAAGCCGCTTTCTCGATCGCTTCAATTCTACATCATTAGATGAAGTTGTTATTAATAAATTTGTATTATACACTAACGACTTACCGACCATATTTGTTGATATGTTAAAAACTTCAGCGTCTAAGATTTAAATTAATTAAAATACAGAACCCCATATTCAGGACTATATTTTTCATATTTTCACCATGTCTATTAATCATTCCTTTCGGGTCGCAAGCCGCTTTCTCGATCGCTTCAATTCTACATCATTAGATGAAGTTGTTATTAATAAATTTGTATTATACACTAACGACTTACCGACCATATTTGATGATATGTTAAAAACTTCAGCGTCTAAGAGTTAAATTAATTAAAATACAGAACCCCATATTCAGGACTATATTTTTCATATTTTCACCATGTCTATTAATCATTCCTTTCGGGTCGCAAGCCGCTTTCTCGATCGCTTCAATTCTACATCATTAGATGAAGTTGTTATTAATAAATTTGTATTATACACTAACGACTTACCGACCATATTTGTTGATATGTTAAAAACTTCAGCGTCTAAGATTTAAATTAATTAAAATACAGAACCCCATATTCAGGACTATATTTTTCATATTTTCACCATGTCTATTAATCATTCCTTTCGGGTCGCAAGCCGCTTTCTCGATCGCTTCAATTCTACATCATTAGATGAAGTTGTTATTAATAAATTTGTATTATACACTAACGACTTACCGACCATATTTGATGATATGTTAAAAACTTCAGCGTCTAAGATTTAAATTAATTAAAATACAGAACCCCATATTCAGGACTATATTTTTCATATTTTCACCATGTCTATTAATCATTCCTTTCGGGTCGCAAGCCGCTTTCTCGATCGCTTCAATTCTACATCATTAGATGAAGTTGTTATTAATAAATTTGTATTATACACTAACGACTTACCGACCATATTTGTTGATATGTTAAAAACTTCAGCGTCTAAGATTTAAATTAATTAAAATACAGAACCCCATATTCAGGACTATATTTTTCATATTTTCACCATGTCTATTAATCATTCCTTTCGGGTCGCAAGCCGCTTTCTCGATCGCTTCAATTCTACATCATTAGATGAAGTTGTTATTAATAAATTTGTATTATACACTAACGACTTACCGACCATATTTGTTGATATGTTAAAAACTTCAGCGTCTAAGATTTAAATTAATTAAAATACAGAACCCCATATTCAGGACTATATTTTTCATATTTTCACCATGTCTATTAATCATTCCTTTCGGGTCGCAAGCCGCTTTCTCGATCGCTTCAATTCTACATCATTAGATGAAGTTGTTATTAATAAATTTGTATTATACACTAACGACTTACCGACCATATTTGATGATATGTTAAAAACTTCAGCGTCTAAGAGTTAAATTAATTAAAATACAGAACCCCATATTCAGGACTATATTTTTCATATTTTCACCATGTCTATTAATCATTCCTTTCGGGTCGCAAGCTGCTTTCTCGATCGCTTCAATTCTACATCATTAGATGAAGTAGTTATTAATAAATTTGTATCATACACTAACGACTTACCGACCATATTTGTTGATATGTTAAAAACTTCAGCGTCTAAGATTTAAATTAATTAAAATACAGAACCCCATATTCAGGACTATATTTTTCATTTTTTGTACCATATCTATTAATCATTCCTTCCGGGTCACAATCCATTTTCTCAATCGTTTCAATTCTACGTCATTAGATGAAGTAGTTATAAATAAATTTGTATTATACACTAACGACTTACCGACCATATTTGTTGATATGTTAAAAACTTCAGCGTCTAAGATTTAAATTAATTAAAATACAGAACCCCATATTCAGGACTATATTTTTCATATTTTCACCATGTCTATTAATCATTCCTTTCGGGTCGCAAGCCGCTTTCTCGATCGCTTCAATTCTACATCATTAGATGAAGTTGTTATTAATAAATTTGTATTATACACTAACGACTTACCGACCATATTTGTTGATATGTTAAAAACTTCAGCGTCTAAGATTTAAATTAATTAAAATACAGAACCCCATATTCAGGACTATATTTTTCATTTTTTGTACCATATCTATTAATCATTCCTTCCGGGTCACAATCCATTTTCTCAATCGTTTCAATTCTACATCATTAGATGAAGTAGTTATTAATAAATTTGTATTATACACCAACGACTTACCGACCATATTTGTTGATATGTTAAAAACTTCAGCGTCTAAGATTTAAATTAATTAAAATACAGAACCCCATATTCAGGACTATATTTTTCATATTTTCACCATGTCTATTAATGATTCCTTTCGGGTCGCAAGCCGCTTTCTCGATCGCTTCAATTCTACATCATTAGATGAAGTAGTTATAAATAAATTTGTATTATACACTAACGACTTACCGACCATATTTGTTGATATGTTAAAAACTTCAGCGTCTAAGATTTAAATTAATTAAAATACAGAACCCCATATTCAGGACTATATTTTTCATATTTTCACCATGTCTATTAATCATTCCTTTCGGGTCGCAAGCCGCTTTCTCGATCGCTTCAATTCTACATCATTAGAGGAAGTTGTTATTAATAAATTTGTATTATACACTAACGACTTACCGACCATATTTGTTGATATGTTAAAAACTTCAGCGTCTAAGATTTAAATTAATTAAAATACAGAACCCCATATTCAGGACTATATTTTTCATATTTTCACCATGTCTATTAATCATTCCTTTCGGGTCGCAAGCCGCTTTCTCGATCGCTTCAATTCTACATCATTAGATGAAGTTGTTATTAATAAATTTGTATTATACACTAACGGCTTACCGACCATATTTGTTGATATGTTAAAAACTTCAGCGTCTAAGATTTAAATTAATTAAAATACAGAACCCCATATTCAGGACTATATTTTTCATATTTTCACCATGTCTATTAATCATTCCTTTCGGGTCGCAAGCCGCTTTCTCGATCGCTTCAATTCTACATCATTAGATGAAGTTGTTATTAATAAATTTGTATTATACACTAACGACTTACCGACCATATTTGTTGATATGTTAAAAACTTCAGCGTCTAAGAGTTAAATTAATTAAAATACAGAACCCCATATTCAGGACTATATTTTTCATTTTTTTTACCATATCTATTAATCATTCCTTCCGGGTCACAATCCATTTTCTCAATCGTTTCAATTCTACATTATTAGATGAAGTAGTTATAAATAAATTTGTATTATACACTAACGACTTACCGACCATATTTGTTGATATGTTAAAAACTTCAGCGTCTAAGATTTAAATTAATTAAAATACAGAACCCCATATTCAGGACTATATTTTTCATTTTTTTTACCATATCTATTAATCATTCCTTCCGGGTCACAATCCATTTTCTCAATCGTTTCAATTCTACATTATTAGATGAAGTAGTTATAAATAAATTTGTATTATACACTAACGACTTACCGACCATATTTGTTGATATGTTAAAAACTTCAGCGTCTAAGATTTAAATTAATTAAAATACAGAACCCCATATTCAGGACTATATTTTTCATTTTTTGTACCATATCTACTAATCATTCCTTCCGGGTCACAATCCATTTTCTCAATCGTTTCAATTCTACATCATTAGATGAAGTAGTTATTAATAAATTTGTATTATACACTAACGACTTACCGACCATATTTGTTGATATGTTAAAAACTTCAGCGTCTAAGATTTAAATTAATTAAAATACAGAACCCCATATTCAGGACTATATTTTTCATATTTTCACCATGTCTATTAATCATTCCTTTCGGGTCGCAAGCCGCTTTCTCGATCGCTTCAATTCTACATCATTAGATGAAGTAGTTATTAATAAATTTGTATTATACACTAACGACTTACCGACCATATTTGTTGATATGTTAAAAACTTCAGCGTCTAAGAGTTAAATTAATTAAAATACAGAACCCCATATTCAGGACTATATTTTTCATTTTTTTTACCATATCTATTAATCATTCCTTCCGGGTCACAATCCATTTTCTCAATCGTTTCAATTCTACATTATTAGATGAAGTAGTTATAAATAAATTTGTATTATACACTAACGACTTACCGACCATATTTGTTGATATGTTAAAAACTTCAGCGTCTAAGATTTAAATTAATTAAAATACAGAACCCCATATTCAGGACTATATTTTTCATTTTTTGTACCATATCTACTAATCATTCCTTCCGGGTCACAATCCATTTTCTCAATCGTTTCAATTCTACATCATTA
The DNA here is from genome assembly GCA_949768715.1 of Dascillus cervinus. NCBI lineage: Eukaryota > Metazoa > Arthropoda > Insecta > Coleoptera > Dascillidae > Dascillus > Dascillus cervinus. The sequence continues at coordinate 13,732,682 of OX458321.1, read as the reverse complement.
GATGAAGTAGTTATTAATAAATTTGTATTATACACTAACGACTTACCGACCATATTTGTTGATATGTTAAAAACTTCAGCGTCTAAGATTTAAATTAATTAAAATACAGAACCCCATATTCAGGACTATATTTTTCATATTTTCACCATGTCTATTAATCATTCCTTTCGGGTCGCAAGCCGCTTTCTCGATCGCTTCAATTCTACATCATTAGATGAAGTAGTTATTAATAAATTTGTATTATACACTAACGACTTACCGACCATATTTGTTGATATGTTAAAAACTTCAGCGTCTAAGAGTTAAATTAATTAAAATACAGAACCCCATATTCAGGACTATATTTTTCATATTTTCACCATGTCTATTAATCATTCCTTTCGGGTCGCAAGCCGCTTTCTCAATCGCTTCAATTCTACATCATTAGAGGAAGTTGTTATTAATAAATTTGTATTATACACTAACGACTTACCGACCATATTTGTTGATATGTTAAAAACTTCAGCGTCTAAGATTTAAATTAATTAAAATACAGAACCCCATATTCAGGACTATATTTTTCATATTTTCACCATGTCTATTAATCATTCCTTTCGGGTCGCAAGCCGCTTTCTCGATCGCTTCAATTCTACATCATTAGATGAAGTTGTTATTAATAAATTTGTATTATACACTAACGACTTACCGACCATATTTGTTGATATGTTAAAAACTTCAGCGTCTAAGATTTAAATTAATTAAAATACAGAACCCCATATTCAGGACTATATTTTTCATTTTTTGTACCATATCTACTAATCATTCCTTCCGGGTCACAATCCATTTTCTCAATCGTTTCAATTCTACATCATTAGATGAAGTAGTTATTAATAAATTTGTATTATACACTAACGACTTACCGACCATATTTGTTGATATGTTAAAAACTTCAGCGTCTAAGATTTAAATTAATTAAAATACAGAACCCCATATTCAGGACTATATTTTTCATTTTTTGTACCATATCTATTAATCATTCCTTCCGGGTCACAATCCATTTTCTCAATCGTTTCAATTCTACATCATTAGATGAAGTAGTTATTAATAAATTTGTATTATACACTAACGACTTACCGACCATATTTGTTGATATGTTAAAAACTTCAGCGTCTAAGATTTAAATTAATTAAAATACAGAACCCCATATTCAGGACTATATTTTTCATTTTTTGTACCATATCTATTAATCATTCCTTCCGGGTCACAATCCATTTTCTCAATCGTTTCAATTCTACGTCATTAGATGAAGTAGTTATAAATAAATTTGTATTATACACTAACGACTTACCGACCATATTTGTTGATATGTTAAAAACTTCAGCGTCTAAGATTTAAATTAATTAAAATACAGAACCCCATATTCAGGACTATATTTTTCATATTTTCACCATGTCTATTAATCATTCCTTTCGGGTCGCAAGCCGCTTTCTCGATCGCTTCAATTCTACATCATTAGATGAAGTTGTTATTAATAAATTTGTATTATACACTAACGACTTACCGACCATATTTGTTGATATGTTAAAAACTTCAGCGTCTAAGATTTAAATTAATTAAAATACAGAACCCCATATTCAGGACTATATTTTTCATATTTTCACCATGTCTATTAATCATTCCTTTCGGGTCGCAAGCCGCTTTCTCGATCGCTTCAATTCTACATCATTAGATGAAGTAGTTATTAATAAATTTGTATTATACACTAACGACTTACCGACCATATTTGTTGATATGTTAAAAACTTCAGCGTCTAAGAGTTAAATTAATTAAAATACAGAACCCCATATTCAGGACTATATTTTTCATATTTTCACCATGTCTATTAATCATTCCTTTCGGGTCGCAAGCTGCTTTCTCGATCGCTTCAATTCTACATCATTAGATGAAGTAGTTATTAATAAATTTGTATTATAAACTAACGACTTACCGACCATATTTGTTGATATGTTAAAAACTTCAGCGTCTAAGATTTAAATTAATTAAAATACAGAACCCCATATTCAGGACTATATTTTTCATTTTTTGTACCATATCTATTAATCATTCCTTCCGGGTCACAATCCATTTTCTCAATCGTTTCAATTCTACGTCATTAGATGAAGTAGTTATAAATAAATTTGTATTATACACTAACGACTTACCGACCATATTTGTTGATATGTTAAAAACTTCAGCGTCTAAGATTTAAATTAATTAAAATACAGAACCCCATATTCAGGACTATATTTTTCATATTTTCACCATGTCTATTAATCATTCCTTTCGGGTCGCAAGCCGCTTTCTCGATCGCTTCAATTCTACATCATTAGATGAAGTTGTTATTAATAAATTTGTATTATACACTAACGGCTTACCGACCATATTTGTTGATATGTTAAAAACTTCAGCGTCTAAGATTTAAATTAATTAAAATACAGAACCCCATATTCAGGACTATATTTTTCATATTTTCACCATGTCTATTAATCATTCCTTTCGGGTCGCAAGCCGCTTTCTCGATCGCTTCAATTCTACATCATTAGATGAAGTTGTTATTAATAAATTTGTATTATACACTAACGACTTACCGACCATATTTGTTGATATGTTAAAAACTTCAGCGTCTAAGATTTAAATTAATTAAAATACAGAACCCCATATTCAGGACTATATTTTTCATATTTTCACCATGTCTATTAATCATTCCTTTCGGGTCGCAAGCCGCTTTCTCGATCGCTTCAATTCTACATCATTAGATGAAGTTGTTATTAATAAATTTGCATTATACACTAACGACTTACCGACCATATTTGTTGATATGTTAAAAACTTCAGCGTCTAAGATTTAAATTAATTAAAATACAGAACCCCATATTCAGGACTATATTTTTCATTTTTTGTACCATATCTATTAATCATTCCTTCCGGGTCACAATCCATTTTCTCAATCGTTTCAATTCTACATCATTAGATGAAGTAGTTATTAATAAATTTGTATTATACACCAACGACTTACCGACCATATTTGTTGATATGTTAAAAACTTCAGCGTCTAAGAGTTAAATTAATTAAAATACAGAACCCCATATTCAGGACTATATTTTTCATATTTTCACCATGTCTATTAATCATTCCTTTCGGGTCGCAAGCTGCTTTCTCGATCGCTTCAATTCTACATCATTAGATGAAGTAGTTATTAATAAATTTGTATTATAAACTAACGACTTACCGACCATATTTGTTGATATGTTAAAAACTTCAGCGTCTAAGATTTAAATTAATTAAAATACAGAACCCCATATTCAGGACTATATTTTTCATTTTTTGTACCATATCTATTAATCATTCCTTCCGGGTCACAATCCATTTTCTCAATCGTTTCAATTCTACATCATTAGATGAAGTAGTTATTAATAAATTTGTATTATACACTAACGACTTACCGACCATATTTGTTGATATGTTAAAAACTTCAGCGTCTAAGATTTAAATTAATTAAAATACAGAACCCCATATTCAGGACTATATTTTTCATATTTTCACCATGTCTATTAATCATTCCTTTCGGGTCGCAAGCCGCTTTCTCGATCGCTTCAATTCTACATCATTAGATGAAGTTGTTATTAATAAATTTGTATTATACACTAACGGCTTACCGACCATATTTGTTGATATGTTAAAAACTTCAGCGTCTAAGATTTAAATTAATTAAAATACAGAACCCCATATTCAGGACTATATTTTTCATATTTTCACCATGTCTATTAATCATTCCTTTCGGGTCGCAAGCCGCTTTCTCGATCGCTTCAATTCTACATCATTAGATGAAGTTGTTATTAATAAATTTGTATTATACACTAACGACTTACCGACCATATTTGTTGATATGTTAAAAACTTCAGCGTCTAAGATTTAAATTAATTAAAATACAGAACCCCATATTCAGGACTATATTTTTCATATTTTCACCATGTCTATTAATCATTCCTTTCGGGTCGCAAGCCGCTTTCTCGATCGCTTCAATTCTACATCATTAGATGAAGTTGTTATTAATAAATTTGTATTATACACTAACGGCTTACCGACCATATTTGTTGATATGTTAAAAACTTCAGCGTCTAAGATTTAAATTAATTAAAATACAGAACCCCATATTCAGGACTATATTTTTCATATTTTCACCATGTCTATTAATCATTCCTTTCGGGTCGCAAGCCGCTTTCTCGATCGCTTCAATTCTACATCATTAGATGAAGTTGTTATTAATAAATTTGTATTATACACTAACGACTTACCGACCATATTTGTTGATATGTTAAAAACTTCAGCGTCTAAGATTTAAATTAATTAAAATACAGAACCCCATATTCAGGACTATATTTTTCATATTTTCACCATGTCTATTAATCATTCCTTTCGGGTCGCAAGCCGCTTTCTCGATCGCTTCAATTCTACATCATTAGATGAAGTTGTTATTAATAAATTTGTATTATACACTAACGGCTTACCGACCATATTTGTTGATATGTTAAAAACTTCAGCGTCTAAGATTTAAATTAATTAAAATACAGAACCCCATATTCAGGACTATATTTTTCATATTTTCACCATGTCTATTAATCATTCCTTTCGGGTCGCAAGCCGCTTTCTCGATCGCTTCAATTCTACATCATTAGATGAAGTTGTTATTAATAAATTTGTATTATACACTAACGACTTACCGACCATATTTGTTGATATGTTAAAAACTTCAGCGTCTAAGAGTTAAATTAATTAAAATACAGAACCCCATATTCAGGACTATATTTTTCATTTTTTTTACCATATGTATTAATCATTCCTTCCGGGTCACAATCCATTTTCTCAATCGTTTCAATTCTACATTATTAGATGAAGTAGTTATAAATAAATTTGTATTATACACTAACGACTTACCGACCATATTTGTTGATATGTTAAAAACTTCAGCGTCTAAGATTTAAATTAATTAAAATACAGAACCCCATATTCAGGACTATATTTTTCATTTTTTTTACCATATCTATTAATCATTCCTTCCGGGTCACAATCCATTTTCTCAATCGTTTCAATTCTACATTATTAGATGAAGTAGTTATAAATAAATTTGTATTATACACTAACGACTTACCGACCATATTTGTTGATATGTTAAAAACTTCAGCGTCTAAGATTTAAATTAATTAAAATACAGAACCCCATATTCAGGACTATATTTTTCATATTTTCACCATGTCTATTAATCATTCCTTTCGGGTCGCAAGCCGCTTTCTCGATCGCTTCAATTCTACATCATTAGATGAAGTAGTTATTAATAAATTTGTATTATAAACTAACGACTTACCGACCATATTTGTTGATATGTTAAAAACTTCAGCGTCTAAGAGTTAAATTAATTAAAATACAGAACCCCATATTCAGGACTATATTTTTCATATTTTCACCATGTCTATTAATCATTCCTTTCGGGTCGCAAGCTGCTTTCTCGATCGCTTCAATTCTACATCATTAGATGAAGTAGTTATTAATAAATTTGTATTATAAACTAACGACTTACCGACCATATTTGTTGATATGTTAAAAACTTCAGCGTCTAAGATTTAAATTAATTAAAATACAGAACCCCATATTCAGGACTATATTTTTCATTTTTTGTACCATATCTATTAATCATTCCTTCCGGGTCACAATCCATTTTCTCAATCGTTTCAATTCTACATCATTAGATGAAGTAGTTATTAATAAATTTGTATTATACACTAACGACTTACCGACCATATTTGTTGATATGTTAAAAACTTCAGCGTCTAAGATTTAAATTAATTAAAATACAGAACCCCATATTCAGGACTATATTTTTCATTTTTTGTACCATATCTATTAATCATTCCTTCCGGGTCACAATCCATTTTCTCAATCGTTTCAATTCTACGTCATTAGATGAAGTAGTTATAAATAAATTTGTATTATACACTAACGACTTACCGACCATATTTGTTGATATGTTAAAAACTTCAGCGTCTAAGATTTAAATTAATTAAAATACAGAACCCCATATTCAGGACTATATTTTTCATATTTTCACCATGTCTATTAATCATTCCTTTCGGGTCGCAAGCCGCTTTCTCGATCGCTTCAATTCTACATCATTAGATGAAGTTGTTATTAATAAATTTGTATTATACACTAACGGCTTACCGACCATATTTGTTGATATGTTAAAAACTTCAGCGTCTAAGATTTAAATTAATTAAAATACAGAACCCCATATTCAGGACTATATTTTTCATATTTTCACCATGTCTATTAATCATTCCTTTCGGGTCGCAAGCCGCTTTCTCGATCGCTTCAATTCTACATCATTAGATGAAGTTGTTATTAATAAATTTGTATTATACACTAACGACTTACCGACCATATTTGTTGATATGTTAAAAACTTCAGCGTCTAAGATTTAAATTAATTAAAATACAGAACCCCATATTCAGGACTATATTTTTCATATTTTCACCATGTCTATTAATCATTCCTTTCGGGTCGCAAGCCGCTTTCTCGATCGCTTCAATTCTACATCATTAGATGAAGTTGTTATTAATAAATTTGTATTATACACTAACGACTTACCGACCATATTTGTTGATATGTTAAAAACTTCAGCGTCTAAGAGTTAAATTAATTAAAATACAGAACCCCATATTCAGGACTATATTTTTCATATTTTCACCATGTCTATTAATCATTCCTTTCGGGTCGCAAGCTGCTTTCTCGATCGCTTCAATTCTACATCACTAGATGAAGTAGTTATTAATAAATTTGTATTATAAACTAACGACTTACCGACCATATTTGTTGATATGTTAAAAACTTCAGCGTCTAAGATTTAAATTAATTAAAATACAGAACCCCATATTCAGGACTATATTTTTCATTTTTTGTACCATATCTATTAATCATTCCTTCCGGGTCACAATCCATTTTCTCAATCGTTTCAATTCTACATCATTAGATGAAGTTGTTATTAATAAATTTGTATTATACACTAACGACTTACCGACCATATTTGTTGATATGTTAAAAACTTCAGCGTCTAAGATTTAAATTAATTAAAATACAGAACCCCATATTCAGGACTATATTTTTCATATTTTCACCATGTCTATTAATCATTCCTTTCGGGTCGCAAGCCGCTTTCTCGATCGCTTCAATTCTACATCACTAGATGAAGTAGTTATTAATAAATTTGTATTATAAACTAACGACTTACCGACCATATTTGTTGATATGTTAAAAACTTCAGCGTCTAAGATTTAAATTAATTAAAATACAGAACCCCATATTCAGGACTATATTTTTCATTTTTTTTACCATATCTATTAATCATTCCTTCCGGGTCACAATCCATTTTCTCAATCGTTTCAATTCTACATTATTAGATGAAGTAGTTATAAATAAATTTGTATTATACACTAACGACTTACCGACCATATTTGTTGATATGTTAAAAACTTCAGCGTCTAAGATTTAAATTAATTAAAATACAGAACCCCATATTCAGGACTATATTTTTCATATTTTCACCATGTCTATTAATCATTCCTTTCGGGTCGCAAGCCGCTTTCTCGATCGCTTCAATTCTACATCATTAGATGAAGTTGTTATTAATAAATTTGTATTATACACTAACGACTTACCGACCATATTTGTTGATATGTTAAAAACTTCAGCGTCTAAGATTTAAATTAATTAAAATACAGAACCCCATATTCAGGACTATATTTTTCATATTTTCACCATGTCTATTAATCATTCCTTTCGGGTCGCAAGCCGCTTTCTCGATCGCTTCAATTCTACATCATTAGATGAAGTAGTTATAAATAAATTTGTATTATACACTAACGACTTACCGACCATATTTGTTGATATGTTAAAAACTTCAGCGTCTAAGATTTAAATTAATTAAAATACAGAACCCCATATTCAGGACTATATTTTTCATATTTTCACCATGTCTATTAATCATTCCTTTCGGGTCGCAAGCTGCTTTCTCGATCGCTTCAATTCTACATCACTAGATGAAGTAGTTATTAATAAATTTGTATTATACACTAACGACTTACCGACCATATTTGTTGATATGTTAAAAACTTCAGCGTCTAAGATTTAAATTAATTAAAATACAGAACCCCATATTCAGGACTATATTTTTCATTTTTTGTACCATATCTATTAATCATTCCTTCCGGGTCACAATCCATTTTCTCAATCGTTTCAATTCTACGTCATTAGATGAAGTAGTTATAAATAAATTTGTATTATACACTAACGACTTACCGACCATATTTGTTGATATGTTAAAAACTTCAGCGTCTAAGATTTAAATTAATTAAAATACAGAACCCCATATTCAGGACTATATTTTTCATTTTTTGTACCATATCTATTAATCATTCCTTCCGGGTCACAATCCATTTTCTCAATCGTTTCAATTCTACGTCATTAGATGAAGTAGTTATAAATAAATTTGTATTATACACTAACGACTTACCGACCATATTTGTTGATATGTTAAAAACTTCAGCGTCTAAGATTTAAATTAATTAAAATACAGAACCCCATATTCAGGACTATATTTTTCATATTTTCACCATGTCTATTAATCATTCCTTTCGGGTCGCAAGCCGCTTTCTCGATCGCTTCAATTCTACATCATTAGATGAAGTTGTTATTAATAAATTTGTATTATACACTAACGGCTTACCGACCATATTTGTTGATATGTTAAAAACTTCAGCGTCTAAGATTTAAATTAATTAAAATACAGAACCCCATATTCAGGACTATATTTTTCATTTTTTGTACCATATCTATTAATCATTCCTTCCGGGTCACAATCCATTTTCTCAATCGTTTCAATTCTACGTCATTAGATGAAGTAGTTATAAATAAATTTGTATTATACACTAACGACTTACCGACCATATTTGTTGATATGTTAAAAACTTCAGCGTCTAAGATTTAAATTAATTAAAATACAGAACCCCATATTCAGGACTATATTTTTCATATTTTCACCATGTCTATTAATCATTCCTTTCGGGTCGCAAGCCGCTTTCTCGATCGCTTCAATTCTACATCATTAGATGAAGTTGTTATTAATAAATTTGTATTATACACTAACGACTTACCGACCATATTTGTTGATATGTTAAAAACTTCAGCGTCTAAGATTTAAATTAATTAAAATACAGAACCCCATATTCAGGACTATATTTTTCATATTTTCACCATGTCTATTAATCATTCCTTTCGGGTCGCAAGCCGCTTTCTCGATCGCTTCAATTCTACATCATTAGATGAAGTAGTTATAAATAAATTTGTATTATACACTAACGACTTACCGACCATATTTGTTGATATGTTAAAAACTTCAGCGTCTAAGATTTAAATTAATTAAAATACAGAACCCCATATTCAGGACTATATTTTTCATATTTTCACCATGTCTATTAATCATTCCTTTCGGGTCGCAAGCTGCTTTCTCGATCGCTTCAATTCTACATCACTAGATGAAGTAGTTATTAATAAATTTGTATTATACACTAACGACTTACCGACCATATTTGTTGATATGTTAAAAACTTCAGCGTCTAAGATTTAAATTAATTAAAATACAGAACCCCATATTCAGGACTATATTTTTCATTTTTTGTACCATATCTATTAATCATTCCTTCCGGGTCACAATCCATTTTCTCAATCGTTTCAATTCTACGTCATTAGATGAAGTAGTTATAAATAAATTTGTATTATACACTAACGACTTACCGACCATATTTGTTGATATGTTAAAAACTTCAGCGTCTAAGATTTAAATTAATTAAAATACAGAACCCCATATTCAGGACTATATTTTTCATATTTTCACCATGTCTATTAATCATTCCTTTCGGGTCGCAAGCCGCTTTCTCGATCGCTTCAATTCTACATCATTAGATGAAGTTGTTATTAATAAATTTGTATTATACACTAACGGCTTACCGACCATATTTGTTGATATGTTAAAAACTTCAGCGTCTAAGATTTAAATTAATTAAAATACAGAACCCCATATTCAGGACTATATTTTTCATATTTTCACCATGTCTATTAATCATTCCTTTCGGGTCGCAAGCTGCTTTCTCGATCGCTTCAATTCTACATCATTAGATGAAGTAGTTATTAATAAATTTGTATTATAAACTAACGACTTACCGACCATATTTGTTGATATGTTAAAAACTTCAGCGTCTAAGATTTAAATTAATTAAAATACAGAACCCCATATTCAGGACTATATTTTTCATATTTTCACCATGTCTATTAATCATTCCTTTCGGGTCGCAAGCCGCTTTCTCGATCGCTTCAATTCTACATCATTAGATGAAGTTGTTATTAATAAATTTGTATTATACACTAACGACTTACCGACCATATTTGTTGATATGTTAAAAACTTCAGCGTCTAAGATTTAAATTAATTAAAATACAGAACCCCATATTCAGGACTATATTTTTCATATTTTCACCATGTCTATTAATCATTCCTTTCGGGTCGCAAGCCGCTTTCTCGATCGCTTCAATTCTACATCATTAGATGAAGTTGTTATTAATAAATTTGTATTATACACTAACGACTTACCGACCATATTTGTTGATATGTTAAAAACTTCAGCGTCTAAGATTTAAATTAATTAAAATACAGAACCCCATATTCAGGACTATATTTTTCATATTTTCACCATGTCTATTAATCATTCCTTTCGGGTCGCAAGCCGCTTTCTCGATCGCTTCAATTCTACATCATTAGATGAAGTTGTTATTAATAAATTTGTATTATACACTAACGACTTACCGACCATATTTGTTGATATGTTAAAAACTTCAGCGTCTAAGATTTAAATTAATTAAAATACAGAACCCCATATTCAGGACTATATTTTTCATATTTTCACCATGTCTATTAATCATTCCTTTCGGGTCGCAAGCCGCTTTCTCGATCGCTTCAATTCTACATCATTAGATGAAGTTGTTATTAATAAATTTGTATTATACACTAACGACTTACCGACCATATTTGTTGATATGTTAAAAACTTCAGCGTCTAAGATTTAAATTAATTAAAATACAGAACCCCATATTCAGGACTATATTTTTCATATTTTCACCATGTCTATTAATCATTCCTTTCGGGTCGCAAGCCGCTTTCTCGATCGCTTCAATTCTACATCATTAGATGAAGTTGTTATTAATAAATTTGTATTATACACTAACGACTTACCGACCATATTTGTTGATATGTTAAAAACTTCAGCGTCTAAGATTTAAATTAATTAAAATACAGAACCCCATATTCAGGACTATATTTTTCATATTTTCACCATGTCTATTAATCATTCCTTTCGGGTCGCAAGCCGCTTTCTCGATCGCTTCAATTCTACATCATTAGATGAAGTTGTTATTAATAAATTTGTATTATACACTAACGACTTACCGACCATATTTGTTGATATGTTAAAAACTTCAGCGTCTAAGATTTGAATTAATTAAAATACGGAACCCCATATTCAGGACTATATTTTTCATATTTTCACCATGTCTATTAATCATTCCTTTCGGGTCGCAAGCCGCTTTCTCGATCGCTTCAATTCTACATCATTAGATGAAGTTGTTATTAATAAATTTGTATTATACACTAACGACTTACCGACCATATTTGTTGATATGTTAAAAACTTCAGCGTCTAAGATTTAAATTAATTAAAATACAGAACCCCATATTCAGGACTATATTTTTCATATTTTCACCATGTCTATTAATCATTCCTTTCGGGTCGCAAGCCGCTTTCTCGATCGCTTCAATTCTACATCATTAGATGAAGTTGTTATTAATAAATTTGTATTATACACTAACGACTTACCGACCATATTTGTTGATATGTTAAAAACTTCAGCGTCTAAGATTTAAATTAATTAAAATACAGAACCCCATATTCAGGACTATATTTTTCATATTTTCACCATGTCTATTAATCATTCCTTTCGGGTCGCAAGCCGCTTTCTCGATCGCTTCAATTCTACATCATTAGATGAAGTAGTTATAAATAAATTTGTATTATACACTAACGACTTACCGACCATATTTGTTGATATGTTAAAAACTTCAGCGTCTAAGATTTAAATTAATTAAAATACAGAACCCCATATTCAGGACTATATTTTTCATATTTTCACCATGTCTATTAATCATTCCTTTCGGGTCGCAAGCTGCTTTCTCGATCGCTTCAATTCTACATCACTAGATGAAGTAGTTATTAATAAATTTGTATTATACACTAACGACTTACCGACCATATTTGTTGATATGTTAAAAACTTCAGCGTCTAAGATTTAAATTAATTAAAATACAGAACCCCATATTCAGGACTATATTTTTCATTTTTTGTACCATATCTATTAATCATTCCTTCCGGGTCACAATCCATTTTCTCAATCGTTTCAATTCTACGTCATTAGATGAAGTAGTTATAAATAAATTTGTATTATACACTAACGACTTACCGACCATATTTGTTGATATGTTAAAAACTTCAGCGTCTAAGATTTAAATTAATTAAAATACAGAACCCCATATTCAGGACTATATTTTTCATTTTTTGTACCATATCTATTAATCATTCCTTCCGGGTCACAATCCATTTTCTCAATCGTTTCAATTCTACGTCATTAGATGAAGTAGTTATAAATAAATTTGTATTATACACTAACGACTTACCGACCATATTTGTTGATATGTTAAAAACTTCAGCGTCTAAGATTTAAATTAATTAAAATACAGAACCCCATATTCAGGACTATATTTTTCATATTTTCACCATGTCTATTAATCATTCCTTTCGGGTCGCAAGCCGCTTTCTCGATCGCTTCAATTCTACATCATTAGATGAAGTTGTTATTAATAAATTTGTATTATACACTAACGGCTTACCGACCATATTTGTTGATATGTTAAAAACTTCAGCGTCTAAGATTTAAATTAATTAAAATACAGAACCCCATATTCAGGACTATATTTTTCATATTTTCACCATGTCTATTAATCATTCCTTTCGGGTCGCAAGCCGCTTTCTCGATCGCTTCAATTCTACATCATTAGATGAAGTTGTTATTAATAAATTTGTATTATACACTAACGACTTACCGACCATATTTGTTGATATGTTAAAAACTTCAGCGTCTAAGATTTAAATTAATTAAAATACAGAACCCCATATTCAGGACTATATTTTTCATATTTTCACCATGTCTATTAATCATTCCTTTCGGGTCGCAAGCCGCTTTCTCGATCGCTTCAATTCTACATCATTAGATGAAGTTGTTATTAATAAATTTGTATTATACACTAACGACTTACCGACCATATTTGTTGATATGTTAAAAACTTCAGCGTCTAAGATTTAAATTAATTAAAATACAGAACCCCATATTCAGGACTATATTTTTCATATTTTCACCATGTCTATTAATCATTCCTTTCGGGTCGCAAGCCGCTTTCTCGATCGCTTCAATTCTACATCATTAGATGAAGTTGTTATTAATAAATTTGTATTATACACTAACGACTTACCGACCATATTTGTTGATATGTTAAAAACTTCAGCGTCTAAGATTTAAATTAATTAAAATACAGAACCCCATATTCAGGACTATATTTTTCATATTTTCACCATGTCTATTAATCATTCCTTTCGGGTCGCAAGCCGCTTTCTCGATCGCTTCAATTCTACATCATTAGATGAAGTTGTTATTAATAAATTTGTATTATACACTAACGACTTACCGACCATATTTGTTGATATGTTAAAAACTTCAGCGTCTAAGAGTTAAATTAATTAAAATACAGAACCCCATATTCAGGACTATATTTTTCATATTTTCACCATGTCTATTAATCATTCCTTTCGGGTCGCAAGCTGCTTTCTCGATCGCTTCAATTCTACATCACTAGATGAAGTAGTTATTAATAAATTTGTATTATAAACTAACGACTTACCGACCATATTTGTTGATATGTTAAAAACTTCAGCGTCTAAGATTTAAATTAATTAAAATACAGAACCCCATATTCAGGACTATATTTTTCATTTTTGTACCATATCTATTAATCATTCCTTCCGGGTCACAATCCATTTTCTCAATCGTTTCAATTCTACATCATTAGATGAAGTAGTTATTAATAAATTTGTATTATACACTAACGACTTACCGACCATATTTGTTGATATGTTAAAAACTTCAGCGTCTAAGATTTAAATTAATTAAAATACAGAACCCCATATTCAGGACTATATTTTTCATTTTTGTACCATATCTATTAATCATTCCTTCCGGGTCACAATCCATTTTCTCAATCGTTTCAATTCTACGTCATTAGATGAAGTAGTTATAAATAAATTTGTATTATACACTAACGACTTACCGACCATATTTGTTGATATGTTAAAAACTTCAGCGTCTAAGAGTTAAATTAATTAAAATACAGAACCCCATATTCAGGACTATATTTTTCATATTTTCACCATGTCTATTAATCATTCCTTTCGGGTCGCAAGCCGCTTTCTCGATCGCTTCAATTCTACATCATTAGATGAAGTTGTTATTAATAAATTTGTATTATACACTAACGGCTTACCGACCATATTTGTTGATATGTTAAAAACTTCAGCGTCTAAGATTTAAATTAATTAAAATACAGAACCCCATATTCAGGACTATATTTTTCATTTTTTGTACCATATCTATTAATCATTCCTTCCGGGTCACAATCCATTTTCTCAATCGTTTCAATTCTACATCATTAGATGAAGTAGTTATTAATAAATTTGTATTATACACTAACGACTTACCGACCATATTTGTTGATATGTTAAAAACTTCTGCGTCTAAGATTTGAATTAATTAAAATACGGAACCCCATATTCAGGACTATATTTTTCATATTTTCACCATGTCTATTAATCATTCCTTCCGGGTCGCAATCCTTTCTCAATCGTTTCAATTCTACATCATTAGATGAAGTAGTTATTAATAAATTTGTATTATACACTAACGACTTACCGACCATATTTGTTGATATGTTAAAAACTTCAGCGTCTAAGAGTTAAATTAATTAAAATACAGAACCCCATATTCAGGACTATATTTTTCATATTTTCACCATGTCTATTAATCATTCCTTTCGGGTCGCAAGCCGCTTTCTCGATCGCTTCAATTCTACATCATTAGATGAAGTAGTTATTAATAAATTTGTATTATAAACTAACGACTTACCGACCATATTTGTTGATATGTTAAAAACTTCAGCGTCTAAGATTTAAATTAATTAAAATACAGAACCCCATATTCAGGACTATATTTTTCATATTTTCACAATGTCTATTAATCATTCCTTCCGGGTCGCAATCCTTTTTCGCAATCGTTTCAATTCTACATCATTAGATGAAGTAGTTATTAATAAATTTGAATTATACACTAACAAATTACCGACCATATTTGTTGATATGTTAAAAACTTCAGCGTCTAAGATTTAAATTAATTAAAATACGGAACCCCATATTCAGGACTATATTTTTCATAATTTCACCATGTCTATTAATCATTCCTTCCGGGTCCCAATCCTTTTTCTCAATCGTTTCAATTCTACATCATTAGATGAAGTAGTTATTAATAAATTTGTATTATACACTAACGACTTACCGACCATATTTGTTGATATGTTAAAAACTTCAGCGTCTAAGATTTAAATTAATTAATATACAGAACCCCATATTCAGGACTATATTTTTCATTTTTTGTACCATATCTATTAATCATTCCTTCCGGGTCACAATCCATTTTCTCAATCGTTTCAATTCTACATCATTAGATGAAGTAGTTATTAATAAATTTGTATTATACACTAACGACTTACCGACCATATTTGTTGATATGTTAAAAACTTCAGCGTCTAAGAGTTAAATTAATTAAAATACAGAACCCCATATTCAGGACTATATTTTTCATTTTTTGTACCATATCTATTAATCATTCCTTCCGGGTCACAATCCATTTTCTCAATCGTTTCAATTCTACATCATTAGATGAAGTAGTTATTAATAAATTTGTATTATACACTAACGACTTACCGACCATATTTGTTGATATGTTAAAAACTTCAGCGTCTAAGAGTTAAATTAATTAATATACAGAACCCCATATTCAGGACTATATTTTTCATATTTTCACCATGTCTATTAATCAATCCTTCCGGGTCGCAATCCATTTTCTCAATCGTATCAATTCTACATCATTAGATGAAGTTGTTATTAATAAATTTGTATTATACACTAACGACTTACCGACCATATTTGTTGATATGTTAAAAACTTCAGCGTCTAAGATTTAAATTAATTAAAATACAGAACCCCATATTCAGGACTATATTTTTCATTTTTTGTACCATATCTATTAATCATTCCTTCCGGGTCACAATCCATTTTCTCAATCGTTTCAATTCTACATCATTAGATGAAGTAGTTATTAATAAATTTGTATTATACACCAACGACTTACCGACCATATTTGTTGATATGTTAAAAACTTCAGCGTCTAAGATTTAAATTAATTAAAATACAAAACCCCATATTCAGGACTATATTTTTCATAATTTCACAATGTCTATTAATCATTCCTTCCGGGTCGCAATCCTTTTTCTCAATCGTTTCAATTCTACATCATTAGATGAAGTAGTTATTAATAAATTTGTATTATACACTAACGACTTACCGACCATATTTGTTGATATGTTAAAAACTTCTGCGTCTAAGATTTAAATTAATTAATATACAGAACCCCATATTCAGGACTATATTTTTCATTTTTTGTACCATATCTATTAATCATTCCTTCCGGGTCGCAATCCTTTTTCGCAATCGTTTCAATTCTACGTCATTAGATGAAGTAGTTATTAATAAATTTGTATTATACACTAACGACTTACCGACCATATTTGTTGATATGTTAAAAACTTCTGCGTCTAAGATTTGAATTAATTAAAATACGGAACCCCATATTCAGGACTATATTTTTCATATTTTCACCATGTCTATTAATCATTCCTTTCGGGTCGCAAGCCGCTTTCTCGATCGCTTCAATTCTACATCATTAGATGAGGTTGTTATTAATAAATTTGTATTATACACTAACGACTTACCGACCATATTTGTTGATATGTTAAAAACTTCAGCGTCTAAGATTTAAATTAATTAAAATACAGAACCCCATATTCAGGACTATATTTTTCATTTTTTGTACCATATCTATTAATCATTCCTTCCGGGTCACAATCCATTTTCTCAATCGTTTCAATTCTACATCATTAGATGAAGTAGTTATTAATAAATTTGTATTATACACCAACGACTTACCGACCATATTTGTTGATATGTTAAAAACTTCAGCGTCTAAGATTTAAATTAATTAAAATACGGAACCTCATATTCAGGACTATATTTTTCATAATTTCACCATGTCTATTAATCATTCCTTCCGGGTCCCAATCCTTTTTCTCAATCGTTTCAATTCTACATCATTAGAAGAAGTAGTTATTAATAAATTTGAATTATACACTAACAAATTACCGACCATATTTGTTGATATGTTAAAAACTTCTGCGTCTAAGATTTAAATTGATTAAAATACAGAACCCCATATTCAGGACTATATTTTTCATATTTTCACCATGTCTATTAATCATTCCTTCCGGGTCGCAATCCTTTTTCTCAATCGTTTCAATTCTACATCATTACATGAAGCAGTTATTAATAAATTTGTATTATACACTAACGACTTACCGACCATATTTGTTGATATGTTAAAAACTTCTGCGTCTAAGATTTAAATTGATTAAAATACAGAACCCCATATTCAGGACTATATTTTTCATAATTTCACCATGTCTATTAATCATTCCTTCCGGGTCGCAATCCTTTTTCGCAATCGTTTCAATTCTACATCATTAGATGAAGTAGTTGTTAATAAATTTGTATTATACACTAACGACTTACCGACCATATTTGTTGGTATGTTAAAAACTTCTGCGTCTAAGATTTAAATTGATTAAAATACAGAACCCCATATTCAGGACTATATTTTTCATAATTTCACCATGTCTATTAATCATTCCTTCCGGGTCGCAATCCTTTTTCGCAATCGTTTCAATTCTACATCATTAGATGAAGTAGTTGTTAATAAATTTGTATTATACACTAACGACTTACCGACCATATTTGTTGGTATGTTAAAAACTTCTGCGTCTAAGATTTAAATTGATTAAAATACAGAACCCCATATTCAGGACTATATTTTTCATAATTTCACCATGTCTATTAATCATTCCTTCCGGGTCGCAATCCTTTTTCGCAATCGTTTCAATTCTACATCATTAGATGAAGTAGTTGTTAATAAATTTGTATTATACACTAACGACTTACCGACCATATTTGTTGGTATGTTAAAAACTTCTGCGTCTAAGATTTAAATTGATTAAAATACAGAACCCCATATTCAGGACTATATTTTTCATAATTTCACCATGTCTATTAATCATTCCTTCCGGGTCGCAATCCTTTTTCGCAATCGTTTCAATTCTACATCATTAGATGAAGTAGTTGTTAATAAATTTGTATTATACACTAACGACTTACCGACCATATTTGTTGGTATGTTAAAAACTTCTGCGTCTAAGATTTAAATTGATTAAAATACAGAACCCCATATTCAGGACTATATTTTTCATAATTTCACCATGTCTATTAATCATTCCTTCCGGGTCGCAATCCTTTTTCGCAATCGTTTCAATTCTACATCATTAGATGAAGTAGTTATTAATAAATTTGTATTATACACTAACGACTTACCGACCATATTTGTTAATATGTTAAAAACTTCTGCGTCTAAGATTTAAATTAATTAAAATACGGAACCCCATATTCAGGACTATATTTTTCATAATTTCACCATGTCTATTAATCATTCCTTCCGGGTCGAAATCCTTTTTCTCAATCGTTTCAATTCTACATCATTAGATGAAGTAGTTATTAATAAATTTGTATTATACACTAACGACTTACCGACCATATTTGTTGATATGTTAAAAACTTCAGCGCCTAAGATTTAAATTAATTAAAATACGGAACCCCATATTCAGGACTATATTTTTCATTTTTTTTACCATATCTATTAATCATTCCTTCCGGGTCCCAATCCATTTTCTCAATCGTTTCAATTCTACGTTATTAGATGAAGTAGTTATAAATAAATTTGTATTATACACTAACGACTTACCGACCATATTTGTTGATATGTTAAAAACTTCTGCGTCTAAGATTTAAATTAATTAAAATACGGAACCCCATATTCAGGACTATATTTTTCATAATTTCACCATGTCTATTAATCATTCCTTCCGGGTCGAAATCCTTTTTCTCAATCGTTTCAATTCTACATCATTAGATGAAGTAGTTATTAATAAATTTGTATTATACACTAACGACTTACCGACCATATTTGTTGATATGTTAAAAACTTCTGCGTCTAAGATTTAAATTAATTAAAATACGGAACCCCATATTCAGGACTATATTTTTCATAATTTCACCATGTCTATTAATCATTCCTTCCGGGTCGAAATCCTTTTTCTCAATCGTTTCAATTCTACATCATTAGATGAAGTAGTTATTAATAAATTTGTATTATACACTAACGACTTACCGACCATATTTGTTGATATGTTAAAAACTTCTGCGTCTAAGATTTAAATTAATTAAAATACGGAACCCCATATTCAGGACTATATTTTTCATAATTTCACCATGTCTATTAATCATTCCTTCCGGGTCGAAATCCTTTTTCTCAATCGTTTCAATTCTACATCATTAGATGAAGTAGTTATTAATAAATTTGTATTATACACTAACGACTTACCGACCATATTTGTTGATATGTTAAAAACTTCAGCGCCTAAGATTTAAATTAATTAAAATACAGAACCCCATATTCAGGACTATATTTTTCATTTTTTTTACCATATCTATTAATCATTCCTTCCGGGTCCCAATCCATTTTCTCAATCGTTTCAATTCTACGTTATTAGATGAAGTAGTTATAAATAAATTTGTATTATACACTAACGACTTACCGACCATATTTGTTGATATGTTAAAAACTTCAGCGTCTAAGAGTTAAATTAATTAAAATACAGAACCCCATATTCAGGACTATATTTTTCATATTTTCACCATGTCTATTAATCATTCCTTTCGGGTCGCAAGCCGCTTTCTCGATCGCTTCAATTCTACATCATTAGATGAAGTAGTTATTAATAAATTTGTATTATAAACTAACGACTTACCGACCATATTTGTTGATATGTTAAAAACTTCAGCGTCTAAGATTTAAATTAATTAAAATACAGAACCCCATATTCAGGACTATATTTTTCATAATTTCACCATGTCTATTAATCATTCCTTCCGGGTCGCAATCCTTTTTCTCAATCGTTTCAATTCTACATCATAAGATGAAGTTGTTATTAATAAATTTGTATTATACACTAACGACTTACCGACCATATTTGTTGATATGTTAAAAACTTCTGCGTCTAAGATTTAAATTAATTAAAATACAGAACCCCATATTCAGGACTATATTTTTCATAATTTCACCATGTCTATTAATCATTCCTTCCGGGTCGCAATCCTTTTCTCAATCGTTTCAATTCTACATCATTAGATGAAGTTGTTATTAATAAATTTGCATTATACACTAACGACTTACCGACCATATTTGTTGATATGTTAAAAACTTCTGCGTCTAAGATTTAAATCAATTAAAATACAGAACCCCATATTCAGGACTATATTTTTCATAATTTCACCATGTCTATTAATCATTCCTTCCGGGTCGCAATCCTTTTTCTCAATCGTTTCAATTCTACATCATTAGATGAAGTTGTTATTAATAAATTTGCATTATACACTAACGACTTACCGACCATATTTGTTGATATGTTAAAAACTTCTGCGTCTAAGATTTAAATCAATTAAAATACAGAACCCCATATTCAGGACTATATTTTTCATAATTTCACCATGTCTATTAATCATTCCTTCCGGGTCGCAATCCTTTTTCTCAATCGTTTCAATTCTACATCATTAGATGAAGTTGTTATTAATGAATTTGCATTATACACTAACGACTTACCGACCATATTTGTTGATATGTTAAAAACTTCTGCGTCTAAGATTTAAATCAATTAAAATACAGAACCCCATATTCAGGACTATATTTTTCATAATTTCACCATGTCTATTAATCATTCCTTCCGGGTCGCAATCCTTTTCTCAATCGTTTCAATTCTACATCATTAGATGAAGTTGTTATTAATAAATTTGCATTATACACTAACGACTTACCGACCATATTTGTTGATATGTTAAAAACTTCTGCGTCTAAGATTTAAATCAATTAAAATACAGAACCCCATATTCAGGACTATATTTTTCATAATTTCACCATGTCTATTAATCATTCCTTCCGGGTCGCAATCCTTTTCTCAATCGTTTCAATTCTACATCATTAGATGAAGTTGTTATTAATAAATTTGCATTATACACTAACGACTTACCGACCATATTTGTTGATATGTTAAAAACTTCTGCGTCTAAGATTTAAATCAATTAAAATACAGAACCCCATATTCAGGACTATATTTTTCATAATTTCACCATGTCTATTAATCATTCCTTCCGGGTCGCAATCCTTTTTCTCAATCGTTTCAATTCTACATCATTAGATGAAGTTGTTATTAATAAATTTGCATTATACACTAACGACTTACCGACCATATTTGTTGATATGTTAAAAACTTCTGCGTCTAAGATTTAAATCAATTAAAATACAGAACCCCATATTCAGGACTATATTTTTCATAATTTCACCATGTCTATTAATCATTCCTTCCGGGTCGCAATCCTTTTTCTCAATCGTTTCAATTCTACATCATTAGATGAAGTTGTTATTAATAAATTTGTATTATACACTAAAGACTTACCGACCATATTTGTTGATATGTTAAAAACTTCTGCGTCTAAGATTTAAATTGATTAAAATACAGAACCCCATATTCAGGACTATATTTTTCATAATTTCACCATGTCTATTAATCATTCCCTCCGGGTCGCAATCCTTTTTCTCCATCGTTTCAATTCTACATCATTAGATGAAGTAGTTATTAATAAATTTGTATTATACACTAACGACTTATCGACCATATTTGTTGATGTGTTAAAAACTTCTGCGTCTAAGATTTAAATTAATTAAAATACAGAACAACATATTCAGGACTATATTTTTCATATTTTCACCATGTCTATTTATCATTCCTTCCGGGTCGCAATCCCTTTTCTCAATCGTTTCAATTCTACATCATTAGATGAAGTAGTTATTAATAAATTTGTATTTTACACTAACGACTTACCGACCATATTTGTTGATATGTTAAAAACTTCTGCGTCTAAGATTTAAATTGATTAAAATACAGAACCCCATATTCAGGACTATATTTTTCATAATTTCACCATGTCTATTAATCATTCCTTCCGGGTCGCAATCCTTTTCTCAATCGTTTCAATTCTACATCATTAGATGAAGTAGTTATTAATAAATTTGTATTATACACTAACGACTTACCGACCATATTTGTTGATGTGTTAAAAACTTCTGCGTCTAAGATTTAAATTAATTAAAATACAGAACCCCATAATCAGGACTATATTTTTCATAATTTCACCATGTCTATTAATCATTCCTTCCGGGTCGCAATCCTTTTCTCAATCGTTTCAATTCTACATCATTAGATGAAGTAGTTATTAACAAATTTGTATTATACACTAACGACTTACCGACCATATTTGTTGATATGTTAAAAACTTCTGCGTCTAAGATTTAAATTGATTAAAATACAGAACCCCATATTCAGGACTATATTTTTCATATTTTCACCATGTCTATTAATCATTCCTTCCGGGTCGCAATCCTTTTCTCAATCGTTTCAATTCTACATCATTAGATGAAGTAGTTATTAACAAATTTGTATTATACACTAACGACTTACCGACCATATTTGTTGATATGTTAAAAACTTCTGCGTCTAAGATTTAAATTGATTAAAATACAGAACCCCATATTCAGGACTATATTTTTCATATTTTCACCATGTCTATTAATCATTCCTTCCGGGTCGCAGTCCTTTTTCTCAATCGTTTCAATTCTACATCATTAGATGAAGTAGTTATTAATAAATTTGTATTATACACTAACGACTTACCGACCATATTTGTTGATATGTTAAAAACTTCTGCGTCTAAGATTTAAATTAATTAAAATACAGAACCCCATATTCAGGACTATATTTTTCATATTTTCACCATGTCTATTAATCATTCCTTCCGGGTCGCAGTCCTTTTTCTCAATCGTTTCAATTCTACATCATTAGATGAAGTAGTTATTAATAAATTTGTATTATACACTAACGACTTACCGACCATATTTGTTGATATGTTAAAAACTTCTGCGTCTAAGATTTAAATTAATTAAAATACAGAACCCCATATTCAGGACTATATTTTTCATATTTTCACCATGTCTATTAATCAATCCTTCCGGGTCGCAATCCATTTTCTCAATCGTATCAATTCTACATCATTAGATGAAGTAGTTATTAATAAATTTGTATTATACACTAACGACTTACCGACCATATTTGTTGATATGTTAAAAACTTCTGCGTCTAAGATTTAAATTAATTAAAATACAGAACCCCATATTCAGGACTATATTTTTCATATTTTCACCATGTCTATTAATCATTCCTTCCGGGTCGCAGTCCTTTTTCTCAATCGTTTCAATTCTACATCATTAGATGAAGTAGTTATTAATAAATTTGTATTATACACTAACGACTTACCGACCATATTTGTTGATATGTTAAAAACTTCTGCGTCTAAGATTTAAATTAATTAAAATACAGAACCCCATATTCAGGACTATATTTTTCATATTTTCACCATGTCTATTAATCATTCCTTCCGGGTCGCAGTCCTTTTTCTCAATCGTTTCAATTCTACATCATTAGATGAAGTAGTTATTAATAAATTTGTATTATACACTAACGACTTACCGACCATATTTGTTGATATGTTAAAAACTTCTGCGTCTAAGATTTAAATTGATTAAAATACAGAACCCCATATTCAGGACTATATTTTTCATATTTTCACCATGTCTATTAATCATTCCTTCCGGGTCGCAGTCCTTTTTCTCAATCGTTTCAATTCTACATCATTAGATGAAGTAGTTATTAATAAATTTGTATTATACACTAACGACTTACCGACCATATTTGTTGATATGTTAAAAACTTCTGCGTCTAAGATTTAAATTAATTAAAATACAGAACCCCATATTCAGGACTATATTTTTCATATTTTCACCATGTCTATTAATCATTCCTTTCGGGTCGCAGTCCTTTTTCTCAATCGTATCAATTCTACATCATTAGATGAAGTAGTTATTAATAAATTTGTATTATACACTAACGACTTACCGACCATATTTGTTGATATGTTAAAAACTTCAGCGTCTAAGATTTAAATTAATTAAAATACAGAACCCCATATTCAGGACTATATTTTTCATTTTTTGTACCATATCTATTAATCATTCCTTCCGGGTCACAATCCATTTTCTCAATCGTTTCAATTCTACATCATTAGATGAAGTAGTTATTAACAAATTTGTATTATACACTAACGACTTACCGACCATATTTGTTGATATGTTAAAAACTTCTGCGTCTAAGATTTAAATTGATTAAAATACAGAACCCCATATTCAGGACTATATTTTTCATATTTTCACCATGTCTATTAATCATTCCTTCCGGGTCGCAGTCCTTTTTCTCAATCGTTTCAATTCTACATCATTAGATGAAGTAGTTATTAATAAATTTGTATTATACACTAACGACTTACCGACCATATTTGTTGATATGTTAAAAACTTCAGCGTCTAAGATTTAAATTAATTAAAATACAGAACCCCATATTCAGGACTATATTTTTCATTTTTTGTACCATATCTATTAATCATTCCTTCCGGGTCACAATCCATTTTCTCAATCGTTTCAATTCTACATCATTAGATGAAGTAGTTATTAATAAATTTGTATTATACACCAACGACTTACCGACCATATTTGTTGATATGTTAAAAACTTCAGCGTCTAAGATTTAAATTAATTAAAATACAGAACCCCATATTCAGGACTATATTTTTCATATTTTCACCATGTCTATTAATCATTCCTTTCGGGTCGCAAGCCGCTTTCTCGATCGCTTCAATTCTACATCATTAGATGAAGTAGTTATAAATAAATTTGTATTATACACTAACGACTTACCGACCATATTTGTTGATATGTTAAAAACTTCAGCGTCTAAGATTTAAATTAATTAAAATACAGAACCCCATATTCAGGACTATATTTTTCATATTTTCACCATGTCTATTAATCATTCCTTTCGGGTCGCAAGCCGCTTTCTCGATCGCTTCAATTCTACATCATTAGATGAAGTTGTTATTAATAAATTTGTATTATACACTAACGACTTACCGACCATATTTGTTGATATGTTAAAAACTTCAGCGTCTAAGATTTAAATTAATTAAAATACAGAACCCCATATTCAGGACTATATTTTTCATAATTTCACCATGTCTATTAATCATTCCTTCCCGGTCGCAATCCTTTTTCTCAATCGTTTCAATTCTACATCATTAGATGAAGTAGTTATTAATAAATTTGAATTATACACTAACGACTTACCGACCATATTTGTTGATATGTTAAAAACTTCAGCGTCTAAGATTTAAATTAATTAAAATACAGAACCCCATATTCAGGACTATATTTTTCATAATTTCACAATGTCTATTAATCATTCCTTCCGGGTCGCAATCCATTTTCTCAATCGTTTCAATTCTACGTTATTAGATGAAGTAGTTATTAATAAATTTGTATTATACACTAACGACTTACCGACCATATTTGTTGATATGTTAAAAACTTCAGCGTCTAAGATTTAAATTAATTAAAATACAGAACCCCATATTCAGGACTATATTTTTCATAGTTTCACAATGTCTATTAATCATTCCTTCCGGGTCGCAATCCTTTTTCTCAATCGTTTCAATTCTACACCATTAGATGAAGTAGTTATTAATAAATTTGTATTATACACTAACGACTTACCGACCATATTTGTTGATATGTTAAAAACTTCTGCGTCTAAGATTTGAATTAATTAAAATACGGAACCCCATATTCAGGACTATATTTTTCATATTTTCACCATGTCTATTAATCATTCCTTTCGGGTCGCAAGCCTTTCTCAATCGTTTCAATTCTACATCATTAGATGAAGTAGTTATTAATAAATTTGTATTATACACTAACGACTTACCGACCATATTTGTTGATATGTTAAAAACTTCAGCGTCTAAGATTTAAATTAATTAAAATACAGAACCCCATATTCAGGACTATATTTTTCATATTTTCACCATGTCTATTAATCATTCCTTTCGGGTCGCAAGCCGCTTTCTCGATCGCTTCAATCCTACATCATTAGATGAAGTTGTTATTAATAAATTTGTATTATACACTAACGACTTACCGACCATATTTGTTGATATGTTAAAAACTTCAGCGTCTAAGATTTAAATTAATTAAAATACAGAACCCCATATTCAGGACTATATTTTTCATTTTTTGTACCATATCTATTAATCATTCCTTCCGGGTCACAATCCATTTTCTCAATCGTTTCAATTCTACATCATTAGATGAAGTAGTTATTAATAAATTTGTATTATACACCAACGACTTACCGACCATATTTGTTGATATGTTAAAAACTTCAGCGTCTAAGATTTAAATTAATTAAAATACAGAACCCCATATTCAGGACT
Organism: Dascillus cervinus; assembly: GCA_949768715.1. NCBI lineage: Eukaryota > Metazoa > Arthropoda > Insecta > Coleoptera > Dascillidae > Dascillus > Dascillus cervinus. The sequence goes on along the minus strand of OX458321.1, from coordinate 13,705,485 downwards.
ATATTTTTCATAATTTCACCATGTCTATTAATCATTCCTTCCCGGTCGCAATCCTTTTTCTCAATCGTTTCAATTCTACATCATTAGATGAAGTAGTTATTAATAAATTTGAATTATACACTAACGACTTACCGACCATATTTGTTGATATGTTAAAAACTTCAGCGTCTAAGATTTAAATTAATTAAAATACAGAACCCCATATTCAGGACTATATTTTTCATAATTTCACCATGTCTATTAATCATTCCTTCCCGGTCGCAATCCTTTTTCTCAATCGTTTCAATTCTACATCATTAGAGGAAGTTGTTATTAATAAATTTGTATTATACACTAACGACTTACCGACCATATTTGTTGATATGTTAAAAACTTCAGCGTCTAAGATTTAAATTAATTAAAATACAGAACCCCATATTCAGGACTATATTTTTCATATTTTCACCATGTCTATTAATCATTCCTTTCGGGTCGCAAGCCGCTTTCTCGATCGTTTCAATTCTACATCATTAGATGAAGTAGTTATTAATAAATTTGTATTATACACTAACGACTTACCGACCATATTTGTTGATATGTTAAAAACTTCTGCGTCTAAGATTTAAATTAATTAAAATACAGAACCCCATATTCAGGACTATATTTTTCATATTTTCACCATGTCTATTAATCATTCCTTCCGGGTCGCAGTCCTTTTTCTCAATCGTTTCAATTCTACATCATTAGATGAAGTAGTTATTAATAAATTTGTATTATACACTAACGACTTACCGACCATATTTGTTGATATGTTAAAAACTTCTGCGTCTAAGATTTAAATTGATTAAAATACAGAACCCCATATTCAGGACTATATTTTTCATATTTTCACCATGTCTATTAATCATTCCTTCCGGGTCGCAGTCCTTTTTCTCAATCGTTTCAATTCTACATCATTAGATGAAGTAGTTATTAATAAATTTGTATTATACACTAACTACTTACCGACCATATTTGTTGATATGTTAAAAACTTCTGCGTCTAAGATTTAAATTAATTAAAATACAGAACCCCATATTCAGGACTATATTTTTCATATTTTCACCATGTCTATTAATCATTCCTTCCGGGTCGCAGTCCTTTTTCTCAATCGTATCAATTCTACATCATTAGATGAAGTAGTTATTAATAAATTTGTATTATACACTAACGACTTACCGACCATATTTGTTGATATGTTAAAAACTTCTGCGTCTAAGATTTAAATTAATTAAAATACAGAACCCCATATTCAGGACTATATTTTTCATATTTTCACCATGTCTATTAATCATTCCTTCCGGGTCGCAGTCCTTTTTCTCAATCGTTTCAATTCTACATCATTAGATGAAGTAGTTATTAATAAATTTGTATTATACACTAACGACTTACCGACCATATTTGTTGATATGTTAAAAACTTCAGCGTCTAAGATTTAAATTAATTAAAATACAGAACCCCATATTCAGGACTATATTTTTCATATTTTCACCATGTCTATTAATCATTCCTTCCGGGTCGCAGTCCTTTTTCTCAATCGTTTCAATTCTACATCATTAGATGAAGTAGTTATTAATAAATTTGTATTATACACTAACGACTTACCGACCATATTTGTTGATATGTTAAAAACTTCTGCGTCTAAGATTTAAATTAATTAAAATACAGAACCCCATATTCAGGACTATATTTTTCATATTTTCACCATGTCTATTAATCATTCCTTCCGGGTCGCAGTCCTTTTTCTCAATCGTTTCAATTCTACATCATTAGATGAAGTAGTTATTAATAAATTTGTATTATACACTAACGACTTACCGACCATATTTGTTGATATGTTAAAAACTTCAGCGTCTAAGATTTAAATTAATTAAAATACAGAACCCCATATTCAGGACTATATTTTTCATATTTTCACCATGTCTATTAATCATTCCTTCCGGGTCGCAGTCCTTTTTCTCGATCGTTTCAATTCTACATCATTAGATGAAGTAGTTATTAATAAATTTGTATTATACACTAACGACTTACCGACCATATTTGTTGATATGTTAAAAACTTCTGCGTCTAAGATTTAAATTAATTAAAATACAGAACCCCATATTCAGGACTATATTTTTCATATTTTCACCATGTCTATTAATCATTCCTTCCGGGTCGCAGTCCTTTTTCTCAATCGTTTCAATTCTACATCATTAGATGAAGTAGTTATTAATAAATTTGTATTATACACTAACGACTTACCGACCATATTTGTTGATATGTTAAAAACTTCTGCGTCTAAGATTTAAATTAATTAAAATACAGAACCCCATATTCAGGACTATATTTTTCATATTTTCACCATGTCTATTAATCATTCCTTCCGGGTCGCAGTCCTTTTTCTCGATCGTTTCAATTCTACATCATTAGATGAAGTAGTTATTAATAAATTTGTATTATACACTAACGACTTACCGACCATATTTGTTGATATGTTAAAAACTTCAGCGTCTAAGATTTAAATTAATTAAAATACAGAACCCCATATTCAGGACTATATTTTTCATATTTTCACCATGTCTATTAATCATTCCTTCCGGGTCGCAGTCCTTTTTCTCAATCGTTTCAATTCTACATCATTAGATGAAGTAGTTATTAATAAATTTGTATTATACACTAACGACTTACCGACCATATTTGTTGATATGTTAAAAACTTCTGCGTCTAAGATTTAAATTAATTAAAATACAGAACCCCATATTCAGGACTATATTTTTCATATTTTCACCATGTCTATTAATCATTCCTTCCGGGTCGCAGTCCTTTTTCTCAATCGTTTCAATTCTACATCATGAGATGAAGTAGTTATTAATAAATTTGTATTATACACTAACGACTTACCGACCATATTTGTTGATATGTTAAAAACTTCTGCGTCTAAGATTTAAATTAATTAAAATACAGAACCCCATATTCAGGACTATATTTTTCATATTTTCACCATGTCTATTAATCATTCCTTCCGGGTCGCAGTCCTTTTTCTCAATCGTTTCAATTCTACATCATTAGATGAAGTAGTTATTAATAAATTTGTATTATACACTAACGACTTACCGACCATATTTGTTGATATGTTAAAAACTTCTGCGTCTAAGATTTAAATTAATTAAAATACAGAACCCCATATTCAGGACTATATTTTTCATATTTTCACCATGTCTATTAATCATTCCTTCCGGGTCGCAGTCCTTTTTCTCAATCGTTTCAATTCTACATCATTAGATGAAGTAGTTATTAATAAATTTGTATTATACACTAACGACTTACCGACCATATTTGTTGATATGTTAAAAACTTCTGCGTCTAAGATTTAAATTAATTAAAATACAGAACCCCATATTCAGGACTATATTTTTCATATTTTCACCATGTCTATTAATCATTCCTTCCGGGTCGCAGTCCTTTTTCTCAATCGTTTCAATTCTACATCATTAGATGAAGTAGTTATTAATAAATTTGTATTATACACTAACGACTTACCGACCATATTTGTTGATATGTTAAAAACTTCTGCGTCTAAGATTTAAATTAATTAAAATACAGAACCCCATATTCAGGACTATATTTTTCATATTTTCACCATGTCTATTAATCATTCCTTCCGGGTCGCAGTCCTTTTTCTCGATCGTTTCAATTCTACATCATTAGATGAAGTAGTTATTAATAAATTTGTATTATACACTAACGACTTACCGACCATATTTGTTGATATGTTAAAAACTTCAGCGTCTAAGATTTAAATTAATTAAAATACAGAACCCCATATTCAGGACTATATTTTTCATATTTTCACCATGTCTATTAATCATTCCTTCCGGGTCGCAGTCCTTTTTCTCGATCGTTTCAATTCTACATCATTAGATGAAGTAGTTATTAATAAATTTGTATTATACACTAACGACTTACCGACCATATTTGTTGATATGTTAAAAACTTCAGCGTCTAAGATTTAAATTAATTAAAATACAGAACCCCATATTCAGGACTATATTTTTCATATTTTCACCATGTCTATTAATCATTCCTTCCGGGTCGCAGTCCTTTTTCTCAATCGTTTCAATTCTACATCATTAGATGAAGTAGTTATTAATAAATTTGTATTATACACTAACGACTTACCGACCATATTTGTTGATATGTTAAAAACTTCTGCGTCTAAGATTTAAATTAATTAAAATACAGAACCCCATATTCAGGACTATATTTTTCATATTTTCACCATGTCTATTAATCATTCCTTCCGGGTCGCAGTCCTTTTTCTCAATCGTTTCAATTCTACATCATTAGATGAAGTAGTTATTAATAAATTTGTATTATACACTAACGACTTACCGACCATATTTGTTGATATGTTAAAAACTTCTGCGTCTAAGATTTAAATTAATTAAAATACAGAACCCCATATTCAGGACTATATTTTTCATATTTTCACCATGTCTATTAATCATTCCTTCCGGGTCGCAGTCCTTTTTCTCAATCGTATCAATTCTACATCATTAGATGAAGTAGTTATTAATAAATTTGTATTATACACTAACGACTTACCGACCATATTTGTTGATATGTTAAAAACTTCTGCGTCTAAGATTTAAATTAATTAAAATACAGAACCCCATATTCAGGACTATATTTTTCATATTTTCACCATGTCTATTAATCATTCCTTCCGGGTCGCAGTCCTTTTTCTCAATCGTTTCAATTCTACATCATTAGATGAAGTAGTTATTAATAAATTTGTATTATACACTAACGACTTACCGACCATATTTGTTGATATGTTAAAAACTTCTGCGTCTAAGATTTAAATTAATTAAAATACAGAACCCCATATTCAGGACTATATTTTTCATATTTTCACCATGTCTATTAATCATTCCTTCCGGGTCGCAGTCCTTTTTCTCAATCGTATCAATTCTACATCATTAGATGAAGTAGTTATTAATAAATTTGTATTATACACTAACGACTTACCGACCATATTTGTTGATATGTTAAAAACTTCTGCGTCTAAGATTTAAATTAATTAAAATACAGAACCCCATATTCAGGACTATATTTTTCATATTTTCACCATGTCTATTAATCATTCCTTCCGGGTCGCAGTCCTTTTTCTCAATCGTTTCAATTCTACATCATTAGATGAAGTAGTTATTAATAAATTTGTATTATACACTAACGACTTACCGACCATATTTGTTGATATGTTAAAAACTTCTGCGTCTAAGATTTAAATTAATTAAAATACAGAACCCCATATTCAGGACTATATTTTTCATATTTTCACCATGTCTATTAATCATTCCTTCCGGGTCGCAGTCCTTTTTCTCAATCGTTTCAATTCTACATCATTAGATGAAGTAGTTATTAATAAATTTGTATTATACACTAACGACTTACCGACCATATTTGTTGATATGTTAAAAACTTCTGCGTCTAAGATTTAAATTAATTAAAATACAGAACCCCATATTCAGGACTATATTTTTCATATTTTCACCATGTCTATTAATCATTCCTTCCGGGTCGCAGTCCTTTTTCTCAATCGTTTCAATTCTACATCATTAGATGAAGTAGTTATTAATAAATTTGTATTATACACTAACGACTTACCGACCATATTTGTTGATATGTTAAAAACTTCTGCGTCTAAGATTTAAATTAATTAAAATACAGAACCCCATATTCAGGACTATATTTTTCATATTTTCACCATGTCTATTAATCAATCCTTCCGGGTCGCAATCCATTTTCTCAATCATATCAATTCTACATCATTAGATGAAGTAGTTATTAATAAATTTGTATTATACACTAACGACTTACCGACCATATTTGTTGATATGTTAAAAACTTCTGCGTCTAAGATTTAAATTAATTAAAATACAGAACCCCATATTCAGGACTATATTTTTCATATTTTCACCATGTCTATTAATCAATCCTTCCGGGTCGCAATCCATTTTCTCAATCGTATCAATTCTACATCATTAGATGAAGTAGTTATTAATAAATTTGTATTATACACTAACGACTTACCGACCATATTTGTTGATATGTTAAAAACTTCTGCGTCTAAGATTTAAATTAATTAAAATACAGAACCCCATATTCAGGACTATATTTTTCATATTTTCACCATGTCTATTAATCATTCCTTCCGGGTCGCAGTCCTTTTTCTCAATCGTTTCAATTCTACATCATTAGATGAAGTAGTTATTAATAACTTTGTATTATACACTAACGACTTACCGACCATATTTGTTGATATGTTAAAAACTTCTGCGTCTAAGATTTAAATTAATTAAAATACAGAACCCCATATTCAGGACTATATTTTTCATATTTTCACCATGTCTATTAATCATTCCTTCCGGGTCGCAATCCTTTTTCTCAATCGTTTCAATTCTACATCATTAGATGAAGTAGTTATTAATAAATTTGTATTATACACTAACGACTTACCGACCATATTTGTTGATATGTTAAAAACTTCTGCGTCTAAGATTTAAATTAATTAAAATACAGAACCCCATATTCAGGACTATATTTTTCATATTTTCACCATGTCTATTAATCAATCCTTCCGGGTCGCAATCCATTTTCTCAATCGTATCAATTCTACATCATTAGATGAAGTAGTTATTAATAAATTTGTATTATACACTAACGACTTACCGACCATATTTGTTGATATGTTAAAAACTTCTGCGTCTAAGATTTAAATTAATTAAAATACAGAACCCCATATTCAGGACTATATTTTTCATATTTTCACCATGTCTATTAATCAATCCTTCCGGGTCGCAATCCATTTTCTCAATCGTATCAATTCTACATCATTAGATGAAGTAGTTATTAATAAATTTGTATTATACACTAACGACTTACCGACCATATTTGTTGATATGTTAAAAACTTCTGCGTCTAAGATTTAAATTAATTAAAATACAGAACCCCATATTCAGGACTATATTTTTCATATTTTCACCATGTCTATTAATCAATCCTTCCGGGTCGCAATCCATTTTCTCAATCGTATCAATTCTACATCATTAGATGAAGTAGTTATTAATAAATTTGTATTATACACTAACGACTTACCGACCATATTTGTTGATATGTTAAAAACTTCTGCGTCTAAGATTTAAATTAATTAAAATACAGAACCCCATATTCAGGACTATATTTTTCATATTTTCACCATGTCTATTAATCAATCCTTCCGGGTCGCAATCCATTTTCTCAATCGTATCAATTCTACATCATTAGATGAAGTAGTTATTAATAAATTTGTATTATACACTAACGACTTACCGACCATATTTGTTGATATGTTAAAAACTTCTGCGTCTAAGATTTAAATTAATTAAAATACAGAACCCCATATTCAGGACTATATTTTTCATATTTTCACCATGTCTATTAATCATTGATTCCGGGTCGCAATCCTTTTTCGCAATCGTATCAATTCTACATCATTAGATGAAGTAGTTATTAATAAATTTGTATTATACACTAACGACTTACCGACCATATTTGTTGATATGTTAAAAACTTCTGCGTCTAAGATTTAAATTAATTAAAATACAGAACCCCATATTCAGGACTATATTTTTCATATTTTCACCATGTCTATTAATCAATCCTTCCGGGTCGCAATCCATTTTCTCAATCGTATCAATTCTACATCATTAGATGAAGTAGTTATTAATAAATTTGTATTATACACTAACGACTTACCGACCATATTTGTTGATATGTTAAAAACTTCTGCGTCTAAGATTTAAATTAATTAAAATACAGAACCCCATATTCAGGACTATATTTTTCATATTTTCACCATGTCTATTAATCAATCCTTCCGGGTCGCAATCCATTTTCTCAATCGTATCAATTCTACATCATTAGATGAAGTAGTTATTAATAAATTTGTATTATACACTAACGACTTACCGACCATATTTGTTGATATGTTAAAAACTTCTGCGTCTAAGATTTAAATTAATTAAAATACAGAACCCCATATTCAGGACTATATTTTTCATATTTTCACCATGTCTATTAATCAATCCTTCCGGGTCGCAATCCATTTTCTCAATCGTATCAATTCTACATCATTAGATGAAGTAGTTATTAATAAATTTGTATTATACACTAACGACTTACCGACCATATTTGTTGATATGTTAAAAACTTCTGCGTCTAAGATTTAAATTAATTAAAATACAGAACCCCATATTCAGGACTATATTTTTCATATTTTCACCATGTCTATTAATCAATCCTTCCGGGTCGCAATCCATTTTCTCAATCGTATCAATTCTACATCATTAGATGAAGTAGTTATTAATAAATTTGTATTATACACTAACGACTTACCGACCATATTTGTTGATATGTTAAAAACTTCTGCGTCTAAGATTTAAATTAATTAAAATACAGAATCCCATATTCAGGACTATATTTTTCATATTTTCACCATGTCTATTAATCATTCCTTCCGGGTCGCAATCCTTTTTCTCAATCGTTTCAATTCTACATCATTAGATGAAGTAGTTATTAATAAATTTGTATTATACACTAACGACTTACCGACCATATTTGTTGATATGTTAAAAACTTCTGCGTCTAAGATTTAAATTAATTAAAATACAGAACCCCATATTCAGGACTATATTTTTCATATTTTCACCATGTCTATTAATCATTCCTTCCGGGTCGCAATCCTTTTTCTCAATCGTTTCAATTCTACATCATTAGATGAAGTAGTTATTAATAAATTTGTATTATACACTAACGACTTACCGACCATATTTGTTGATATGTTAAAAACTTCTGCGTCTAAGATTTAAATTAATTAAAATACAGAACCCCATATTCAGGACTATATTTTTCATATTTTCACCATGTCTATTAATCATTCCTTCCGGGTCGCAATCCTTTTTCTCAATCGTTTCAATTCTACATCATTAGATGAAGTAGTTATTAATAAATTTGTATTATACACTAACGACTTACCGACCATATTTGTTGATATGTTAAAAACTTCTGCGTCTAAGATTTAAATTAATTAAAATACAGAACCCCATATTCAGGACTATATTTTTCATATTTTCACCATGTCTATTAATCAATCCTTCCGGGTCGCAATCCATTTTCTCAATCGTATCAATTCTACATCATTAGATGAAGTAGTTATTAATAAATTTGTATTATACACTAATGACTTACCGACCATATTTGTTGATATGTTAAAAACTTCTGCGTCTAAGATTTAAATTAATTAAAATACAGAACCCCATATTCAGGACTATATTTTTCATATTTTCACCATGTCTATTAATCAATCCTTCCGGGTCGCAATCCATTTTCTCAATCGTATCAATTCTACATCATTAGATGAAGTAGTTATTAATAAATTTGTATTATACACTAACGACTTACCGACCATATTTGTTGATATGTTAAAAACTTCTGCGTCTAAGATTTAAATTAATTAAAATACAGAACCCCATATTCAGGACTATATTTTTCATATTTTCACCATGTCTATTAATCATTCCTTCCGGGTCGCAATCCTTTTTCTCAATCGTTTCAATTCTACATCATTAGATGAAGTAGTTATTAATAAATTTGTATTATACACTAACGACTTACCGACCATATTTGTTGATATGTTAAAAACTTCTGCGTCTAAGATTTAAATTAATTAAAATACAGAACCCCATATTCAGGACTATATTTTTCATATTTTCACCATGTCTATTAATCATTCCTTCCGGGTCGCAATCCTTTTTCTCAATCGTTTCAATTCTACATCATTAGATGAAGTAGTTATTAATAAATTTGTATTATACACTAACGACTTACCGACCATATTTGTTGATATGTTAAAAACTTCTGCGTCTAAGATTTAAATTAATTAAAATACAGAACCCCATATTCAGGACTATATGTTTCATATTTTCACCATGTCTATTAATCAATCCTTCCGGGTCGCAATCCATTTTCTCAATCGTATCAATTCTACATCATTAGATGAAGTAGTTATTAATAAATTTGTATTATACACTAACGACTTACCGACCATATTTGTTGATATGTTAAAAACTTCTGCGTCTAAGATTTAAATTAATTAAAATACAGAACCCCATATTCAGGACTATATTTTTCATATTTTCACCATGTCTATTAATCATTCCTTCCGGGTCGCAATCCTTTTTCTCAATCGTTTCAATTCTACATCATTAGATGAAGTAGTTATTAATAAATTTGTATTATACACTAACGACTTACCGACCATATTTGTTGATATGTTAAAAACTTCTGCGTCTAAGATTTAAATTAATTAAAATACAGAACCCCATATTCAGGACTATATTTTTCATATTTTCACCATGTCTATTAATCAATCCTTCCGGGTCGCAATCCATTTTCTCAATCGTATCAATTCTACATCATTAGATGAAGTAGTTATTAATAAATTTGTATTATACACTAACGACTTACCGACCATATTTGTTGATATGTTAAAAACTTCTGCGTCTAAGATTTAAATTAATTAAAATACAGAACCCCATATTCAGGACTATATTTTTCATATTTTCACCATGTCTATTAATCATTCCTTCCGGGTCGCAATCCTTTTTCTCAATCGTTTCAATTCTACATCATTAGATGAAGTAGTTATTAATAAATTTGTATTATACACTAACGACTTACCGACCATATTTGTTGATATGTTAAAAACTTCTGCGTCTAAGATTTAAATTAATTAAAATACAGAACCCCATATTCAGGACTATATTTTTCATATTTTCACCATGTCTATTAATCAATCCTTCCGGGTCGCAATCCATTTTCTCAATCGTATCAATTCTACATCATTAGATGAAGTAGTTATTAATAAATTTGTATTATACACTAACGACTTACCGACCATATTTGTTGATATGTTAAAAACTTCTGCGTCTAAGATTTAAATTAATTAAAATACAGAACCCCATATTCAGGACTATATTTTTCATATTTTCACCATGTCTATTAATCATTCCTTCCGGGTCGCAATCCTTTTTCTCAATCGTTTCAATTCTACATCATTAGATGAAGTAGTTATTAATAAATTTGTATTATACACTAACGACTTACCGACCATATTTGTTGATATGTTAAAAACTTCTGCGTCTAAGATTTAAATTAATTAAAATACAGAACCCCATATTCAGGACTATATGTTTCATATTTTCACCATGTCTATTAATCAATCCTTCCGGGTCGCAATCCATTTTCTCAATCGTATCAATTCTACATCATTAGATGAAGTAGTTATTAATAAATTTGTATTATACACTAACGACTTACCGACCATATTTGTTGATATGTTAAAAACTTCTGCGTCTAAGATTTAAATTAATTAAAATACAGAACCCCATATTCAGGACTATATTTTTCATATTTTCACCATGTCTATTAATCATTGATTCCGGGTCGCAATCCTTTTTCGCAATCGTATCAATTCTACATCATTAGATGAAGTAGTTATTAATAAATTTGTATTATACACTAACGACTTACCGACCATATTTGTTGATATGTTAAAAACTTCTGCGTCTAAGATTTAAATTAATTAAAATACAGAACCCCATATTCAGGACTATATTTTTCATATTTTCACCATGTCTATTAATCAATCCTTCCGGGTCGCAATCCATTTTCTCAATCGTATCAATTCTACATCATTAGATGAAGTAGTTATTAATAAATTTGTATTATACACTAACGACTTACCGACCATATTTGTTGATATGTTAAAAACTTCTGCGTCTAAGATTTAAATTAATTAAAATACAGAACCCCATATTCAGGACTATATTTTTCATATTTTCACCATGTCTATTAATCAATCCTTCCGGGTCGCAATCCATTTTCTCAATCGTATCAATTCTACATCATTAGATGAAGTAGTTATTAATAAATTTGTATTATACACTAACGACTTACCGACCATATTTGTTGATGTGTTAAAAACTTCTGCGTCTAAGATTTAAATTAATTAAAATACAGAACCCCATAATCAGGACTATATTTTTCATAATTTCACCATGTCTATTAATCATTCCTTCCGGGTCGCAATCCATTTTCTCAATCGTATCAATTCTACATCATTAGATGAAGTAGTTATTAACAAATTTGTATTATACACTAACGACTTACCGACCATATTTGTTGATATGTTAAAAACTTCTGCGTCTAAGATTTAAATTGATTAAAATACAGAACCCCATATTCAGGACTATATTTTTCATATTTTCACCATGTCTATTAATCATTCCTTCCGGGTCGCAATCCTTTTCTCAATCGTTTCAATTCTACATCATTAGATGAAGTAGTTATTAATAAATTTGTATTATACACTAACGACTTACCGACCATATTTGTTGATGTGTTAAAAACTTCTGCGTCTAAGATTTAAATTAATTAAAATACAGAACCCCATAATCAGGACTATATTTTTCATAATTTCACCATGTCTATTAATCATTCCTTCCGGGTCGCAATCCATTTTCTCAATCGTATCAATTCTACATCATTAGATGAAGTAGTTATTAACAAATTTGTATTATACACTAACGACTTACCGACCATATTTGTTGATATGTTAAAAACTTCTGCGTCTAAGATTTAAATTAATTAAAATACAGAACCCCATATTCAGGACTATATTTTTCATATTTTCACCATGTCTATTAATCATTGATTCCGGGTCGCAATCCTTTTTCGCAATCGTATCAATTCTACATCATTAGATGAAGTAGTTATTAATAAATTTGTATTATACACTAACGACTTACCGACCATATTTGTTGATATGTTAAAAACTTCTGCGTCTAAGATTTAAATTAATTAAAATACAGAACCCCATATTCAGGACTATATTTTTCATATTTTCACCATGTCTATTAATCAATCCTTCCGGGTCGCAATCCATTTTCTCAATCGTATCAATTCTACATCATTAGATGAAGTAGTTATTAATAAATTTGTATTATACACTAACGACTTACCGACCATATTTGTTGATATGTTAAAAACTTCTGCGTCTAAGATTTAAATTAATTAAAATACAGAACCCCATATTCAGGACTATATTTTTCATATTTTCACCATGTCTATTAATCAATCCTTCCGGGTCGCAATCCATTTTCTCAATCGTATCAATTCTACATCATTAGATGAAGTAGTTATTAATAAATTTGTATTATACACTAACGACTTACCGACCATATTTGTTGCTATGTTACAAACTTCTGCGTCTAAGATTTAAATTAATTAAAATACAGAACCCCATATTCAGGACTATATTTTTCATATTTTCACCATGTCTATTAATCATTCCTTCCGGGTCGCAATCCTTTTTCTCAATCGTTTCAATTCTACATCATTAGATGAAGTAGTTATTAATAAATTTGTATTATACACTAACGACTTACCGACCATATTTGTTGATATGTTAAAAACTTCTGCGTCTAAGATTTAAATTAATTAAAATACAGAACCCCATATTCAGGACTATATTTTTCATATTTTCACCATGTCTATTAATCATTCCTTCCGGGTCGCAATCCTGTTTCTCAATCGTTTCAATTCTACATCATTAGATGAAGTAGTTATTAATAAATTTGTATTATACACTAACGACTTACCGACCATATTTGTTGATATGTTAAAAACTTCTGCGTCTAAGATTTAAATTAATTAAAATACAGAACCCCATATTCAGGACTATATTTTTCATATTTTCACCATGTCTATTAATCAATCCTTCCGGGTCGCAATCCATTTTCTCAATCGTATCAATTCTACATCATTAGATGAAGTAGTTATTAATAAATTTGTATTATACACTAACGACTTACCGACCATATTTGTTGATATGTTAAAAACTTCTGCGTCTAAGATTTAAATTAATTAAAATACAGAACCCCATATTCAGGACTATATTTTTCATATTTTCACCATGTCTATTAATCAATCCTTCCGGGTCGCAATCCATTTTCTCAATCGTATCAATTCTACATCATTAGATGAAGTAGTTATTAATAAATTTGTATTATACACTAACGACTTACCGACCATATTTGTTGATATGTTAAAAACTTCTGCGTCTAAGATTTAAATTAATTAAAATACAGAACCCCATATTCAGGACTATATTTTTCATATTTTCACCATGTCTATTAATCATTCCTTCCGGGTCGCAGTCCTTTTTCTCAATCGTATCAATTCTACATCATTAGATGAAGTAGTTATTAATAAATTTGTATTATACACTAACGACTTACCGACCATATTTGTTGATATGTTAAAAACTTCTGCGTCTAAGATTTAAATTAATTAAAATACAGAACCCCATATTCAGGACTATATTTTTCATATTTTCACCATGTCTATTAATCAATCCTTCCGGGTCGCAATCCATTTTCTCAATCGTATCAATTCTACATCATTAGATGAAGTAGTTATTAATAAATTTGTATTATACACTAACGACTTACCGACCATATTTGTTGATATGTTAAAAACTTCTGCGTCTAAGATTTAAATTAATTAAAATACAGAACCCCATATTCAGGACTATATTTTTCATATTTTCACCATGTCTATTAATCAATCCTTCCGGGTCGCAATCCATTTTCTCAATCGTATCAATTCTACATCATTAGATGAAGTAGTTATTAATAAATTTGTATTATACACTAACGACTTACCGACCATATTTGTTGATATGTTAAAAACTTCTGCGTCTAAGATTTAAATTAATTAAAATACAGAACCCCATATTCAGGACTATATTTTTCATATTTTCACCATGTCTATTAATCAATCCTTCCGGGTCGCAATCCATTTTCTCAATCGTATCAATTCTACATCATTAGATGAAGTAGTTATTAATAAATTTGTATTATACACTAACGACTTACCGACCATATTTGTTGATATGTTAAAAACTTCTGCGTCTAAGATTTAAATTGATTAAAATACAGAACCCCATATTCAGGACTATATTTTTCATATTTTCACCATGTCTATTAATCATTCCTTCCGGGTCGCAATCCTTTTCTCAATCGTTTCAATTCTACATCATTAGATGAAGTAGTTATTAATAAATTTGTATTATACACTAACGACTTACCGACCATATTTGTTGATATGTTAAAAACTTCTGCGTCTAAGATTTAAATTAATTAAAATACAGAACCCCATATTCAGGACTATATTTTTCATATTTTCACCATGTCTATTAATCATTCCTTCCGGGTCGCAGTCCTTTTTCTCAATCGTTTCAATTCTACATCATTAGATGAAGTAGTTATTAATAAATTTGTATTATACACTAACGACTTACCGACCATATTTGTTGATATGTTAAAAACTTCTGCGTCTAAGATTTAAATTGATTAAAATACAGAACCCCATATTCAGGACTATATTTTTCATATTTTCACCATGTCTATTAATCATTCCTTCCGGGTCGCAGTCCTTTTTCTCAATCGTTTCAATTCTACATCATTAGATGAAGTAGTTATTAATAAATTTGTATTATACACTAACGACTTACCGACCATATTTGTTGATATGTTAAAAACTTCTGCGTCTAAGATTTAAATTAATTAAAATACAGAACCCCATATTCAGGACTATATTTTTCATATTTTCACCATGTCTATTAATCATTCCTTCCGGGTCGCAGTCCTTTTTCTCAATCGTATCAATTCTACATCATTAGATGAAGTAGTTATTAATAAATTTGTATTATACACTAACGACTTACCGACCATATTTGTTGATATGTTAAAAACTTCTGCGTCTAAGATTTAAATTCATTAAAATACAGAACCCCATATTCAGGACTATATTTTTCATATTTTCACCATGTCTATTAATCATTCCTTCCGGGTCGCAGTCCTTTTTCTCAATCGTATCAATTCTACATCATTA
Source organism: Dascillus cervinus (assembly GCA_949768715.1). Taxonomy (NCBI): domain Eukaryota; kingdom Metazoa; phylum Arthropoda; class Insecta; order Coleoptera; family Dascillidae; genus Dascillus; species Dascillus cervinus. Next base: position 13,689,426 of record OX458321.1, on the reverse strand, counting down.
GATGAAGTAGTTATTAATAAATTTGTATTATACACTAACGACTTACCGACCATATTTGTTGATATGTTAAAAACTTCTGCGTCTAAGATTTAAATTCATTAAAATACAGAACCCCATATTCAGGACTATATTTTTCATATTTTCACCATGTCTATTAATCAATCCTTCCGGGTCGCAATCCATTTTCTCAATCGTATCAATTCTACATCATTAGATGAAGTAGTTATTAATAAATTTGTATTATACACTAACGACTTACCGACCATATTTGTTGATATGTTAAAAACTTCTGCGTCTAAGATTTAAATTAATTAAAATACAGAACCCCATATTCAGGACTATATTTTTCATATTTTCACCATGTCTATTAATCATTCCTTCCGGGTCGCAGTCCTTTTTCTCAATCGTATCAATTCTACATCATTAGATGAAGTAGTTATTAATAAATTTGTATTATACACTAACGACTTACCGACCATATTTGTTGATATGTTAAAAACTTCTGCGTCTAAGATTTAAATTCATTAAAATACAGAACCCCATATTCAGGACTATATTTTTCATATTTTCACCATGTCTATTAATCATTCCTTCCGGGTCGCAGTCCTTTTTCTCAATCGTTTCAATTCTACATCATTAGATGAAGTAGTTATTAATAAATTTGTATTATACACTAACGACTTACCGACCATATTTGTTGATATGTTAAAAACTTCTGCGTCTAAGATTTAAATTAATTAAAATACAGAACCCCATATTCAGGACTATATTTTTCATATTTTCACCATGTCTATTAATCATTCCTTCCGGGTCGCAGTCCTTTTTCTCAATCGTATCAATTCTACATCATTAGATGAAGTAGTTATTAATAAATTTGTATTATACACTAACGACTTACCGACCATATTTGTTGATATGTTAAAAACTTCTGCGTCTAAGATTTAAATTAATTAAAATACAGAACCCCATATTCAGGACTATATTTTTCATATTTTCACCATGTCTATTAATCATTCCTTCCGGGTCGCAGTCCTTTTTCTCAATCGTTTCAATTCTACATCATTAGATGAAGTAGTTATTAATAAATTTGTATTATACACTAACGACTTACCGACCATATTTGTTGATATGTTAAAAACTTCTGCGTCTAAGATTTAAATTAATTAAAATACAGAACCCCATATTCAGGACTATATTTTTCATATTTTCACCATGTCTATTAATCATTCCTTCCGGGTCGCAGTCCTTTTTCTCAATCGTTTCAATTCTACATCATTAGATGAAGTAGTTATTAATAAATTTGTATTATACACTAACGACTTACCGACCATATTTGTTGATATGTTAAAAACTTCTGCGTCTAAGATTTAAATTGATTAAAATACAGAACCCCATATTCAGGACTATATTTTTCATATTTTCACCATGTCTATTAATCATTCCTTCCGGGTCGCAGTCCTTTTTCTCAATCGTTTCAATTCTACATCATTAGATGAAGTAGTTATTAATAAATTTGTATTATACACTAACGACTTACCGACCATATTTGTTGATATGTTAAAAACTTCTGCGTCTAAGATTTAAATTAATTAAAATACAGAACCCCATATTCAGGACTATATTTTTCATATTTTCACCATGTCTATTAATCATTCCTTCCGGGTCGCAGTCCTTTTTCTCAATCGTTTCAATTCTACATCATTAGATGAAGTAGTTATTAATAAATTTGTATTATACACTAACGACTTACCGACCATATTTGTTGATATGTTAAAAACTTCTGCGTCTAAGATTTAAATTAATTAAAATACAGAACCCCATATTCAGGACTATATTTTTCATATTTTCACCATGTCTATTAATCATTCCTTCCGGGTCGCAATCCATTTTCTCAATCGTATCAATTCTACATCATTAGATGAAGTAGTTATTAATAAATTTGTATTATACACTAACGACTTACCGACCATATTTGTTGATATGTTAAAAACTTCTGCGTCTAAGATTTAAATTAATTAAAATACAGAACCCCATATTCAGGACTATATTTTTCATATTTTCACCATGTCTATTAATCAATCCTTCCGGGTCGCAATCCATTTTCTCAATCGTATCAATTCTACATCATTAGTTGAAGTAGTTATTAATAAATTTGTATTATACACAAACGACTTACCGACCATATTTGTTGATATGTTAAAAACTTCTGCGTCTAAGATTTAAATTAATTAAAATACAGAACCCCATATTCAGGACTATATTTTTCATATTTTCACCATGTCTATTAATCAATCCTTCCGGGTCGCAATCCATTTTCTCAATCGTATCAATTCTACATCATTAGATGAAGTAGTTATTAATAAATTTGTATTATACACTAACGACTTACCGACCATATTTGTTGATATGTTAAAAACTTCTGCGTCTAAGATTTAAATTAATTAAAATACAGAACCCCATATTCAGGACTATATTTTTCATATTTTCACCATGTCTATTAATCATTCCTTCCGGGTCGCAATCCTTTTTCTCAATCGTTTCAATTCTACATCATTAGATGAAGTAGTTATTAATAAATTTGTATTATACACTAACGACTTACCGACCATATTTGTTGATATGTTAAAAACTTCTGCGTCTAAGATTTAAATTAATTAAAATACAGAACCCCATATTCAGGACTATATTTTTCATATTTTCACCATGTCTATTAATCATTCCTTCCGGGTCGCAATCCTTTTTCTCAATCGTTTCAATTCTACATCATTAGATGAAGTAGTTATTAATAAATTTGTATTATACACTAACGACTTACCGACCATATTTGTTGATATGTTAAAAACTTCTGCGTCTAAGATTTAAATTAATTAAAATACAGAACCCCATATTCAGGACTATATTTTTCATATTTTCACCATGTCTATTAATCATTCCTTCCGGGTCGCAATCCTTTTTCTCAATCGTTTCAATTCTACATCATTAGATGAAGTAGTTATTAATAAATTTGTATTATACACTAACGACTTACCGACCATATTTGTTGATATGTTAAAAACTTCTGCGTCTAAGATTTAAATTAATTAAAATACAGAACCCCATATTCAGGACTATATTTTTCATATTTTCACCATGTCTATTAATCAATCCTTCCGGGTCGCAATCCATTTTCTCAATCGTATCAATTCTACATCATTAGATGAAGTAGTTATTAATAAATTTGTATTATACACTAACGACTTACCGACCATATTTGTTGATATGTTAAAAACTTCTGCGTCTAAGATTTAAATTAATTAAAATACAGAACCCCATATTCAGGACTATATTTTTCATATTTTCACCATGTCTATTAATCAATCCTTCCGGGTCGCAATCCATTTTCTCAATCGTATCAATTCTACATCATTAGATGAAGTAGTTATTAATAAATTTGTATTATACACTAACGACTTACCGACCATATTTGTTGATATGTTAAAAACTTCTGCGTCTAAGATTTAAATTAATTAAAATACAGAACCCCATATTCAGGACTATATTTTTCATATTTTCACCATGTCTATTAATCAATCCTTCCGGGTCGCAATCCATTTTCTCAATCGTATCAATTCTACATCATTAGATGAAGTAGTTATTAATAAATTTGTATTATACACTAACGACTTACCGACCATATTTGTTGATATGTTAAAAACTTCTGCGTCTAAGATTTAAATTAATTAAAATACAGAACCCCATATTCAGGACTATATTTTTCATATTTTCACCATGTCTATTAATCAATCCTTCCGGGTCGCAATCCATTTTCTCAATCGTATCAATTCTACATCATTAGATGAAGTAGTTATTAATAAATTTGTATTATACACTAACGACTTACCGACCATATTTGTTGATATGTTAAAAACTTCTGCGTCTAAGATTTAAATTAATTAAAATACAGAACCCCATATTCAGGACTATATTTTTCATATTTTCACCATGTCTATTAATCAATCCTTCCGGGTCGCAATCCATTTTCTCAATCGTATCAATTCTACATCATTAGATGAAGTAGTTATTAATAAATTTGTATTATACACTAACGACTTACCGACCATATTTGTTGATATGTTAAAAACTTCTGCGTCTAAGATTTAAATTAATTAAAATACAGAACCCCATATTCAGGACTATATTTTTCATATTTTCACCATGTCTATTAATCAATCCTTCCGGGTCGCAATCCATTTTCTCAATCGTATCAATTCTACATCATTAGATGAAGTAGTTATTAATAAATTTGTATTATACACTAACGACTTACCGACCATATTTGTTGATATGTTAAAAACTTCTGCGTCTAAGATTTAAATTAATTAAAATACAGAACCCCATATTCAGGACTATATTTTTCATATTTTCACCATGTCTATTAATCATTCCTTCCGGGTCGCAATCCATTTTCTCAATCGTATCAATTCTACATCATTAGATGAAGTAGTTATTAATAAATTTGTATTATACACTAACGACTTACCGACCATATTTGTTGATATGTTAAAAACATCTGCGTCTAAGATTTAAATTAATTAAAATACAGAACCCCATATTCAGGACTATATTTTTCATATTTTCACCATGTCTATTAATCAATCCTTCCGGGTCGCAATCCATTTTCTCAATCGTATCAATTCTACATCATTAGATGAAGTAGTTATTAATAAATTTGTATTATACACTAACGACTTACCGACCATATTTGTTGATATGTTAAAAACTTCTGCGTCTAAGATTTAAATTAATTAAAATACAGAACCCCATATTCAGGACTATATTTTTCATATTTTCACCATGTCTATTAATCAATCCTTCCGGGTCGCAATCCATTTTCTCAATCGTATCAATTCTACATCATTAGATGAAGTAGTTATTAATAAATTTGTATTATACACTAACGACTTACCGACCATATTTGTTGATATGTTAAAAACTTCTGCGTCTAAGATTTAAATTGATTAAAATACAGAACCCCATATTCAGGACTATATTTTTCATATTTTCACCATGTCTATTAATCAATCCTTCCGGGTCGCAATCCATTTTCTCAATCGTATCAATTCTACATCATTAGATGAAGTAGTTATTAATAAATTTGTATTATACACTAACGACTTACCGACCATATTTGTTGATATGTTAAAAACTTCTGCGTCTAAGATTTAAATTAATTAAAATACAGAACCCCATATTCAGGACTATATTTTTCATATTTTCACCATGTCTATTAATCAATCCTTCCGGGTCGCAATCCATTTTCTCAATCGTATCAATTCTACATCATTAGATGAAGTAGTTATTAATAAATTTGTATTATACACTAACGACTTACCGACCATATTTGTTGATGTGTTAAAAACTTCTGCGTCTAAGATTTAAATTAATTAAAATACAGAACCCCATAATCAGGACTATATTTTTCATAATTTCACCATGTCTATTAATCATTCCTTCCGGGTCGCAATCCATTTTCTCAATCGTATCAATTCTACATCATTAGATGAAGTAGTTATTAACAAATTTGTATTATACACTAACGACTTACCGACCATATTTGTTGATATGTTAAAAACTTCTGCGTCTAAGATTTAAATTGATTAAAATACAGAACCCCATATTCAGGACTATATTTTTCATATTTTCACCATGTCTATTAATCAATCCTTCCGGGTCGCAATCCATTTTCTCAATCGTATCAATTCTACATCATTAGATGAAGTAGTTATTAATAAATTTGTATTATACACTAACGACTTACCGACCATATTTGTTGATATGTTAAAAACTTCTGCGTCTAAGATTTAAATTAATTAAAATACAGAACCCCATATTCAGGACTATATTTTTCATATTTTCACCATGTCTATTAATCAATCCTTCCGGGTCGCAATCCATTTTCTCAATCGTATCAATTCTACATCATTAGATGAAGTAGTTATTAATAAATTTGTATTATACTCTAACGACTTACCGACCATATTTGTTGATATGTTAAAAACTTCTGCGTCTAAGATTTAAATTAATTAAAATACAGAACCCCATATTCAGGACTATATTTTTCATATTTTCACCATGTCTATTAATCAATCCTTCCGGGTCGCAATCCATTTTCTCAATCGTATCAATTCTACATCATTAGATGAAGTAGTTATTAATAAATTTGTATTATACACTAACGACTTACCGACCATATTTGTTGATATGTTAAAAACTTCTGCGTCTAAGATTTAAATTAATTAAAATACAGAACCCCATATTCAGGACTATATTTTTCATATTTTCACCATGTCTATTAATCAATCCTTCCGGGTCGCAATCCATTTTCTCAATCGTATCAATTCTACATCATTAGATGAAGTAGTTATTAATAAATTTGTATTATACACTAACGACTTACCGACCATATTTGTTGATATGTTAAAAACTTCTGCGTCTAAGATTTAAATTAATTAAAATACAGAACCCCATATTCAGGACTATATTTTTCATATTTTCACCATGTCTATTAATCAATCCTTCCGGGTCGCAATCCATTTTCTCAATCGTATCAATTCTACATCATTAGATGAAGTAGTTATTAATAAATTTGTATTATACACTAACGACTTACCGACCATATTTGTTGATATGTTAAAAACTTCTGCGTCTAAGATTTAAATTAATTAAAATACAGAACCCCATATTCAGGACTATATTTTTCATATTTTCACCATGTCTATTAATCAATCCTTCCGGGTCGCAATCCATTTTCTCAATCGTATCAATTCTACATAATTAGATGAAGTAGTTATTAATAAATTTGTATTATACACTAACGACTTACCGACCATATTTGTTGATATGTTAAAAACTTCTGCGTCTAAGATTTAAATTAATTAAAATACAGAACCCCATATTCAGGACTATATTTTTCATATTTTCACCATGTCTATTAATCAATCCTTCCGGGTCGCAATCCATTTTCTCAATCGTATCAATTCTACATCATTAGATGAAGTAGTTATTAATAAATTTGTATTATACACTAACGACTTACCGACCATATTTGTTGATATGTTAAAAACTTCTGCGTCTAAGATTTAAATTAATTAAAATACAGAACCCCATATTCAGGACTATATTTTTCATATTTTCACCATGTCTATTAATCAATCCTTCCGGGTCGCAATCCATTTTCTCAATCGTATCAATTCTACATCATTAGATGAAGTAGTTATTAATAAATTTGTATTATACACTAACGACTTACCGACCATATTTGTTGATATGTTAAAAACTTCTGCGTCTAAGATTTAAATTAATTAAAATACAGAACCCCATATTCAGGACTATATTTTTCATATTTTCACCATGTCTATTAATCAATCCTTCCGGGTCGCAATCCATTTTCTCAATCGTATCAATTCTACATCATTAGATGAAGTAGTTATTAATAAATTTGTATTATACACTAACGACTTACCGACCATATTTGTTGATATGTTAAAAACTTCTGCGTCTAAGATTTAAATTAATTAAAATACAGAACCCCATATTCAGGACTATATTTTTCATATTTTCACCATGTCTATTAATCAATCCTTCCGGGTCGCAATCCATTTTCTCAATCGTATCAATTCTACATCATTAGATGAAGTAGTTATTAATAAATTTGTATTATACTCTAACGACTTACCGACCATATTTGTTGATATGTTAAAAACTTCTGCGTCTAAGATTTAAATTAATTAAAATACAGAACCCCATATTCAGGACTATATTTTTCATATTTTCACCATGTCTATTAATCAATCCTTCCGGGTCGCAATCCATTTTCTCAATCGTATCAATTCTACATCATTAGATGAAGTAGTTATTAATAAATTTGTATTATACACTAACGACTTACCGACCATATTTGTTGATATGTTAAAAACTTCTGCGTCTAAGATTTAAATTAATTAAAATACAGAACCCCATATTCAGGACTATATTTTTCATATTTTCACCATGTCTATTAATCATTCCTTCCGGGTCGCAATCCTTTTTCTCAATCGTTTCAATTCTACATCATTAGATGAAGTAGTTATTAATAAATTTGTATTATACACTAACGACTTACCGACCATATTTGTTGATATGTTAAAAACTTCTGCGTCTAAGATTTAAATTAATTAAAATACACAACCCCATATTCAGGACTATATTTTTCATATTTTCACCATGTCTATTAATCAATCCTTCCGGGTCGCAATCCATTTTCTCAATCGTATCAATTCTACATCATTAGATGAAGTAGTTATTAATAAATTTGTATTATACACTAACGACTTACCGACCATATTTGTTGATATGTTAAAAACTTCTGCGTCTAAGATTTAAATTAATTAAAATACAGAACCCCATATTCAGGACTATATTTTTCATATTTTCACCATGTCTATTAATCAATCCTTCCGGGTCGCAATGCATTTTCTCAATCGTATCAATTCTACATCATTAGATGAAGTAGTTATTAATAAATTTGTATTATACACTAACGACTTACCGACCATATTTGTTGATATGTTAAAAACTTCTGCGTCTAAGATTTAAATTAATTAAAATACAGAACCCCATATTCAGGACTATATTTTTCATATTTTCACCATGTCTATTAATCAATCCTTCCGGGTCGCAATCCATTTTCTCAATCGTATCAATTCTACATCATTAGATGAAGTAGTTATTAATAAATTTGTATTATACACTAACGACTTACCGACCATATTTGTTGATATGTTAAAAACTTCTGCGTCTAAGATTTAAATTAATTAAAATACAGAACCCCATATTCAGGACTATATTTTTCATACTTTCACCATGTCTATTAATCAATCCTTCCGGGTCGCAATCCATTTTCTCAATCGTATCAATTCTACATCATTAGATGAAGTAGTTATTAATAAATTTGTATTATACACTAACGACTTACCGACCATATTTGTTGATATGTTAAAAACTTCTGCGTCTAAGATTTAAATTAATTAAAATACAGAACCCCATATTCAGGACTATATTTTTCATATTTTCACCATGTCTATTAATCATTCCTTCCGGGTCGCAATCCTTTTTCTCAATCGTATCAATTCTACATCATTAGATGAAGTAGTTATTAATAAATTTGTATTATACACTAACGACTTACCGACCATATTTGTTGATATGTTAAAAACTTCTGCGTCTAAGATTTAAATTAATTAAAATACAGAACCCCATATTCAGGACTATATTTTTCATATTTTCACCATGTCTATTAATCAATCCTTCCGGGTCGCAATCCATTTTCTCAATCGTATCAATTCTACATCATTAGATGAAGTAGTTATTAATAAATTTGTATTATACACTAACGACTTACCGACCATATTTGTTGATATGTTAAAAACTTCTGCGTCTAAGATTTAAATTAATTAAAATACAGAACCCCATATTCAGGACTATATTTTTCATATTTTCACCATGTCTATTAATCAATCCTTCCGGGTCGCAATCCATTTTCTCAATCGTATCAATTCTACATCATTAGATGAAGTAGTTATTAATAAATTTGTATTATACACTAACGACTTACCGACCATATTTGTTGATATGTTAAAAACTTCTGCGTCTAAGATTTAAATTAATTAAAATACAGAACCCCATATTCAGGACTATATTTTTCATATTTTCACCATGTCTATTAATCAATCCTTCCGGGTCGCAATCCATTTTCTCAATCGTATCAATTCTACATCATTAGATGAAGTAGTTATTAATAAATTTGTATTATACACTAACGACTTACCGACCATATTTGTTGATATGTTAAAAACTTCTGCGTCTAAGATTTAAATTAATTAAAATACAGAACCCCATATTCAGGACTATATTTTTCATATTTTCACCATGTCTATTAATCAATCCTTCCGGGTCGCAATCCATTTTCTCAATCGTATCAATTCTACATCATTAGATGAAGTAGTTATTAATAAATTTGTATTATACACTAACGACTTACCGACCATATTTGTTGATATGTTAAAAACTTCTGCGTCTAAGATTTAAATTAATTAAAATACAGAACCCCATATTCAGGACTATATTTTTCATATTTTCACCATGTCTATTAATCAATCCTTCCGGGTCGCAATCCATTTTCTCAATCGTATCAATTCTACATCATTAGATGAAGTAGTTATTAATAAATTTGTATTATACACTAACGACTTACCGACCATATTTGTTGATATGTTAAAAACTTCTGCGTCTAAGATTTAAATTAATTAAAATACAGAACCCCATATTCAGGACTATATTTTTCATATTTTCACCATGTCTATTAATCAATCCTTCCGGGTCGCAATCCATTTTCTCAATCGTATCAATTCTACATCATTAGATGAAGTAGTTATTAATAAATTTGTATTATACACTAACGACTTACCGACCATATTTGTTGATATGTTAAAAACTTCTGCGTCTAAGATTTAAATTGATTAAAATACAGAACCCCATATTCAGGACTATATTTTTCATATTTTCACCATGTCTATTAATCATTCCTTCCGGGTCGCAATCCTTTTCTCAATCGTTTCAATTCTACATCATTAGATGAAGTAGTTATTAACAAATTTGTATTATACACTAACGACTTACCGACCATATTTGTTGATATGTTAAAAACTTCTGCGTCTAAGATTTAAATTGATTAAAATACAGAACCCCATATTCAGGACTATATTTTTCATATTTTCACCATGTCTATTAATCATTCCTTCCAGGTCGCAGTCCTTTTTCTCAATCGTTTCAATTCTACATCATTAGATGAAGTAGTTATTAATAAATTTGTATTATACACTAACGACTTACCGACCATATTTGTTGATATGTTAAAAACTTCTGCGTCTAAGATTTAAATTAATTAAAATACAGAACCCCATATTCAGGACTATATTTTTCATATTTTCACCATGTCTATTAATCATTCCTTCCGGGTCGCAGTCCTTTTTCTCAATCGTATCAATTCTACATCATTAGATGAAGTAGTTATTAATAAATTTGTATTATACACTAACGACTTACCGACCATATTTGTTGATATGTTAAAAACTTCAGCGTCTAAGATTTAAATTAATTAAAATACAGAACCCCATATTCAGGACTATATTTTTCATTTTTTGTACCATATCTATTAATCATTCCTTCCGGGTCACAATCCATTTTCTCAATCGTTTCAATTCTACATCATTAGATGAAGTAGTTATTAATAAATTTGTATTATACACCAACGACTTACCGACCATACTTGTTGATATGTTAAAAACTTCAGCGTCTAAGATTTAAATTAATTAAAATACAGAACCCCATATTCAGGACTATATTTTTCATATTTTCACCATGTCTATTAATCATTCCTTTCGGGTCGCAAGCCGCTTTCTCGATCGCTTCAATTCTACATCATTAGATGAAGTAGTTATAAATAAATTTGTATTATACACTAACGACTTACCGACCATATTTGTTGATATGTTAAAAACTTCAGCGTCTAAGATTTAAATTAATTAAAATACAGAACCCCATATTCAGGACTATATTTTTCATATTTTCACCATGTCTATTAATCATTCCTTTCGGGTCGCAAGCCGCTTTCTCGATCGCTTCAATTCTACATCATTAGATGAAGTTGTTATTAATAAATTTGTATTATACACTAACGACTTACCGACCATATTTGTTGATATGTTAAAAACTTCAGCGTCTAAGATTTAAATTAATTAAAATACAGAACCCCATATTCAGGACTATATTTTTCATAATTTCACCATGTCTATTAATCATTCCTTCCCGGTCGCAATCCTTTTTCTCAATCGTTTCAATTCTACATCATTAGATGAAGTAGTTATTAATAAATTTGAATTATACACTAACGACTTACCGACCATATTTGTTGATATGTTAAAAACTTCAGCGTCTAAGATTTAAATTAATTAAAATACAGAACCCCATATTCAGGACTATATTTTTCATAATTTCACAATGTCTATTAATCATTCCTTCCGGGTCGCAATCCATTTTCTCAATCGTTTCAATTCTACGTTATTAGATGAAGTAGTTATTAATAAATTTGTATTATACACTAACGACTTACCGACCATATTTGTTGATATGTTAAAAACTTCTGCGTCTAAGATTTAAATTGATTAAAATACAGAACCCCATATTCAGGACTATATTTTTCATATTTTCACCATGTCTATTAATCATTCCTTCCGGGTCGCAGTCCTTTTTCTCAATCGTTTCAATTCTACATCATTAGATGAAGTAGTTATTAATAAATTTGTATTATACACTAACGACTTACCGACCATATTTGTTGATATGTTAAAAACTTCTGCGTCTAAGATTTAAATTAATTAAAATACAGAACCCCATATTCAGGACTATATTTTTCATATTTTCACCATGTCTATTAATCATTCCTTCCGGGTCGCAGTCCTTTTTCTCAATCGTTTCAATTCTACATCATTAGATGAAGTAGTTATTAATAAATTTGTATTATACACTAACGACTTACCGACCATATTTGTTGATATGTTAAAAACTTCTGCGTCTAAGATTTAAATTAATTAAAATACAGAACCCCATATTCAGGACTATATTTTTCATATTTTCACCATGTCTATTAATCATTCCTTCCGGGTCGCAGTCCTTTTTCTCAATCGTTTCAATTCTACATCATTAGATGAAGTAGTTATTAATAAATTTGTATTATACACTAACGACTTACCGACCATATTTGTTGATATGTTAAAAACTTCTGCGTCTAAGATTTAAATTGATTAAAATACAGAACCCCATATTCAGGACTATATTTTTCATATTTTCACCATGTCTATTAATCATTCCTTCCGGGTCGCAGTCCTTTTTCTCAATCGTTTCAATTCTACATCATTAGATGAAGTAGTTATTAATAAATTTGTATTATACACTAACGACTTACCGACCATATTTGTTGATATGTTAAAAACTTCTGCGTCTAAGATTTAAATTAATTAAAATACAGAACCCCATATTCAGGACTATATTTTTCATATTTTCACCATGTCTATTAATCATTCCTTCCGGGTCGCAGTCCTTTTTCTCAATCGTATCAATTCTACATCATTAGATGAAGTAGTTATTAATAAATTTGTATTATACACTAACGACTTACCGACCATATTTGTTGATATGTTAAAAACTTCAGCGTCTAAGATTTAAATTAATTAAAATACAGAACCCCATATTCAGGACTATATTTTTCATTTTTTGTACCATATCTATTAATCATTCCTTCCGGGTCACAATCCATTTTCTCAATCGTTTCAATTCTACATCATTAGATGAAGTAGTTATTAATAAATTTGTATTATACACCAACGACTTACCGACCATATTTGTTGATATGTTAAAAACTTCAGCGTCTAAGATTTAAATTAATTAAAATACAGAACCCCATATTCAGGACTATATTTTTCATATTTTCACCATGTCTATTAATCATTCCTTTCGGGTCGCAAGCCGCTTTCTCGATCGCTTCAATTCTACATCATTAGATGAAGTAGTTATAAATAAATTTGTATTATACACTAACGACTTACCGACCATATTTGTTGATATGTTAAAAACTTCAGCGTCTAAGATTTAAATTAATTAAAATACAGAACCCCATATTCAGGACTATATTTTTCATATTTTCACCATGTCTATTAATCATTCCTTTCGGGTCGCAAGCCGCTTTCTCGATCGCTTCAATTCTACATCATTAGATGAAGTTGTTATTAATAAATTTGTATTATACACTAACGACTTACCGACCATATTTGTTGATATGTTAAAAACTTCAGCGTCTAAGATTTAAATTAATTAAAATACAGAACCCCATATTCAGGACTATATTTTTCATAATTTCACCATGTCTATTAATCATTCCTTCCCGGTCGCAATCCTTTTTCTCAATCGTTTCAATTCTACATCATTAGATGAAGTAGTTATTAATAAATTTGAATTATACACTAACGACTTACCGACCATATTTGTTGATATGTTAAAAACTTCAGCGTCTAAGATTTAAATTAATTAAAATACAGAACCCCATATTCAGGACTATATTTTTCATAATTTCACAATGTCTATTAATCATTCCTTCCGGGTCGCAATCCATTTTCTCAATCGTTTCAATTCTACGTTATTAGATGAAGTAGTTATTAATAAATTTGTATTATACACTAACGACTTACCGACCATATTTGTTGATATGTTAAAAACTTCAGCGTCTAAGATTTAAATTAATTAAAATACAGAACCCCATATTCAGGACTATATTTTTCATAGTTTCACAATGTCTATTAATCATTCCTTCCGGGTCGCAATCCTTTTTCTCAATCGTTTCAATTCTACACCATTAGATGAAGTAGTTATTAATAAATTTGTATTATACACTAACGACTTACCGACCATATTTGTTGATATGTTAAAAACTTCTGCGTCTAAGATTTGAATTAATTAAAATACGGAACCCCATATTCAGGACTATATTTTTCATATTTTCACCATGTCTATTAATCATTCCTTTCGGGTCGCAAGCCTTTCTCAATCGTTTCAATTCTACATCATTAGATGAAGTAGTTATTAATAAATTTGTATTATACACTAACGACTTACCGACCATATTTGTTGATATGTTAAAAACTTCAGCGTCTAAGATTTAAATTAATTAAAATACAGAACCCCATATTCAGGACTATATTTTTCATATTTTCACCATGTCTATTAATCATTCCTTTCGGGTCGCAAGCCGCTTTCTCGATCGCTTCAATCCTACATCATTAGATGAAGTTGTTATTAATAAATTTGTATTATACACTAACGACTTACCGACCATATTTGTTGATATGTTAAAAACTTCAGCGTCTAAGATTTAAATTAATTAAAATACAGAACCCCATATTCAGGACTATATTTTTCATTTTTTGTACCATATCTATTAATCATTCCTTCCGGGTCACAATCCATTTTCTCAATCGTTTCAATTCTACATCATTAGATGAAGTAGTTATTAATAAATTTGTATTATACACCAACGACTTACCGACCATATTTGTTGATATGTTAAAAACTTCAGCGTCTAAGATTTAAATTAATTAAAATACAGAACCCCATATTCAGGACTATATTTTTCATAATTTCACCATGTCTATTAATCATTCCTTCCCGGTCGCAATCCTTTTTCTCAATCGTTTCAATTCTACATCATTAGATGAAGTAGTTATTAATAAATTTGAATTATACACTAACGACTTACCGACCATATTTGTTGATATGTTAAAAACTTCAGCGTCTAAGATTTAAATTAATTAAAATACAGAACCCCATATTCAGGACTATATTTTTCATAATTTCACCATGTCTATTAATCATTCCTTCCCGGTCGCAATCCTTTTTCTCAATCGTTTCAATTCTACATCATTAGAGGAAGTTGTTATTAATAAATTTGTATTATACACTAACGACTTACCGACCATATTTGTTGATATGTTAAAAACTTCAGCGTCTAAGATTTAAATTAATTAAAATACAGAACCCCATATTCAGGACTATATTTTTCATATTTTCACCATGTCTATTAATCATTCCTTTCGGGTCGCAAGCCGCTTTCTCGATCGTTTCAATTCTACATCATTAGATGAAGTAGTTATTAATAAATTTGTATTATACACTAACGACTTACCGACCATATTTGTTGATATGTTAAAAACTTCTGCGTCTAAGATTTAAATTGATTAAAATACAGAACCCCATATTCAGGACTATATTTTTCATATTTTCACCATGTCTATTAATCATTCCTTCCGGGTCGCAGTCCTTTTTCTCAATCGTTTCAATTCTACATCATTAGATGAAGTAGTTATTAATAAATTTGTATTATACACTAACGACTTACCGACCATATTTGTTGATATGTTAAAAACTTCTGCGTCTAAGATTTAAATTAATTAAAATACAGAACCCCATATTCAGGACTATATTTTTCATATTTTCACCATGTCTATTAATCATTCCTTCCGGGTCGCAGTCCTTTTTCTCAATCGTTTCAATTCTACATCATTAGATGAAGTAGTTATTAATAAATTTGTATTATACACTAACGACTTACCGACCATATTTGTTGATATGTTAAAAACTTCTGCGTCTAAGATTTAAATTAATTAAAATACAGAACCCCATATTCAGGACTATATTTTTCATATTTTCACCATGTCTATTAATCATTCCTTCCGGGTCGCAGTCCTTTTTCTCAATCGTTTCAATTCTACATCATTAGATGAAGTAGTTATTAATAAATTTGTATTATACACTAACGACTTACCGACCATATTTGTTGATATGTTAAAAACTTCTGCGTCTAAGATTTAAATTGATTAAAATACAGAACCCCATATTCAGGACTATATTTTTCATATTTTCACCATGTCTATTAATCATTCCTTCCGGGTCGCAGTCCTTTTTCTCAATCGTTTCAATTCTACATCATTAGATGAAGTAGTTATTAATAAATTTGTATTATACACTAACGACTTACCGACCATATTTGTTGATATGTTAAAAACTTCTGCGTCTAAGATTTAAATTAATTAAAATACAGAACCCCATATTCAGGACTATATTTTTCATATTTTCACCATGTCTATTAATCATTCCTTCCGGGTCGCAGTCCTTTTTCTCAATCGTATCAATTCTACATCATTAGATGAAGTAGTTATTAATAAATTTGTATTATACACTAACGACTTACCGACCATATTTGTTGATATGTTAAAAACTTCTGCGTCTAAGATTTAAATTAATTAAAATACAGAACCCCATATTCAGGACTATATTTTTCATATTTTCACCATGTCTATTAATCATTCCTTCCGGGTCGCAGTCCTTTTTCTCAATCGTTTCAATTCTACATCATTAGATGAAGTAGTTATTAATAAATTTGTATTATACACTAACGACTTACCGACCATATTTGTTGATATGTTAAAAACTTCTGCGTCTAAGATTTAAATTAATTAAAATACAGAACCCCATATTCAGGACTATATTTTTCATATTTTCACCATGTCTATTAATCATTCCTTCCGGGTCGCAGTCCTTTTTCTCAATCGTTTCAA
The DNA here is from genome assembly GCA_949768715.1 of Dascillus cervinus. Classification (NCBI taxonomy): domain Eukaryota; kingdom Metazoa; phylum Arthropoda; class Insecta; order Coleoptera; family Dascillidae; genus Dascillus; species Dascillus cervinus. The sequence continues at coordinate 13,672,186 of OX458321.1, read as the reverse complement.
TTCTACATCATTAGATGAAGTAGTTATTAATAAATTTGTATTATACACTAACGACTTACCGACCATATTTGTTGATATGTTAAAAACTTCTGCGTCTAAGATTTAAATTGATTAAAATACAGAACCCCATATTCAGGACTATATTTTTCATATTTTCACCATGTCTATTAATCATTCCTTCCGGGTCGCAGTCCTTTTTCTCAATCGTTTCAATTCTACATCATTAGATGAAGTAGTTATTAATAAATTTGTATTATACACTAACGACTTACCGACCATATTTGTTGATATGTTAAAAACTTCTGCGTCTAAGATTTAAATTAATTAAAATACAGAACCCCATATTCAGGACTATATTTTTCATATTTTCACCATGTCTATTAATCATTCCTTCCGGGTCGCAGTCCTTTTTCTCAATCGTTTCAATTCTACATCATTAGATGAAGTAGTTATTAATAAATTTGTATTATACACTAACGACTTACCGACCATATTTGTTGATATGTTAAAAACTTCTGCGTCTAAGATTTAAATTAATTAAAATACAGAACCCCATATTCAGGACTATATTTTTCATATTTTCACCATGTCTATTAATCATTCCTTTCGGGTCGCAAGCCGCTTTCTCGATCGCTTCAATTCTACATCATTAGATGAAGTAGTTATTAATAAATTTGTATTATAAACTAACGACTTACCGACCATATTTGTTGATATGTTAAAAACTTCAGCGTCTAAGATTTAAATTAATTAAAATACAGAACCCCATATTCAGGACTATATTTTTCATATTTTCACAATGTCTATTAATCATTCCTTCCGGGTCGCAATCCTTTTTCGCAATCGTTTCAATTCTACATCATTAGATGAAGTAGTTATTAATAAATTTGAATTATACACTAACAAATTACCGACCATATTTGTTGATATGTTAAAAACTTCAGCGTCTAAGATTTAAATTAATTAAAATACGGAACCCCATATTCAGGACTATATTTTTCATAATTTCACCATGTCTATTAATCATTCCTTCCGGGTCCCAATCCTTTTTCTCAATCGTTTCAATTCTACATCATTAGATGAAGTAGTTATTAATAAATTTGTATTATACACTAACGACTTACCGACCATATTTGTTGATATGTTAAAAACTTCAGCGTCTAAGATTTAAATTAATTAATATACAGAACCCCATATTCAGGACTATATTTTTCATTTTTTGTACCATATCTATTAATCATTCCTTCCGGGTCACAATCCATTTTCTCAATCGTTTCAATTCTACATCATTAGATGAAGTAGTTATTAATAAATTTGAATTATACACTAACAAATTACCGACCATATTTGTTGATATGTTAAAAACTTCAGCGTCTAAGATTTAAATTAATTAAAATACGGAACCCCATATTCAGGACTATATTTTTCATAATTTCACCATGTCTATTAATCATTCCTTCCGGGTCCCAATCCTTTTTCTCGATCGTTTCAATTCTACATCATTAGATGAAGTAGTTATTAATAAATTTGTATTATACACTAACGACTTACCGACCATATTTGTTGATATGTTAAAAACTTCAGCGTCTAAGATTTAAATTAATTAATATACAGAACCCCATATTCAGGACTATATTTTTCATTTTTTGTACCATATCTATTAATCATTCCTTCCGGGTCCCAATCCTTTTTCTCAATCGTTTCAATTCTACATCATTAGATGAAGTAGTTATTAATAAATTTGAATTATACACTAACAAATTACCGACCATATTTGTTGATATGTTAAAAACTTCAGCGTCTAAGATTTAAATTAATTAAAATACGGAACCCCATATTCAGGACTATATTTTTCATAATTTCACCATGTCTATTAATCATTCCTTCCGGGTCCCAATCCTTTTTCTCAATCGTTTCAATTCTACATCATTAGATGAAGTAGTTATTAATAAATTTGTATTATACACTAACGACTTACCGACCATATTTGTTGATATGTTAAAAACTTCAGCGTCTAAGAGTTAAATTAATTAATATACAGAACCCCATATTCAGGACTATATTTTTCATTTTTTGTACCATATCTATTAATCATTCCTTCCGGGTCGCAATCCTTTTTCGCAATCGTTTCAATTCTACGTCATTAGATGAAGTAGTTATTAATAAATTTGTATTATACACTAACGACTTACCGACCATATTTGTTGATATGTTAAAAACTTCTGCGTCTAAGATTTGAATTAATTAAAATACGGAACCCCATATTCAGGACTATATTTTTCATATTTTCACCATGTCTATTAATCATTCCTTCCGGGTCGCAGTCCTTTTTCTCAATCGTTTCAATTCTACATCATTAGATGAAGTAGTTATTAATAAATTTGTATTATACACTAACGACTTACCGACCATATTTGTTGATATGTTAAAAACTTCAGCGTCTAAGAGTTAAATTAATTAATATACAGAACCCCATATTCAGGACTATATTTTTCATTTTTTGTACCATATCTATTAATCATTCCTTCCGGGTCGCAATCCTTTTTCGCAATCGTTTCAATTCTACGTCATTAGATGAAGTAGTTATTAATAAATTTGTATTATACACTAACGACTTACCGACCATATTTGTTGATATGTTAAAAACTTCTGCGTCTAAGATTTGAATTAATTAAAATACGGAACCCCATATTCAGGACTATATTTTTCATATTTTCACCATGTCTATTAATCATTCCTTCCGGGTCGCAGTCCATTTTCTCAATCGTTTCAATTCTACATCATTAGATGAAGTAGTTATTAATAAATTTGTATTATACACTAACGACTTACCGACCATATTTGTTGATATGTTAAAAACTTCAGCGTCTAAGAGTTAAATTAATTAATATACAGAACCCCATATTCAGGACTATATTTTTCATTTTTTGTACCATATCTATTAATCATTCCTTCCGGGTCGCAATCCTTTTTCGCAATCGTTTCAATTCTACGTCATTAGATGAAGTAGTTATTAATAAATTTGTATTATACACTAACGACTTACCGACCATATTTGTTGATATGTTAAAAACTTCTGCGTCTAAGATTTGAATTAATTAAAATACGGAACCCCATATTCAGGACTATATTTTTCATATTTTCACCATGTCTATTAATCATTCCTTCCGGGTCGCAGTCCTTTTTCTCAATCGTTTCAATTCTACATCATTAGATGAAGTAGTTATTAATAAATTTGTATTATACACTAACGACTTACCGACCATATTTGTTGATATGTTAAAAACTTCTGCGTCTAAGATTTAAATTAATTAAAATACAGAACCCCATATTCAGGACTATATTTTTCATATTTTCACCATGTCTATTAATCATTCCTTCCGGGTCGCAGTCCTTTTTCTCAATCGTTTCAATTCTACATCATTAGATGAAGTAGTTATTAATAAATTTGTATTATACACTAACGACTTACCGACCATATTTGTTGATATGTTAAAAACTTCTGCGTCTAAGATTTAAATTGATTAAAATACAGAACCCCATATTCAGGACTATATTTTTCATATTTTCACCATGTCTATTAATCATTCCTTCCGGGTCGCAGTCCTTTTTCTCAATCGTTTCAATTCTACATCATTAGATGAAGTAGTTATTAATAAATTTGTATTATACACTAACGACTTACCGACCATATTTGTTGATATGTTAAAAACTTCTGCGTCTAAGATTTAAATTAATTAAAATACAGAACCCCATATTCAGGACTATATTTTTCATATTTTCACCATGTCTATTAATCATTCCTTCCGGGTCGCAGTCCTTTTTCTCAATCGTTTCAATTCTACATCATTAGATGAAGTAGTTATTAATAAATTTGTATTATACACTAACGACTTACCGACCATATTTGTTGATATGTTAAAAACTTCTGCGTCTAAGATTTAAATTAATTAAAATACAGAACCCCATATTCAGGACTATATTTTTCATATTTTCACCATGTCTATTAATCATTCCTTCCGGGTCGCAATCCTTTTTCTCAATCGTTTCAATTCTACATCATTAGATGAAGTAGTTATTAATAAATTTGTATTATACACTAACGACTTACCGACCATATTTGTTGATATGTTAAAAACTTCTGCGTCTAAGATTTAAATTAATTAAAATACAGAACCCCATATTCAGGACTATATTTTTCATATTTTCACCATGTCTATTAATCAATCCTTCCGGGTCGCAATCCATTTTCTCAATCGTATCAATTCTACATCATTAGATGAAGTAGTTATTAATAAATTTGTATTATACACTAACGACTAACCGACCATATTTGTTAATATGTTACATACTTCAGCGTCTAAGATTTAAATTAATTAAAATACGGAACCCCATATTCAGGACTATATTTTTCATAATTTCACCATGTCTATTAATCATTCCTTCCGGGTCGAAATCCTTTTTCTCAATCGTTTCAATTCTACATCATTAGATGAAGTAGTTATTAATAAATTTGTATTATACACTAACGACTTACCGACCATATTTGTTGATATGTTAAAAACTTCAGCGCCTAAGATTTAAATTAATTAAAATACAGAACCCCATATTCAGGACTATATTTTTCATTTTTTTTACCATATCTATTAATCATTCCTTCCGGGTCCCAATCCATTTTCTCAATCGTTTCAATTCTACGTTATTAGATGAAGTAGTTATAAATAAATTTGTATTATACACTAACGACTTACCGACCATATTTGTTGATATGTTAAAAACTTCAGCGTCTAAGATTTAAATTAATTAATATACAGAACCCCATATTCAGGACTATATTTTTCATTTTTTGTACCATATCTATTAATCATTCCTTCCGGGTCACAATCCATTTTCTCAATCGTTTCAATTCTACATCATTAGATGAAGTAGTTATTAATAAATTTGTATTATACACTAACGACTTACCGACCATATTTGTTGATATGTTAAAAACTTCAGCGTCTAAGAGTTAAATTAATTAAAATACAGAACCCCATATTCAGGACTATATTTTTCATTTTTTTTACCATATCTATTAATCATTCCTTCCGGGTCCCAATCCATTTTCTCAATCGTTTCAATTCTACGTTATTAGATGAAGTAGTTATAAATAAATTTGTATTATAAACTAACGACTTACCGACCATATTTGTTGATATGTTAAAAACTTCAGCGTCTAAGATTTAAATTAATTAAAATACAGAACCCCATATTCAGGACTATATTTTTCATTTTTTGTACCATATCTATTAATCATTCCTTCCGGGTCACAATCCATTTTCTCAATCGTTTCAATTCTACATCATTAGATGAAGCAGTTATTAATAAATTTGTATTATACACTAACGACTTACCGACCATATTTGTTGATATGTTAAAAATTTCAGCGTCTAAGATTTAAATTAATTAAAATACAGAACCCCATATTCAGGACTATATTTCTCATATTTTCACCATGTCTATTAATCATTCCTTCCGGGTCGCAATCCTTTTCTCAATCATTTCAATTCTACATCATTAGATGAAGTTGTTATTAATAAATTTGCATTATACACTAACGACTTACCGACCATATTTGTTGATATGTTAAAAACTTCAGCGTCTAAGATTTAAATTAATTAAAATACAGAACCCCATATTCAGGACTATATTTCTCATATTTTCACCATGTCTATTAATCATTCCTTCCGGGTCGCAATCCTTTTCTCAATCATTTCAATTCTACATCATTAGATGAAGTTGTTATTAATAAATTTGCATTATACACTAACGACTTACCGACCATATTTGTTGATATGTTAAAAACTTCTGTGTCTAAGATTTAAATTAATTAAAATACAGAACCCCATATTCAGGACTATATTTTTCATAATTTCACCATGTCTATTAATCATTCCTTCCGGGTCGCAATCCTTTTTCTCAATCGTTTCAATTCTACATCATAAGATGAAGTTGTTATTAATAAATTTGTATTATACACTAACGACTTACCGACCATATTTGTTGATATGTTAAAAACTTCTGCGTCTAAGATTTAAATTAATTAAAATACAGAACCCCATATTCAGGACTATATTTTTCATAATTTCACCATGTCTATTAATCATTCCTTCCGGGTCGCAATCCTTTTCTCAATCGTTTCAATTCTACATCATTAGATGAAGTTGTTATTAATAAATTTGCATTATACACTAACGACTTACCGACCATATTTGTTGATATGTTAAAAACTTCTGCGTCTAAGATTTAAATCAATTAAAATACAGAACCCCATATTCAGGACTATATTTTTCATAATTTCACCATGTCTATTAATCATTCCTTCCGGGTCGCAATCCTTTTTCTCAATCGTTTCAATTCTACATCATTAGATGAAGTTGTTATTAATAAATTTGCATTATACACTAACGACTTACCGACCATATTTGTTGATATGTTAAAAACTTCTGCGTCTAAGATTTAAATCAATTAAAATACAGAACCCCATATTCAGGACTATATTTTTCATAATTTCACCATGTCTATTAATCATTCCTTCCGGGTCGCAATCCTTTTTCTCAATCGTTTCAATTCTACATCATTAGATGAAGTTGTTATTAATGAATTTGCATTATACACTAACGACTTACCGACCATATTTGTTGATATGTTAAAAACTTCTGCGTCTAAGATTTAAATCAATTAAAATACAGAACCCCATATTCAGGACTATATTTTTCATAATTTCACCATGTCTATTAATCATTCCTTCCGGGTCGCAATCCTTTTCTCAATCGTTTCAATTCTACATCATTAGATGAAGTTGTTATTAATAAATTTGCATTATACACTAACGACTTACCGACCATATTTGTTGATATGTTAAAAACTTCTGCGTCTAAGATTTAAATCAATTAAAATACAGAACCCCATATTCAGGACTATATTTTTCATAATTTCACCATGTCTATTAATCATTCCTTCCGGGTCGCAATCCTTTTCTCAATCGTTTCAATTCTACATCATTAGATGAAGTTGTTATTAATAAATTTGCATTATACACTAACGACTTACCGACCATATTTGTTGATATGTTAAAAACTTCTGCGTCTAAGATTTAAATCAATTAAAATACAGAACCCCATATTCAGGACTATATTTTTCATAATTTCACCATGTCTATTAATCATTCCTTCCGGGTCGCAATCCTTTTTCTCAATCGTTTCAATTCTACATCATTAGATGAAGTTGTTATTAATAAATTTGCATTATACACTAACGACTTACCGACCATATTTGTTGATATGTTAAAAACTTCTGCGTCTAAGATTTAAATCAATTTAAATACAGAACCCCATATTCAGGACTATATTTTTCATAATTTCACCATGTCTATTAATCATTCCTTCCGGGTCGCAATCCTTTTTCTCAATCGTTTCAATTCTACATCATTAGATGAAGTTGTTATTAATAAATTTGTATTATACACTAAAGACTTACCGACCATATTTGTTGATATGTTAAAAACTTCTGCGTCTAAGATTTAAATTGATTAAAATACAGAACCCCATATTCAGGACTATATTTTTCATAATTTCACCATGTCTATTAATCATTCCCTCCGGGTCGCAATCCTTTTTCTCCATCGTTTCAATTCTACATCATTAGATGAAGTAGTTATTAATAAATTTGTATTATACACTAACGACTTATCGACCATATTTGTTGATGTGTTAAAAACTTCTGCGTCTAAGATTTAAATTAATTAAAATACAGAACAACATATTCAGGACTATATTTTTCATATTTTCACCATGTCTATTTATCATTCCTTCCGGGTCGCAATCCCTTTTCTCAATCGTTTCAATTCTACATCATTAGATGAAGTAGTTATTAATAAATTTGTATTTTACACTAACGACTTACCGACCATATTTGTTGATATGTTAAAAACTTCTGCGTCTAAGATTTAAATTGATTAAAATACAGAACCCCATATTCAGGACTATATTTTTCATAATTTCACCATGTCTATTAATCATTCCTTCCGGGTCGCAATCCTTTTCTCAATCGTTTCAATTCTACATCATTAGATGAAGTAGTTATTAATAAATTTGTATTATACACTAACGACTTACCGACCATATTTGTTGATATGTTAAAAACTTCTGCGTCTAAGATTTAAATTGATTAAAATACAGAACCCCATATTCAGGACTATATTTTTCATATTTTCACCATGTCTATTAATCATTCCTTCCGGGTCGCAGTCCTTTTTCTCAATCGTTTCAATTCTACATCATTAGATGAAGTAGTTATTAATAAATTTGTATTATACACTAACGACTTACCGACCATATTTGTTGATATGTTAAAAACTTCTGCGTCTAAGATTTAAATTAATTAAAATACAGAACCCCATATTCAGGACTATATTTTTCATATTTTCACCATGTCTATTAATCAATCCTTCCGGGTCGCAATCCATTTTCTCAATCGTATCAATTCTACATCATTAGATGAAGTAGTTATTAATAAATTTGTATTATACACTAACGACTTACCGACCATATTTGTTGATATGTTAAAAACTTCTGCGTCTAAGATTTAAATTAATTAAAATACAGAACCCCATATTCAGGACTATATTTTTCATATTTTCACCATGTCTATTAATCATTCCTTCCGGGTCGCAGTCCTTTTTCTCAATCGTTTCAATTCTACATCATTAGATGAAGTAGTTATTAATAAATTTGTATTATACACTAACGACTTACCGACCATATTTGTTGATATGTTAAAAACTTCTGCGTCTAAGATTTAAATTAATTAAAATACAGAACCCCATATTCAGGACTATATTTTTCATATTTTCACCATGTCTATTAATCATTCCTTCCGGGTCGCAGTCCTTTTTCTCAATCGTTTCAATTCTACATCATTAGATGAAGTAGTTATTAATAAATTTGTATTATACACTAACGACTTACCGACCATATTTGTTGATATGTTAAAAACTTCTGCGTCTAAGATTTAAATTGATTAAAATACAGAACCCCATATTCAGGACTATATTTTTCATATTTTCACCATGTCTATTAATCATTCCTTCCGGGTCGCAGTCCTTTTTCTCAATCGTTTCAATTCTACATCATTAGATGAAGTAGTTATTAATAAATTTGTATTATACACTAACGACTTACCGACCATATTTGTTGATATGTTAAAAACTTCTGCGTCTAAGATTTAAATTAATTAAAATACAGAACCCCATATTCAGGACTATATTTTTCATATTTTCACCATGTCTATTAATCATTCCTTCCGGGTCGCAGTCCTTTTTCTCAATCGTATCAATTCTACATCATTAGATGAAGTAGTTATTAATAAATTTGTATTATACACTAACGACTTACCGACCATATTTGTTGATATGTTAAAAACTTCTGCGTCTAAGATTTAAATTAATTAAAATACAGAACCCCATATTCAGGACTATATTTTTCATATTTTCACCATGTCTATTAATCATTCCTTCCGGGTCGCAGTCCTTTTTCTCAATCGTTTCAATTCTACATCATTAGATGAAGTAGTTATTAATAAATTTGTATTATACACTAACGACTTACCGACCATATTTGTTGATATGTTAAAAACTTCTGCGTCTAAGATTTAAATTAATTAAAATACAGAACCCCATATTCAGGACTATATTTTTCATATTTTCACCATGTCTATTAATCATTCCTTCCGGGTCGCAGTCCTTTTTCTCAATCGTTTCAATTCTACATCATTAGATGAAGTAGTTATTAATAAATTTGTATTATACACTAACGACTTACCGACCATATTTGTTGATATGTTAAAAACTTCTGCGTCTAAGATTTAAATTGATTAAAATACAGAACCCCATATTCAGGACTATATTTTTCATATTTTCACCATGTCTATTAATCATTCCTTCCGGGTCGCAGTCCTTTTTCTCAATCGTTTCAATTCTACATCATTAGATGAAGTAGTTATTAATAAATTTGTATTATACACTAACGACTTACCGACCATATTTGTTGATATGTTAAAAACTTCTGCGTCTAAGATTTAAATTAATTAAAATACAGAACCCCATATTCAGGACTATATTTTTCATATTTTCACCATGTCTATTAATCATTCCTTCCGGGTCGCAGTCCTTTTTCTCAATCGTTTCAATTCTACATCATTAGATGAAGTAGTTATTAATAAATTTGTATTATACACTAACGACTTACCGACCATATTTGTTGATATGTTAAAAACTTCTGCGTCTAAGATTTAAATTAATTAAAATACAGAACCCCATATTCAGGACTATATTTTTCATATTTTCACCATGTCTATTAATCAATCCTTCCGGGTCGCAATCCATTTTCTCAATCATATCAATTCTACATCATTAGATGAAGTAGTTATTAATAAATTTGTATTATACACTAACGACTTACCGACCATATTTGTTGATATGTTAAAAACTTCTGCGTCTAAGATTTAAATTAATTAAAATACAGAACCCCATATTCAGGACTATATTTTTCATATTTTCACCATGTCTATTAATCAATCCTTCCGGGTCGCAATCCATTTTCTCAATCGTATCAATTCTACATCATTAGATGAAGTAGTTATTAATAAATTTGTATTATACACTAACGACTTACCGACCATATTTGTTGATATGTTAAAAACTTCTGCGTCTAAGATTTAAATTAATTAAAATACAGAACCCCATATTCAGGACTATATTTTTCATATTTTCACCATGTCTATTAATCATTCCTTCCGGGTCGCAGTCCTTTTTCTCAATCGTTTCAATTCTACATCATTAGATGAAGTAGTTATTAATAAATTTGTATTATACACTAACGACTTACCGACCATATTTGTTGATATGTTAAAAACTTCTGCGTCTAAGATTTAAATTAATTAAAATACAGAACCCCATATTCAGGACTATATTTTTCATATTTTCACCATGTCTATTAATCATTCCTTCCGGGTCGCAATCCTTTTTCTCAATCGTTTCAATTCTACATCATTAGATGAAGTAGTTATTAATAAATTTGTATTATACACTAACGACTTACCGACCATATTTGTTGATATGTTAAAAACTTCTGCGTCTAAGATTTAAATTAATTAAAATACAGAACCCCATATTCAGGACTATATTTTTCATATTTTCACCATGTCTATTAATCAATCCTTCCGGGTCGCAATCCATTTTCTCAATCGTATCAATTCTACATCATTAGATGAAGTAGTTATTAATAAATTTGTATTATACACTAACGACTTACCGACCATATTTGTTGATATGTTAAAAACTTCTGCGTCTAAGATTTAAATTAATTAAAATACAGAACCCCATATTCAGGACTATATTTTTCATATTTTCACCATGTCTATTAATCAATCCTTCCGGGTCGCAATCCATTTTCTCAATCGTATCAATTCTACATCATTAGATGAAGTAGTTATTAATAAATTTGTATTATACACTAACGACTTACCGACCATATTTGTTGATATGTTAAAAACTTCTGCGTCTAAGATTTAAATTAATTAAAATACAGAACCCCATATTCAGGACTATATTTTTCATATTTTCACCATGTCTATTAATCAATCCTTCCGGGTCGCAATCCATTTTCTCAATCGTATCAATTCTACATCATTAGATGAAGTAGTTATTAATAAATTTGTATTATACACTAACGACTTACCGACCATATTTGTTGATATGTTAAAAACTTCTGCGTCTAAGATTTAAATTAATTAAAATACAGAACCCCATATTCAGGACTATATTTTTCATATTTTCACCATGTCTATTAATCAATCCTTCCGGGTCGCAATCCATTTTCTCAATCGTATCAATTCTACATCATTAGATGAAGTAGTTATTAATAAATTTGTATTATACACTAACGACTTACCGACCATATTTGTTGATATGTTAAAAACTTCTGCGTCTAAGATTTAAATTAATTAAAATACAGAACCCCATATTCAGGACTATATTTTTCATATTTTCACCATGTCTATTAATCATTGATTCCGGGTCGCAATCCTTTTTCGCAATCGTATCAATTCTACATCATTAGATGAAGTAGTTATTAATAAATTTGTATTATACACTAACGACTTACCGACCATATTTGTTGATATGTTAAAAACTTCTGCGTCTAAGATTTAAATTAATTAAAATACAGAACCCCATATTCAGGACTATATTTTTCATATTTTCACCATGTCTATTAATCAATCCTTCCGGGTCGCAATCCATTTTCTCAATCGTATCAATTCTACATCATTAGATGAAGTAGTTATTAATAAATTTGTATTATACACTAACGACTTACCGACCATATTTGTTGATATGTTAAAAACTTCTGCGTCTAAGATTTAAATTAATTAAAATACAGAACCCCATATTCAGGACTATATTTTTCATATTTTCACCATGTCTATTAATCAATCCTTCCGGGTCGCAATCCATTTTCTCAATCGTATCAATTCTACATCATTAGATGAAGTAGTTATTAATAAATTTGTATTATACACTAACGACTTACCGACCATATTTGTTGATATGTTAAAAACTTCTGCGTCTAAGATTTAAATTAATTAAAATACAGAACCCCATATTCAGGACTATATTTTTCATATTTTCACCATGTCTATTAATCAATCCTTCCGGGTCGCAATCCATTTTCTCAATCGTATCAATTCTACATCATTAGATGAAGTAGTTATTAATAAATTTGTATTATACACTAACGACTTACCGACCATATTTGTTGATATGTTAAAAACTTCTGCGTCTAAGATTTAAATTAATTAAAATACAGAACCCCATATTCAGGACTATATTTTTCATATTTTCACCATGTCTATTAATCAATCCTTCCGGGTCGCAATCCATTTTCTCAATCGTATCAATTCTACATCATTAGATGAAGTTGTTATTAATAAATTTGCATTATACACTAACGACTTACCGACCATATTTGTTGATATGTTAAAAACTTCTGCGTCTAAGATTTAAATCAATTAAAATACAGAACCCCATATTCAGGACTATATTTTTCATAATTTCACCATGTCTATTAATCATTCCTTCCGGGTCGCAATCCTTTTCTCAATCGTTTCAATTCTACATCATTAGATGAAGTTGTTATTAATAAATTTGCATTATACACTAACGACTTACCGACCATATTTGTTGATATGTTAAAAACTTCTGCGTCTAAGATTTAAATCAATTAAAATACAGAACCCCATATTCAGGACTATATTTTTCATAATTTCACCATGTCTATTAATCATTCCTTCCGGGTCGCAATCCTTTTTCTCAATCGTTTCAATTCTACATCATTAGATGAAGTTGTTATTAATAAATTTGCATTATACACTAACGACTTACCGACCATATTTGTTGATATGTTAAAAACTTCTGCGTCTAAGATTTAAATCAATTTAAATACAGAACCCCATATTCAGGACTATATTTTTCATAATTTCACCATGTCTATTAATCATTCCTTCCGGGTCGCAATCCTTTTTCTCAATCGTTTCAATTCTACATCATTAGATGAAGTTGTTATTAATAAATTTGTATTATACACTAAAGACTTACCGACCATATTTGTTGATATGTTAAAAACTTCTGCGTCTAAGATTTAAATTGATTAAAATACAGAACCCCATATTCAGGACTATATTTTTCATAATTTCACCATGTCTATTAATCATTCCCTCCGGGTCGCAATCCTTTTTCTCCATCGTTTCAATTCTACATCATTAGATGAAGTAGTTATTAATAAATTTGTATTATACACTAACGACTTATCGACCATATTTGTTGATGTGTTAAAAACTTCTGCGTCTAAGATTTAAATTAATTAAAATACAGAACAACATATTCAGGACTATATTTTTCATATTTTCACCATGTCTATTTATCATTCCTTCCGGGTCGCAATCCCTTTTCTCAATCGTTTCAATTCTACATCATTAGATGAAGTAGTTATTAATAAATTTGTATTTTACACTAACGACTTACCGACCATATTTGTTGATATGTTAAAAACTTCTGCGTCTAAGATTTAAATTGATTAAAATACAGAACCCCATATTCAGGACTATATTTTTCATAATTTCACCATGTCTATTAATCATTCCTTCCGGGTCGCAATCCTTTTCTCAATCGTTTCAATTCTACATCATTAGATGAAGTAGTTATTAATAAATTTGTATTATACACTAACGACTTACCGACCATATTTGTTGATATGTTAAAAACTTCTGCGTCTAAGATTTAAATTGATTAAAATACAGAACCCCATATTCAGGACTATATTTTTCATATTTTCACCATGTCTATTAATCATTCCTTCCGGGTCGCAGTCCTTTTTCTCAATCGTTTCAATTCTACATCATTAGATGAAGTAGTTATTAATAAATTTGTATTATACACTAACGACTTACCGACCATATTTGTTGATATGTTAAAAACTTCTGCGTCTAAGATTTAAATTAATTAAAATACAGAACCCCATATTCAGGACTATATTTTTCATATTTTCACCATGTCTATTAATCATTCCTTCCGGGTCGCAGTCCTTTTTCTCAATCGTTTCAATTCTACATCATTAGATGAAGTAGTTATTAATAAATTTGTATTATACACTAACGACTTACCGACCATATTTGTTGATATGTTAAAAACTTCTGCGTCTAAGATTTAAATTAATTAAAATACAGAACCCCATATTCAGGACTATATTTTTCATATTTTCACCATGTCTATTAATCAATCCTTCCGGGTCGCAATCCATTTTCTCAATCGTATCAATTCTACATCATTAGATGAAGTAGTTATTAATAAATTTGTATTATACACTAACGACTTACCGACCATATTTGTTGA